>JAPXFQ010001967.1:600000-971609 GCA_028564705.1 Apricaphanius iberus | reverse complement strand
CAGCCCCAGAACATAACCGAGCCTCCCCATGTTTCACAGTAGGGACCGTGTTCTTTTCTAGATATGCTTAATTTTTCCGTCTGTGAACATAGAGCTGATGTGCCTTGGCAAAAAGTTACATTTTGTTCATTAAATCCACAGGACATTCTCCCAGAAGCTTTGTGGCTGTCAGCATTTAGTTTGGATACTCCAGTGTTTTTTTTAATGATTTGTCCTCTCCTTGTTCATCTCCCATGTAGCCCTCTTGCTCAAACAGCGAAGGATGTTCCGATCTGACACTGATGTTCCTTGAGCATAAAGTTCAGCTTGGATCTATTTTGAAGTCTTTCTAGGCTCTTTTGTTACCATTTGGATTATCCGTCTCTTTGATCTGTCATCAATTTTCCTCCTGCAGCCACGTCCAGGGAGGTTGGCTACAGTCCCATGGATCGTACATTACTGAATGACATGTGCAGCTGTAGTCACAGAAACATCTAGCTGCTTGGAGATGGTCTTATAGCCTTTACAGTTAACATGCTTGTCTATGATTTTCTTTCTCATCTCCTGAGACAACTCTTTCCTTTGCTTCCTCTGGTTTATATTGAGTGTGGTACACACCACGTCACCAAACAACACAGTGACTACCTGGAGTCCTATATATAGGCCCACTGAGTGATTACAGGATTGTAGACACCTAGGATGCTGATTAGTGGACATACCTTGGATTAACATGTCCCTTTGGTCACATTTTTCATTCTTTTCTGGGGTACCATCATTTTTGTCCAGGCCTGTTTCATGCATTTATTTTTTATTTAATTCTGTTGAAGCATGGATGAAAAGCAATGTCTGACTTTCATTGGTCAACATTTATATAATTTTTATTTATTATTACTTTTGTCAGATTAAAGTTATTTCTGTGACCATTATAAGTTTTTCTTTTATTTAATGAAGGGTACCAACATTTTGTCATGTCTGTATATGCTCATCTGAAATATTTGTTCTTCATACGTTTCAGATACATGGGAAAATGATTTATTCCAGGCTGAACAAACAGAACACATTGTTACCAGGGCCACCTGTTGATTCTCCAGTCATATGACAGAAAGATGAGCAAATAATGGAGTGGGTAAGGCATCATCAGAAATGTTTGCCAGATATCTGATGACTGTGCCTCTGCTATTGAAGTGTGTGGCCACTGGCCACAGATGTTATTTTTGTTTGTCTTTTATGGTCAGCTCCCTGTATTATAATATATAGCCAAAGTTTGTATGTCTCTGAGGGCTGACCCTTCTCATGGGTGAAGTGCACTGCAAATTAGCTAAAGTTCTGACTGTGGTGGCCGTTGCTCAGTGGTAAAATTGTCGGCCCTCGACCTGGAAATCATGGGTGGTTTGATTCCTGCCATGCTCATCATTGTTTCAATGTGTGAATGACTGAATGCAGTGAGAAGCCCTCTGGACTTGATAAGGCACTATACCAGTACAGGCATTTACCAGGTAAGGTATGATGCATTCCACCCAGTGGAGATTAAAATGTCAAACAAGTGAAATTTTTCTTCAATGACAATCAAAAAGTCCAAAGAAGAACACCAAAAACTGAAAATAGGAATGAGTGAAGATACTAAATTAATGTTTCTTACTTGAGGGAAACTCAAAAAAGTAAACAGAAGCCCTGTAAGAGAACATAAACCGTATTTTGTGAATTTATGCCTAAAGCTCAATATATTTCTAATTTATAGAATAATAACTACTAGGGGTGACCCTGAATAGTGGAAGATTTGGTGCATCTATAGGCAGGGCCTGATTTGACCATCACCTTTAAGTATTTCTTTCTTTTCCTCCTCTTTTATATAGCGCCGTTTCACAACAGATGTCATCTCAAGGCACTTTACAAGAACAGTTATTACAATACAATGTTTATTGTGGAAATTAGAGAACCATAGAAGATTGCGTCGTGTAACACCTAAATTCCACTACATGCGCTCCGCTCCGCCACGCACGCCGCAACAAATCCGATCCCGTTGTAATGAAAAATAAGTATTCCACTACCGCCGCCGTGCAGCCCCAGAACATAACCGAGCCTCCCCATGTTTCACAGTAGGGACCGTGTTCTTTTCTAGATATGCTTAATTTTTCCGTCTGTGAACATAGAGCTGATGTGCCTTGGCAAAAAGTTACATTTTTGTCTCATAAATCCACAGGACATTCTCCCAGAAGCTTTGTGGCTCGTCAGCATTTAGTTTGGCATACTCCAGTCTGTTTTTTTTAATGATTTGTCCTCTCCTTGTTCATCTCCCATGTAGCCCTCTTAGGCTCAAACAGCGAAGGATGTTCCGATCTGACACTGATGTTCCTTGAGCATAAAGTTCAGCTTGGATCTATTTTGAAGTCTTTCTAGGCTCTTTTGTTACATTTGGATTATCCGTCTCTTTGATCTGTCATCAATTTTCCTCCTGCAGCCACGTCCAGGGAGGTTGGCTACAGTCCCATGGATCGTACATTACTGAATGACATGTGCAGCTGTAGTCACAGAAACATCTAGCTGCTTGGAGATGGTCTTTAGCCTTTACAGTTAACATGCTTGTCTATGATTTTCTTTCTCATCTCCTGAGACAACTCTTTCCTTTGCTTCCTCTGGTTTTATTGAGTGTGGTACACACCACGTCACCAAACAACACAGTGACTACCTGGAGTCCTATATATAGGCCCACTGAGTGATTACAGGATTGTAGACACCTAGGATGCTGATTAGTGGACATACCTTGGATTAACATGTCCCTTTGGTCACATTATTTTCATTCTTTTCTAGGGGTACCATCATTTTTGTCCAGGCCTGTTTTGCATTTATTTTTTAAATAATTCTGTTGAAGCATGGATGAAAAGCAATGTCTGACTTTCATTGGTCAACATTTATATAATTTTTATTTATTATTACTTTTGTCAGATTAAAGTTATTTCTGTGACCATTATAAGTTTTTCTTTTATTTAATGAAGGGTACCAACAATTTTGTCCATGTCTGTATATGCTCATCTGAAATATTTGTTCTTCATACGTTTCAGATACATGGGAAAATGATTTATTCCAGGCTGAACAAACAGAACACATTGTTACCAGGGCCACCTGTTGATTCTCCAGTCATATGACAGAAAGATGAGCAAATAATGGAGTGGGTAAGGCATCATCAGAAATGTTTGCCAGATATCTGATGACTGTGCCTCTGCTATTGAAGTGTGTGGCCACTGGCCACAGATGTTATTTTTGTTTGTCTTTTATGGTCAGCTCCCTGTATTATAATATATAGCCAAAGTTTGTATGTCTCTGAGGGCTGACCCTTCTCATGGGTGAAGTGCACTGCAAATTAGCTAAAGTTCTGACTGTGGTGGCCGTTGCTCAGTGGTAAAATTGTCGGCCCTCAACCTGGAAATCATGGGTGGTTTGATTCCTGCCATGCTCATCATTGTTTCAATGTGTGAATGACAGAATGCAGTGAGAAGCCCTCTGGACTTGGTAAGGCACTATACCAGTACAGGCATTTACCAGGTAAGGTATGATGCATTCCACCCAGTGGAGATTAAAATGTCAAACAAGTGAAATTTTTCTTCAATGACAATCAAAAAGTCCAAAGAAGAACACCAAAAACTGAAAATAGGAATGAGTGAAGATACTAAATTAATGTTTCTTACTTGAGGGAAACTCAAAAAAGTAAACAGAAGCCCTGTAAGAGAACATAAACCATATTTTGTGAATTTATGCCTAAAGCTCAATATATTTCTAATTTATAGAATAATAACTACTAGGGGTGACCCTGAATAGTGGAAGATTTGGTGCATCTATAGGCAGGGCCTGATTTGACCATCACCTTTAAGTATTTCTTTCTTTTCCTCCTCTTTTATATAGCGCCGTTTCACAACAGATGTCATCTCAAGGCACTTTACAAGAACAGTTATTACAATACAATGTTTATTGTGGAAATTAGAGAACCATAGAAGATTGCGTCGTGTAACACCTAAATTCCACTACATGCGCTCCGCTCCGCCACGCACGCCGCAACAAATCCGATCCCGTTGTATAGAAAAATAAGTATTCCACTACCGCCGCCGTGCACATAACCGAGCCTCCCCATGTTTCACAGTAGGGACCGTGTTCTTTTCTAGATATGCTTAATTTTTCCGTCTGTGAACATAGAGCTGATGTGCCTTGGCAAAAAGTTACATTTTGTTAATTAAAATCCACTGGACATTCGTCCCTCGCTAGCTTTGTTGTGGCTGTCTGCATTTAGTTTGGATGTTCCCAGTGTTTTTTGTTAATTGATTTGTCCATCTCCATGTTCATACTCCCATGTAGAAAACTGCCGGCTCAAACAGCGAAGGATGTTCCGATTTGACACTGATGTTCCTTGAGCATAAAGTTCAGCTTGGATCTATTTTGAAGTCTTTCTAGGCTCTTTTGTTTCCATTTGGATTATCCGTCTCTTTGATCTGTCATCAATTTTCCTCCTGCAGCCACGTCCAGGGAGGTTGGCTACAGTCCCATGGATCGTACATTACTGAATGACATGTGCAGCTGTAGTCACAGAAACATCTAGCTGCTTGGAGATGGTCTTATAGCCATTACAGTTAACATGCTTGTCTATGATTTTCTTTCTCATCTCCTGAGACAACTCTTTCCTTTGCTTCCTCTGGTTTATATTGAGTGTGGTACACACCACGTCACCAAACAACACAGTGACTACCTGGAGTCCTATATATAGGCCCACTGAGTGATTACACGATTGTAGACACCTAGGTTTGCTGGATTACGTGGACATACCTTGGAGTAACATCGTCCCTTTGGTCAAATTTTTCATTCTTTTATGGGGTACCATAATTTGTGTCCAGGCCTGTTACATGCATTTATTTTTTAAATAATTCTGTTGAAGCATGGATGAAAAGCAATGTCTGACTTTCATTGGTCAACATTTATATAATTTTTATTTATTATTACTTTTGTCAGATTAAAGTTATTTCTGTGACCATTATGAGTTTTTCTTTGATTTAATGAAGGGTACCAACATTTTGTCATGTCTGTATATGCTCATCTGAAATATTTGTTCTTCATACGTTTCAGATACATGGGAAAATGATTTATTCCAGGCTGAACAAACAGAACACATTGTTACCAGGGCCACCTGTTGATTCTCCAGTCATATGACAGAAAGATGAGCAAATAATGGAGTGGGTAAGGCATCATCAGAAATGTTTGCCAGATATCTGATGACTGTGCCTCTGCTATTGAAGTGTGTGGCCACTGGCCACAGATGTTATTTTTGTTTGTCTTTTATGGTCAGCTCCCTGTATTATAATATATAGCCAAAGTTTGTATGTCTCTGAGGGCTGACCCTTCTCATGGGTGAAGTGCACTGCAAATTAGCTAAAGTTCTGACTGTGGTGGCCGTTGCTCAGTGGTAAAATTGTCGGCCCTCGACCTGGAAATCATGGGTGGTTTGATTCCTGCCATGCTCATCATTGTTTCAATGTGTGAATGACTGAATGCAGTGAGAAGCCCTCTGGACTTGATAAGGCACTATACCAGTACAGGCATTTACCAGGTAAGGTATGATGCATTCCACCCAGTGGAGATTAAAATGTCAAACAAGTGAAATTTTTCTTCAATGACAATCAAAAAGTCCAAAGAAGAACACCAAAAACTGAAAATAGGAATGAGTGAAGATACTAAATTAATGTTTCTTACTTGAGGGAAACTCAAAAAAGTAAACAGAAGCCCTGTAAGAGAACATAAACCGTATTTTGTGAATTTATGCCTAAAGCTCAATATATTTCTAATTTATAGAATAATAACTACTAGGGGTGACCCTGAATAGTGGAAGATTTGGTGCATCTATAGGCAGGGCCTGATTTGACCATCACCTTTAAGTATTTCTTTCTTTTCCTCCTCTTTTATATAGTGCCGTTTTCACAACAGATGTCTTCTCCAAGGGCACTTTACATGAAACAGTTAATTACCCAATACCATTGTTTATTGTGGAAATTAGAGAAACCATTAGTAGATTGCGATCGTGTAACAACCCTTAAATTTCCACTACATGCGCTCCGCTCAGCACCGCTCTGGAGGAGCCCAGATTCACGTTGTAATGAAAATTAAGTATTCCACTACCGCGCCCCCAGTGCAGCCCCTGAACTATTACAGAGCCTCCCCATGTTTCACAGTAGGGACCGTGTTCTTTTCTAGATATGCTTAATTTTTCCGTCTGTGAACATAGAGCTGATGTGCCTTGGCAAAAAGTTACATTTTTGTCTCATAAATCCACAGGACATTCTCCCAGAAGCTTTGTGGCTCGTCAGCATTTAGTTTGGCATACTCCAGTCTGTTTTTTTTAATGATTTGTCCTCTCCTTGTTCATCTCCCATGTAGCCCTCTTAGGCTCAAACAGCGAAGGATGTTCCGATCTGACACTGATGTTCCTTGAGCATAAAGTTCAGCTTGGATCTATTTTGAAGTCTTTCTAGGCTCTTTTGTTACCATTTGGATTATCCGTCTCTTTGATCTGTCATCAATTTTCCAGAGACAGGCCACGTCCAGGGAGGTTGGCTACAGTCCCATGGATCGTACATTACTGAATGACATGTGCAGCGCTAGTCACAGAAAACATCTTGCTGCTTGGAGGATGGTCTTTAGCCCTTTACAGTTAAACATGATTATGTCTATGTATTTTCTTTCTCATCTCCTGTGACAACTCTTTTCCTTTGCTCAATCTCTATGGTTTTAATTTGAGTGTGGTACACACCACGTCACCAAACAACACAGTGACTACCTGGAGTCCTATATATAGGCCCACTGAGTGATTACAGGATTGTAGACACCTAGTATGCTGATTAGTTGACATACCTTCGATTAACATGTCCCTTTGGTCACATTATTTTAATTCTTTTCTAGGGGCACCATCATTTTTGTCCAGGCCTGTTTATGCATTTATTTTTTTAAATAATTCTGTTGAAGCATGGATGAAAAGCAATGTCTGACTTTCATTGGTCAACATTTATATATTTTTTATTTATTATTACTTTTGTCAGATTAAAGTTATTTCTGTGACCATTATAAGTTTTTCTTTTATTTAATGAAGGGTTCCAACATTTTTGTCCATGTCTGTATATGCTCATCTGAAATATTTGTTCTTCATACGTTTCAGATACATGGGAAAATGATTTATTCCAGGCTGAACAAACAGAACACATTGTTACCAGGGCCACCTGTTGATTCTCCAGTCATATGACAGAAAGATGAGCAAATAATTGAGTGGGTAAGGCATCATCAGAAATGTTTGTCAGATATCTGATGACTGTGCCTCTGCTATTGAAGTGTGTGGCCGCTGGCCACAGATGTTATTTTTGTTTGTCTTTTATGGTCAGCTCCCTGTATTATAATATATAGCCAAAGTTTGTATGTCTCTGAGGGCTGACCCTTCTCATGGGTGAAGTGCACTGCAAATTAGCTAAAGTTCTGACTGTGGTGGCCGTTGCTCAGTGGTAAAATTGTCGGCCCTCAACCTGGAAATCATGGGTGGTTTGATTCCTGCCATGCTCATCATTGTTTCAATGTGTGAATGACAGAATGCAGTGAGAAGCCCTCTGGACTTGGTAAGGCACTATACCAGTACAGGCATTTACCAGGTAAGGTATGATGCATTCCACCCAGTGGAGATTAAAATGTCAAACAAGTGAAATTTTTCTTCAATGACAAATCAAAGAAACAAAGTCCAAAGAAGAACACCAAACACTGAAAATAGGAATGAGTGAAGATACTAAATTAATGTTTCTTACTTGAGGGAAACTCAAAAAAGTAAACAGAAGCCCTGTAAGAGAACATAAACCATATTTTGTGAATTTATGCCTAAAGCTCAATATATTTCTAATTTATAGAATAATAACTACTAGGGGTGACCCTGAATAGTGGAAGATTTGGTGCATCTATAGGCAGGGCCTGATTTGACCATCACCTTTAAGTATTTCTTTCTTTTCCTCCTCTTTTATATAGCGCCGTTTCACAACAGATGTCATCTCAAGGCACTTTACAAGAACAGTTATTACAATACAATGTTTATTGTGGAAATTAGAGAACCATAGAAGATTGCGTCGTGTAACACCTAAATTCCACTACATGCGCTCCGCTCCGCCACGCACGCCGCAACAAATCCGATCCCGTTGTATAGAATAATAACTATTCCACTACCGCCGCCGTGCGGCGCAGGGAGCCGGCCGCAGTTTCGCACTCCAGCAAAAATAGGATTGAATCGAATGTTGCCGGACGCCGGAGCAAGTCCGCATTAAATCTACACAAATAAAAAAGTACCAGGCAGGATGCTGAAAATGCAGATCATCTGGTTTTTCAAAATAAATCAGTAAAGACAGATTTCTTTTTTTTTTAAGATAAAAAATACGCTATAAATACAGCTTATCTGCTATAAATGTACTCACCCATTGTTTAATAAATTCCGTGGAGATATCTTGACAAAGAATAATAGCAAATAGAAGTAGATCAGCTGTTGTTTTCTGTTTGTTTTCCTTGGAATGAACGACTTTGGTCTGACTTCCGTGTATATGGCACTGCTCTTTATCGCGATATCTCGCAATTCCCGCGCATGCTTCGTTGAGCACCTCTGGGCTCCGAAGCGGAGTGGGGCGGAGGTGGGGCGCATGCAGTGTAATTTAACGACAACAGAGAACCGCTGCGGCGTGCGTGGCGGGGCGGAGCGGAGCGGAGCCCATGTAGTGGAATTTAGGTGTAATTCTCAGCAATCCCTCACACTGAGCAAGCATGAAGCGACAGTGGAAAGGAAAAACTCCCTTTTAACAGGAAGAAACCTCCGGCAGGACCAGGCTATGCACAAGCGGTCATCTGCCGAGACCGTCTGTGGGTTGGAGAATACAGAACAGAGACACAGAACAGAGACACAGAAAGAGCAACAGAACTGATGCAGAAGTTTGTTGCAGGACGTGGAGAACTTTCCGTCACTGCAATGCCATCTTAGTCAGGGTCGTCAAGCAGGGCGGGTCAGGAGCACCTACTATAAGAAAAGACTAAGAGAAAACAGGTTAGCGCTTGAACTGACAGCACATCATGCAGTTGGGGAGAAGTAGGAGAGAAAGTAGGAACAGACCCTAATAATGTCCTCCAACAGCCTAGCCTAAAGCAGCATAGCTACTAACATTAACCTGTCTCCTAGCTACTAGGAGACCTAGCTACTAACACTCTCTAACTGGCTTACATTAAGCTATCTCTACCTAGCTACTCTACCTCTTTCTATCTCTTCCTAGCTTTTGTTTCGACCAACAATAAATTGTTTTGGGAACCTGAAGTTACCAGTGTTATCCAAAGTTTGTTGCATGTTAAACTTGCTTTGATCATTGGATATCTGCGGATGTTTCACTGCTCATTTACCAATCACATCTTAGAGTTAATAGGGTGGCACAGTGGGTTGCACGGTTGCCTTACAGCAAGAAGATCCTAGGTTCTAATCCCACCCCAGGATCTCTCTGCATGGAGTTTGCATGTTCTCCCATTCGTGGGTCCCTCCAGGTACTTCAGCTTCCTCCAAAAGTCTAAAAACATGACTGAAAGGTTAAATGAAGTCTCTAAATTGTCCTTAGGTATGCATGCATGGTTGTTTGTCCTTTCTGTCTCTATGATGGACTGGCATGTTGTCCAGGGTGTACCCTGCCCCTTGCCTTTTGACAGCTGGAGATGTGCACCAGCCCCCTGGCAAACCCCTGAGGATAAGTGTTATAGAAAATAGATGGATGGTAGAGTTTATTTAAAGACACAGTAGTGGTTAAAATGTTCTATAATATTACAATTGTACAGACAATATTTTTCTTTTCTGTACCACATTAAAAAATATTTACTGTTCAACAATATTGGTTCAAATACATTAAGATTTTAATTAGATTTAGCTATATATTTACCTAATAGAGCAATAAGTTGAAGTATTTTTTATTTAATACATCTGTTTCCAATTATGTAGTTCTTTTTCTTTTAGCCTTCTACAGTGAGGATATACAGTGGGGCAAAAAAGTATTTAGTCAGCCACCAATTGTGCAAGTTCTCTCACTTAAAAAGATTAGAGAGGCCTATCATTTTCATCATAGGTATGCCTCAACTATGAGAGACAAAATGAGGAATTTTCTTTTTAAATAATTTATGTGCAAATCATGGTGGAAAATGAGTATTTGGTCACCTAGAAATAAGCAATATGTCTGGCTCTCACAGACCTGTAACTGCTTTTGTAAGAGCCTCCTCTTTCCTCCACTCATTATCTGTATTATAGTGAGCGCCAAAGTGTTCAAAATATAATAAATAAAACCCTATGATATAAATGTTTACATGAACAAATATTAGATATTGTGTGTGACAATGAAATGACTATTAGAAAATAGAACAAAACAGAGAATAGAATAATCTTTTAATTGTCCCAAAAGGGGAAATTTGGTTGTAACAGCGCCCAGAAAACACATATACAGGAACACAGAACAGAAACAAACATATTTTTTCTAGAAGAAAATAAAAATTACATTGTGTACAAGTAAGTAGTAAGCCCAGGTTGTAGTGTGCAAACAGAGCAGGATACTGAAAGATGTTTAAATGATTAAACTCAATTCAGGTCAAAGTTTAAGCTCATTATTATTAAACATTCATAATTTTTCATTAAAAATGTGTTTAATATTTAAAAAATAATAATTGTAAAAGATTTTACAACCAAATTTGTTTTTCAGTCATTTTCATTTCATTTCATTAGTTTTTATTCCAAAATGTATTTTTTCATCTTTTATTTTATAATTATGTTTTCCCCAATGGCTTATATTTATCAAAAGAGCATCTATCCACTGAACGAGATCCTAAGCCAATCAGAGTCACCGCGTGGGAACTGCATTCTCATTGGCTAGTGCTTCAATATTGAGCTTGGGTTTGGGATAGCCATTCTCACTGAGTGCTGACCACCGTAAAGAAAGCATTTAAATTGTGCCATTAAAAAATCCACGAAACAGCGAATGGTGGACTGCGTTATAGCAAAGGAACTGTATAGGCTAATTGCATTTTTTCCATCTTGAAACGGGTACCAGTGACATTGCAGGACTACTACTAGCCGACTACCAGTCTTTTAAAACATATCTACTGCAGAGAATGCTGTAGCCTAGTATATGAGCAGAAATAAACGGGACTGCATGAGAAAGTAGAGTGATTTAAAATTTAAACAACATTCTGTTCCGATACTGATGCACAAACTTTGCTGGGAGCACAAGTGGCTGTTAGATCAGTGCAGGTAAAGAATTTCCGCATCAGGTTTGGTGGGGACAAACCCGTTGATCATAAATATTGCTGGGGACATGTCCCCGGCATCCCCGGTTAAAATGACGCCTATGTTTATCACAGGCATGGAGCCCCAGGCAGCTTTACTCTCAGAACACTGATGCAGCACTAAGGCTGGGAAAACGAAATTCGATATTCGAATATAATTCGAATATTAACAAAAATAATGACATTTAAAGGAATATTAGACATACCTTAATATTCGAACATTATAAATGCATGATTTTTGTGTGTATTAGCTTGCAAAGATTGATTCAGATTATGAGGCATTGGTTTGCATTCCTATAGCAACGTCAAGTCAGCGGGCCCAGTAGTTAGCGCCTTGTTGAAACAATGGCTGAGCTAGAGACGACACCCAAAGAAGAATTGGAAATATACACTCCCAGCAATTTGAGAAGTAATGTGTGGCGATATTTTGGATTCCCTAAGAAACAGGGTGAAGTTATCAGCAAAGACAAGGCAATATGTAAAATATATAAGACCGGATTTAAATATCACGCCACAACGAGAAACCTGAGGTTCCACTATTGACTGTATAAAACAATGGACTAAACTTCCGGTAGGTTTCTGAAGAGCGAAAATGAGGCCAGTTGGGCGGTTCCCAACACCGCCATCTTGTCCGCGTAACTACCCTCGTCACTCTCAGAAACTCCAAAAATGGGCAAAGAGGTGGAGCTGAGAGTGGCGCTGTGAGGCTGGGGGTGGAGGGTTAACGCTCCGAGCCGACCTAGCTACAAGCTAGTCAGAAGCTAGTCGGGAGCTAACTGAAGCTAACGTAGGGAGCAGCCGGTTTCAGCCAGAAGACCGCAGTTGAGAGACTTTTACCCCGTTTTTCAACAACGATCACTTTAGACCCAGAAACATCTCGAGTAGAGAAAACATATCAATATAATAAGACCCAAATGGGTCGGATCAATACGGCCTAATATTGTGTTATTTCCATTACCATCTGTGGAGGCTGAGGACGGGTTCATCTTAACAACACATCCAGCAAAAAGCAGTCACAAAGTTATCAAGAAAACTCAGATCCTCTCAAAAAATAAAAGGCTTCTGACTCACCTCACATCTCATCCATTAGTTCATGCCTCCAGCTGTGTTCCTCACACCAGTACTTATCTAACCAGCGATCATCCAGTCTGTCTAGAGTCCAACTCTGTAGTCTTCCAGCCTGATCTAGCAGTCTCCCACTCTTGAGTCTCCCGCTCTGACCGGGTCTGCCGCGGCGTCCCGGTCCTGCCGACGTTGCTGCTCTGCTGCTACCCGACCAATCGCCTGCTCCAACTCCATGTAGAAAGAGATAAAAGCTCCGACCAGAACAGCATTCCTGACCCCCCCAAGCTGGTTAAGCTTCAGCCGGTATGAAGCCTCCCCCGAAAGCGTAAACTTCTTGGACTGTCTGTTACTGTATTCAACACCACAGCAAGCCATCTTTGTCCAATAATTGCAGATTAACATCCAAAACCGAATAAAATTTGCAGAGGCAACTGATAGTGGAGTTCAGAAACACCAAATGACTGAAGTCTTTACGTTAGTCCCAGTTTATGAAGAGCTTCCCCGCAAGCAGAGGGGGACAGCAGACTATGGAGCAGCTATTAGCTACAGTTAGCCACCATTAGCCACCAGCTTTAGCCTAGACGGACCTGTCAGTCAAAAGGACACGCCCCTAATTATTTATAATTTCAAGATTAAATTACAAATAAATGGAGAAGTTAGAAAAAAATTCACCCCCCTCAGAGTTGTCATGATGGTAAACCTGAACTATCTAACCTAAAATGGTTTTTTGAACCAGGCTGTAAAATTGTTTCTTTTTGCTTTAAAGTTGGCCTTTTTAACATGGGAGTCAATGGGAAGTTGCTCCTTTTTGGAGCCAACCCCCAGCGGATGAGGGCTGAACTGCAATTTTTGTCACTTCCGCGTTGGCTTCACATTCTGCGGGCGGAGTTTGCCCCTTGGGGTCCACCTGCTAACAATGCATGAGGGCAAGCTGGATGAGGAGGGGTAGGGATCAGCAGCTAAACAGGCCAGGATCGACCACATGCTACCTCCCGCTGTTACACGGGGCCTTCCCTATGCCCGTCAAAAAAGAGCATCGGATCTGCTGACATGGGCCATTTGCCTAGATCTGAAGCCTTTTAACCTGGTAGAAGGCAGAGGGTTTGCTGCTTTTGTCCACGAGCTCGAGCCAAGATTCAAGATACCGTGCCGCAAGACCCTGACCAGCAATGTCATGAAGCTGTATGATACAACCAAAAGTGGGATAAGGGCAATGCTGCAAGGAGAGAAGATCGCACTGACTACAGATGGGTGGACTTCTTTAGCAACCGAGTCATATGTTACAGTCACAGCTCATTTTATTAACAAGGAGTGGGAGATGAAGAGTATTGTCCTAGACACATCTGAGCCTCAAACTGCTCATTCAGCGCAGAATGTCTCCACATGCATCGAGTATATCCTCCGAGAGTTCAACCTAGAGCGGGAGTCTGTGCTTGCCATTACCACAGACAACGCGACCAACTATGTCAACGCTGTGGAAAGGTACTTGGAGATTCGAATATACCATGCATGGCCCACACGATTAATTTAGCAGCTAGGAAAGGACTTGCAGAGCGTTCGGTTGCAACACCAGTCAGTCGTCTGAAGGCTGCCGCTCAACATTTCAAACACTCGCCTACAAATAGCTACCTCTTGGAAGCCAAGTAGAAGCTACTTGGTCTCAAACCGACCAGGCTTATCAACGACTGCCCTACCCGCTGGAACAGCACTTACATGATATGTCGGGCTGCAGCCCAGCAAGCACCTGTTGCCGCTGTAGTAATGGAAAAGAAACTCAGCCGCCTGGAGCTCAGCAGCGTGGAGTGGAGCCTAATGGAAAAGGTCAGTAGCGTTGGCAAATTATTTTATGTCTGATAATAATAGCTAAGTTGTGTGCTTAATGATAACGTGTCGAGGCTAACTACCAAGAACAAGCTAACTTTAGCTAATTGTTTGTCTCGCAGGTAAAAGACGTGCTGAAGCCGTTCAAAGTAGCCACCGAGGCGCTATCAACAGACCGCTACCCAACGGCATCAGCTGTCCTTCCACTGCAGTACGTGCTTCTGTCACAACTCACGTCCACCATCGATGACCCGGCAGGACTGAAAGAGATGAAAAAAATCATGTCCACTGATCTCAAGGCGAGATATGGCCCTGACAGAGATGCATTCATGCTACTGAATGCAGCCAGCTACCTCGACCCACGCTTTCACCGGCTGGTTCATCTGAACCAAGAGCAGCAACAGGCAGTGAGAGATAAGGTCCTGAGGGAGATGGTTGAACTCGCGGACGAGACAGCATTAAGCCAAGATGAAAACGACACGACTACAGAACCACAGCAACCTGGGCAACGCCATGAAAACAATGCTCTGAGCGCAATGGGGGACCGCTTTGGCGATGTGTATTCCCAAAACTCACCAGGAGGTAGGCTAATAATCATTATTGTAAATAATGGTCTTAACTTTTTAATATAAATGTGTTGAGTATATTTAATAACTCAGTCGTTAACATAGCCTATGCTGGAAAATTTGTTTTATAAAAGTGCTGCCCCAACACATTAATAATATGCATACAATTAAATTTTTAACATTCGTGTCAAATGAAGATTTTCTCCAAAGAGAGATGATGGAGTACGACAGAGAGCCCCCACCCCCGTCTGACAGCAAACCGCTGTCCTGGTGGAAGGAGAGAAGTGGGAAGTACCCCTACCTTGCTCAGCTGGCTCGCTGCTACCTAGCAATATGCGGGATGTCCGTGAGGGCCGAACGGGTTTTTTCCACAGCAGGGAATATCATTAAAAAGCAGAGCTCTTCACTTGACCCAGAAAATGTGAATGCCCTTATATTTCTGGCAAACAACCTCGGCTAATGTACCACAGCCGGATAGTTATTTTCTTTATTCAGTGCAGGCTGTTTGTTTGTGTTCTACATGTTGGATGTCTGCATCAGAAATCAATTTACAACCCAAAGTGCCTTGTTCGTGTTCATTGTTGTTAGATCGCAAACAATGTGTCAGTATTAATTAGTGGTTCACTAATGTCTGTTCTAATGTGAGATGGCATCTGGTCTAAATAAAAGGACAGTTATTGACAGTTGACAGTGTTTCTTCTAAAACATTGATTACATGCATTCACTCCCCTCTGGTGGACAAAACAATAGCCGCTATAACTTTTTTTTTATATACCCGGGGAGATATTACAGGCAATTATTGGTCAAAATATTAATACATTTTCGAATATATTCGAATTTTGATATCAATAAAACAATGAAATTCGAATATGTTTTTTTGGCTCAAGTCCCAGCCCTATGCAGCACCAGCTGAGACAGCAACATTAAAAAGTTGGTAAACATTATGAGCATCTGGGTAAAGCCATACTCAAAATCCAACAGATATTAAATTCAATAACAGTGTTAAAAGAAAAGTTTGGTATTTTACACTTAAAAACCTGTTTTCAGACTTTTTTTATGATGAAACAGAACGGTTTTGATAAAAATTTGGACAAACACTGCTGTTTTGATAAATTTGTGTCTTTTCTAAAATTGAATGAAGCAGCGGTGTCACGGTTTCTGACATTTCTTATATGGAATGAAGTAGGAGGATTTAGAAGACAAAATATTTAACCTAAAATACTCATAGCTGAATACAAGGTTAACCATATTGACGAGGCTTAGATCTAATTTCACTCGACCTGAACTTAGACTGGATAACTCTCTGGAATGGCAGACAGATTGAATAGGTCGTATTAATAATGAAACAACAATAATGAGAATGATGACTGGGGAACCATATTGACAGGCTTTGGGTGTAGTACTTCAGCTGCTAAGCAATCTTAAAAATCATCGATCACACTGGATTAAATATAACAATAGATCTAAAGCAAATGATAATAAAAATCGAAATTATTTTTAAAAGTTTCTAAATTGATTACCAACGTCAGAGGCCTTGGGGACTTCAGATTCCCCATTTCATCAAACCTGTCAGCTTCTGGCCACGAGCCACAGCTTGAGAACCTTTTAGGCAGCAAAATTGCTGAATGAAGAATATGATTTGGTGATTAGGTCTGCTGATGAATAAAATACACTAAGGATATTTAGAATGGTTACTCCGAACTGATTCAGAGGTGATTGAGGTAAAGAAAGATTAGGTTTCGGGAAGGGCTCATGAACTTTAAGCAAGGCCTGGAACCCAAAGCAAAAATGCAGGTGGTTCTTAGAACAGAGCTATTAAAAGCAGAGACTCAAAAAAAGTCTGAAACCCAGGTTTTAATAAACTGAGGATCTTTAAACATGGTCAAACTGTCAAGATCGAAAAGAAGATTCTAGTGAAATTATAAAGTTTAATGTTGGTTAGAGGGGTTCCAGAGGCAAAACTGGAATTTTATGATTAATGTAAATATTTCAAGTCAGATTCATAACTCTTACATTTTGATCAATTTTTGATCATTTCCCATTGTATTTTCCAAATATTATTGTTATTAGTAGTGGTAGTATGAGTACAATTTTTTTTGTTTTAATAATTTCTTTTCACAGGTACAGTAGATAAGGGAGCTTTGTTGTGTTTAATTTTTGATCTCCACAGCTAATAGCAATCACGAACAGGGTTTTAATATCTTTAAGAAAAGGGGGGAATTGGATTGCTATTGGGAGATAATTTGATTATTTAATTCTTGGATTAAATTGAGGATCTGAACTGAGGTCAAATCTGAATATAATCCCACCTTTTAAGAAGTTTATAGTATAATAGAATTATACTGGGGAAAGAGGACAGAAGACTACAAGGATTCAACTCTGATTTAAACTAGATTGGAGAGTTTTGGGCATAAACCTAACTTTTTTTTTCATCTTGATCATCTATTTTGTTTATCTAGGATCTTTTTTATGGAGTAATACTCAAACATCCTAGACTGGTGGGGGCCCATCTGATTACCTTGTTTTAGGCTCAGGAAACACTGAACTGGACTGACAGTCCATTTATAATCCCTGATTACTCTAAACTCATGCCATTCATCTCGACCTTCAGACAACCGTATGGTGTCCTCTGCAGTGAAACTATATGAAACATGGGATGATTTTTGAAGAATTTATTTTTAACAGAATGTTCTCAAACTTTCACAAGGGTTACATTAAAAAGCCACACAAACCAACATTATCTGAGCTGTTTTTTTGTTTTTTTTTAACACAATCAAGCACAATCAAGCAAAAAAAATCTGATGGGCCACTACATGATTAAGTGAAGGAAAACACTTCAATGTTTCACCTGCAAGGCAAAGACGATGAACGGTGTCATTTTCTGGATAAAGAATAAATAAAGTTGTAACAAAAGAGAAAAACAACCAAAACACCACACCAAACAGAAATAAATATAAAGGAAGTTTCCCTCTAATCTCAAATAACAAGGTAAAAACACTTCAAATGTGCAAAGCTTTTGAGATGTAACAGAAAATAATGGTGGTCATAAAAAGCTTGAGAACAATTTGATGACTGGGATACGGCTTCGAAAGTTATGAAAGGCAGTTAGACTGCCAAATTAACTGTGGACAAATAAAACCTTATTAAAATGATCAAATCTAAAATAAATATGTATTTAGCTAAATTGAGCCAGTGATAAACATTTTCTAAAAATGTTTTATGGGAGATCTTTATCTGATAATTTCTTTTTTGTATAAAAAGTTATTTGCTGGACTAATCAACGACTATACCTTGTAGAAAAATATGCCTTTATGTAACACTAATCTTTGTTTGCTTTTCATGTGCAACAAGGGGCTGCTGTCTCTCTCCCTTTTTACTGAAAGTTAAGCTGAGTTTTAGCTCTATTGAATCCATTCACAACAGGGTTTGTTTCTTTGGAGCTGCTGCCGTTGCTGTCCTCGCCTTCGTTGTTGTTGCGCCAGCTGAGTTTCAGAGGAGTCAACTCAGGCGCTATGATATCTCCATCCTACACGTAAAAAAGAAAACAAAATGTTTGCAAGAATGTAAAGCCTCCAGAATAAATAAAGTATTACCAATATTGCTTGTGTGGTTTAATGGTTTTTAAATTATAAGCAAATTTTAAACAATTATTGCATTTTTTTCCTACATGCCACACAGATTGAGCACCCAGTCACATATGTTTATACCATAAAGCAGCATTTCATCTCACAACAGAGGTTTAGGCACCTTTTCAAACTAGCCTAAATCATGGGTATTGCTCTGTGATGGCAGGGCCTTAGAAAATTTGGGATCTCTACTTTTGTTTTTTCTTCTTATTTTTATCCCACGTTTTTTTCCCATTTATTTATTTATTTTTTATCACCAAGTGCTCCTACCTAGTTCCAGTTCTGGGCATTGCTCTCCCCCTGCTAACTGTGGGAGGGCCCTCCACTGAAGCTCAAGCCTCCTTCTTGCCTGAGGAGTGGGCAGGCCCTTCTTGTCACCTGAAGGGGCAGGGTTTCCCCAGCTGGACATAGAACGTGGAAGGATAACGTTATTCCAGCCAGATCCTCACCAACCCTTCAGGCGCCCCAGTCAGCCAGGAGGAGGCAGTATACAGACCAGAATTGATACACGTTTTTGTGGGAGTCTCTCACATTAGCTACTCAAGGAAACATGGGGAGAACATGCCAACTCCACACAGAAAGGCCCTTTCGCCAACCCCACCCAGGGTGTGGGTGCTGATAATATGGAGGAACACAAACACCCACAGCGTCCCCGGCAGGAATCGAACCCAGGACCTTCTAGCTGTGAGGTGAGCTGCGCTACCAGCTGCGACACCATGCTCCGGATCTCTACTTTTTAATGTTATTACAGAGTCTTAAAAATGTTAAACAGCAGCAGTCAACCAACATTTGATGCCACGCAATCTATAGGAATACCTGAGGCTTTGAGAAGTTCCTGTACATGCACCACTGAACAAAGTGCTTCTTGGCAGCCTCCAGGGTCCTCTCATCCGTTTTCTTGCAGTACACCCTGATCAGCTGCTCCGCAAAGTGCTCTGGGAGAAGTTTAGATACCTAAGAGGAATGAGAACAGCACATAAATCTTTGTGTTTAGTGATAAATTCAAAATGGAAGCAGAGATATAGCAAAATCTGGTACATTAAAAGCAGGGTGTCATGGAACCTTCAGGTCTGCTCCTGGTAAAATAACTAAATCAAACGGCTGACTTCTTCAGCAAGCAGAAAAGTTCTTCAGAGATCTTCTAATTTGTTATTTTAAACAGGTTTTTTGGAGAAGAGACATCTAAATGTTCCAGGAAGGACTCGAGGACTGAAGCTTGACACCTACCATTTAGAGGAAGAGCAAATGTTTTACTAGCTTAAATTCTTACCTGGTTTTTGCAGATCTTTATGGCTTTCGTTGGGTCTTCCTTGCAGTAAAAACGTACATTATTGATGGGGTTCTTCTCCTTCATGCCATAGTCCATGACTATTACCTACATGAAGCAAAGTCACATTTTATAACCTGAGCTAACTAATAAAATCCTATCTGCTTCCTATGTTTTCCAGAAAGAGGTCAAAGGGATTTAATAAAATTTAGTTAAACTCACGCTGACTACAAAGTCCTCTGGCTGCAGATCAACGTCATGTGAGCCACTCTGAGGGACGGATTTAGCCAAATCAGCCTCCCAGCTGTGAATGGTTTCCTGAAGGAATGAAAGAACTGATAAAGTCAGCAGCCGCTTCAATTGAGCATCTTAAAGCTGAAACACTAACACTGCTGCAGGAAGTTTAAGTGTATGAACAAGTTATTAATCATAATTTTAATCATTAATCACATTCCAAATTCTGGGATGAATGTTTAACTCTTGTCCATCCATCCATCCCATCATCTTCTGCTTATCCGGGGTCGGGTCGCAGGGGCAGTAGCCTAAGCAAAGAGACCCAAATCTCCCTCTCCCCGGCTACTTGGGCCAGCTCCGCGGGAGGAATCCCGCGGCGTTCCCAGGCCAGCTGGGAGACATAATCCCTCCAGCGAGTCCTGGGTCTTCCCCTGGGTCTCCTCCCGGTGGGACGTGCTCAGACCACCTCACCAGGGAGGCTTCCAGGAGGCATCCTAACCAGATACTCAAGTCCCCTCAACTGGTTCCTCTGGATGTGGAGGAGCAGCGGCTCTACTCTGAGCCCCCTCCGGATGACCGAGCTTCTCACCCTATCTCTAAGGGAGAGCCCAGCCACCCTACGGAGGAAACTAATTTCAGCCGCCTGTATCCGCGATCTCGTTCTTTCGGTCACCAACCAGCGTTCGTGACCATAGATGAGGGTAGGAACGTAGATCGACCGGTAAATTGAGAGCTTTGCCTTTTGGCTCAGCTCTCTCTTCACCACGACAGACCGGTACAGTGCCCGCATAACTGCAGATGCCTTACCAATCCGTCCATCGATCTCCCGCTCCATTTTTCCCTCATTCATGAACAAGACCGCCAGATACCTAAACTCCTCCACTTGAGGAAGGACATCATCCCCGACCCGGAGAAGGCACTCTACCCTTTTCCGGCTCAAGACTATGGTCTCGGATTTGGAGGTGCTGATCCTCATCCCAGCCGCTTCACACTCGGCTGCGTACCGCTCCAACGAGAGCTGTAGATCACGTTCAGATGAAGCCAACAAGACTTCATCATCTGCGAAAAGCAGAGACCCGATCCTGAGGTCACCAAAACGGATCCCCTCCACGCCTTGGCTGCGCTTAGAAAATCCTGTCCATAAACGTTATTAACAGGACCGGTGACAAAGGGCAACCTTGGCGGAGTCCAGCTCTCACTGGAAATGAGTACGACTTACTGCCGGCAATGCGAACCAGACTCTGACACCGTTCATACAGGGACCTAACAGCCTGTATCAAAGGGCCTGGTACCCCATACTCCCCGAGTACCACCCACAGGACACCCCGAGGGACACGGTCGAACGCCTTTTCCAAGTCCACAAAGCACATGTAGACCGGTTGGGCGAACTCCCATGAACCCTCCAGGACCCTGCCGAGGGTGTAGAGCTGGTCCAGTGTTCCACGGCCAGGACGAAAACCGCATTGTTCCTCCTGAATCCGAGGTTCGACTGTCCGTCGGACCCTCCTCTCCAGAACCCCCGAATAGACCTTACCAGGGAGGCTCAGAAGTGTGATCCCCCTATAGTTGGAACACACTCTGTGGTCCCCCTTTTTAAAGAGGGGGGCCACCACCCCAGTCTGCCAATCCAAGGGAACTGCCCCCGATGTCCACGCAATATTGCAGAGCCGTGTCAACCAACACAGCCCTACAACATCCAGAGCCTTGAGGAACTCCGGCTGAATCTCATCCAACCCCGGTGCCTTGCCACCAGGGAGCTTTTTAACAACCCCACTGTAAACAGTGTTGGTGGCAGACCGTCCCACAGGCCAAAAAGGCCCGATAGGACTCCTTCTTCAGCTTGACAGCATCCCTCACCACTGGTGTCCACCAGCGGGTTCGAGGGTTGCCACCGCGACACGCACCGACTACCTTACGGCCACAACTACGGTCGGCCGCTTCGACAATGGAGGCACGGAACATGGCCCATTCGGACTCAATGTCCCCCGCCATGCTTGAACATGGTGTTCGTTATGGACAATCCATGACGAGCACAAAGGTCCAACAACAAAACACCGCTCGGGTTCAGATCGGGGGGGCCATACCGCCCAACCACGCCTCTCCAGGTCTCACTGTCATTGCCCACGTGAGCGTTGAAATCCCCCAGCAGAATGAGGTAGTCCCCAGAAGGAGCACTCTCCAGCATCCCCTCCAAGGACTCCAAGAAGGGTGGGTAATCTGAGCTACTGTTCGGTGCATAAGCACAAACAATAGTCAGAACCCGTCCCCCCACCCGCAGGCGGAGGGAGGCTACCCTCTCATTCACTGGGGTAAACCCCAAGGTACAGGCGCCGAGATGGGGGGCAACAAGTATGCCCACCCCAGCTCGGCGCCTCTCACCGGGAGCAACTCCAGAGTGGAAGAGAGGCGACGATGTCCAGTCGGAACCTCTCAACCTCGCACACCAGCTCCTTCCCCACCAGAGAGGTGGCGTTCCACGTCCCAAGACCCAGCTTCTGCAGCCGAGGATCGGACCGCCTTCGGCCACCGCCGATCTTGCACTGCACCCAACCCCTATGGCCCCTCCCACAGGTGGTGAGCTCATGGGAAGGGGGGCCCCATGTTTCCTCTTCGAGCTAAGCCCGGCCGGGCCCCATAGGAAAAGGCCCGGCCACCAGGCGCTCGCCAACGTGCCCCACCTCCAGGCCTGCCTCCAGAGTGGGGCCCCGGTGACCCGCATCCGGGCGAGGGAACTATGAGGCCAATAGTTTTCCTCATCATAGGGGTCTTTGGGCTGCGTTTTGTCTGATCCCTCACCTAGGACCAGTTTGCCTTAGGTGACCCTACCAGGGGCATAAAGCCCCAGACAACCTAACTCCTAGGATAATTGGGACACTCAAACCCCCTCCACCGCGGTAAGGTGGTAGCCCAAGGAGGCTACCACCTCTTGTTAACTCTTGTTTAACTCAGATTCTTCATCAGTTTCAAGAATGTAATTTAATGCAACATGACCCTGTTTCATTTGGAGACATGCAAACATTTAAGGCATCATAATCCTCCAAAAACCAGATGCAATTTCCTCAAATTTAGCCCTACTGACCAAATTATTCACAGTACAAAATGCTGTAGATGTTTTACAAGACAACTGCTCAGTTACAAACAGACCTGAGTGACAGTCAAGGCTTTGTCTGGGCGGGTTTGCCCCAGACACTTGTAGAGGCGCCGGCAGATGATGTTGCGTAGTATCAGCCGTGATTCTTCAAGCTCCCGAGAGGAAGAGTTCAGGATTTGTTCAAAAACATTATCTACAAGACAAAACAGAGAGATAGAGAAAAATGCAAGCGAAATTACTAGAACTCAGCAAATTTATCAGATTATTCATTTAGAGCCAGCTGATGGGTAGAAAAAAGGTCAATTTAACCCCTGAATAACACCGTTTGCAGAACGATTGCTGCCCGCTGTTCTTATGATTGCAGCACGGACTGGAATTCCATGCAATCAACCTCTGTTTTAAGCGTCTCCTGGTCTGTGCCATTTTTCCATTTAGGGGAAATAAAGGATTATTTCAATCGGATTTTAATGTGAGATACCCAATCATTTTTTAGAAATTTGAAACGGCAAAGAGTCCCACCCAAATATTGGGATCAGTTATTACTGAGTAAAATCTGATTTAAAAGGTCTCAACTCAAAAAAAATAAATACTCCAGTTTCTTATACCATGCTATGTATCAAATCATCATGATAAAAACCCAAAAAACAACTTTGCTGTTGTGTTAAAGCCAACAAGAAATTTGAATATTTACATATACACTAATCTAATGAGTGTAATTTAGCCTTGAAAACTTTAGGCAGAAGTATCTGAAACAGTGTTGAACACCAAACCTAATTTGGATTCAATTTAGGATGCAACTCAATCAGTTCAGTTCAAATTATTGAATTGGAACCCTCATTACAATATTTAATTGCGCAATATCCTAATCTCAAATAATTCCTTGATGTCAAGATGTATATGATGAGAGAGATATGATATACACACACAAATTATCATTGCCAATAATTAATGTGGCCTGTTTGATGGATTTTCACACCTTTTGATTGAAACATTGAATGTACATTTCAGTGGCTGAGATGTTAAATCTTACACAGTGTAATGGGGACATTGTGATGAAGGAGAGATCGATATTACATTATTCAATAACAATACCATAGTTACACATTGTTATATCGTGCAGCCCTAAAATCAACCCCAACTCATAGCATGTGTTTCAAAGGTTAATTAACTTTTAATCTAAAACAAATATATTATATATATATGCAGAGTTTTAGCTGACCTGTCAGCTTAGTGTAGGCCACCATGTCATCAATAGCTGTAGATAAAGTGAAGAGTTTTCCCTGAGAGCCTTCGATCTTAATGTGTTGATCTGCTTTTAAAAAAGCTTCTGTGATCCTGTGGAGATACATTAAACTTGGTGTATGGTTCAAGAAGAAAAACCATAGCAATCAAGCAGCAATTAGACAGCAACAACTCACATTGTCTCAATGATGTTGCCCACTTTGTGCTGGTAGGCTCTTCTGTGGAGACAGTTCCTAGTGTGGAACATGTCGTACAGATTGCCGACTTCCTGTTTAAAACCACATCCTGAACTTTAGTGACCAGATTTTACATTTTCTAATCTGATTATTAACAGAAATCAGAAAAAATACAATAAAATGTCACCTTGTCTCTTGTACATATGTGCTTCTGTCCGTCCACTTCACAGACTCTCGCAAATTTTAGGAAGCGCCGATAGTCAAAGTTGTTTTGTATGCCCAAGTGGTAGCAGTCCCTGAGAAAAGATAAAAAAATGAAAACATTAGTTACTTAATGTAATAGAAATGAGAATTGATATTACATGATGATTTAACGTTGAACCAGCAAATCTAAGCAGTGCCCCACCGTGCAAAATAATCCCACTTGTCCACATCGATACCGTTCCTTTTGTTGGCAACAATCTCGTAGAGAAAAGATTTGTCCTTAGAACGTCCTTTGTATGGCCACTATCGGGACAAAAAAGACAAATATGTTTATCATTGGAAAATATTTATTTACCATGTTATGAGGCTGAAATACGGCTGGGCGGTACACCGAAAATTTACCGATACCGAAATTTATGACTTTTACCGACGTCATTTTGCCTGTGCCGGTAAATTCAGTATGTAAAAAAAAAAATAAAAAAAATGAAAAGATGTGTTTAGTTTAATGGTGCTCCTGCCCCTTTAAGAAATTAGCGTTGCCTTGAGTCACGTGAACACGCACAGTCGTGTCACATAGAGGCAATAATACCCAACTGAGGGGAATACGCTGCAAACAAAGCTACCATGTAGCTATACTTAGTAAGAGTTTAGACTCTTCTACCGACTGTTTTTCAGAAAAATGCAACTAGCGACAAATAAAGATACTTTTTATGGTGTTATTAAATACTTAGACTCTTACATAGAGGACGTATGTTTGTTACTGCAGCAACGGAGCTGCAGAGTGCTTCTAGCTCAACAGCTCAGCCTGCCCAGGTCCTGTTCAGGTGGAGCAGATATTAACCCCGCTGAGTAGCTGCTTTAAGCCGCCGCCTATTCCCACCTGTGCTCCAATGTAAAATAATTTCTGTATAAAATAAACAACTGCACACTAAAATCACCTATTTTACTCAGCCCCCCTCACTTTTTCACCTAATCTGGTCTTTGTTCTAATCTGGTTCTGAGTTTTAAAATGGACTCAAGAAATACAGAAAGGAGTGGGAATCAAACACTGATTTAAACGGGCGTTCAATAGCAAGAATTCACCACGTTTTTAATTTTTTGGTTAGATTTTTAAGAACATTATCTAAGTCTACCGGACATTGACTATAGAAAAGGCGGGAGGGGTTATCGTCCACTTATCGTTAGAGGTTAAATGCTCAATATACCGTGATAATAATTTTAGCTCGTACCGCCCAGCCCTAGGCTGAAACATATGTCTCATACGTTGTGTTGTCTTTCACAGTAGAGTCCCTCCTCCCAAACAAACACACTTGATAATCTGCACCAGTCCAAACATCTATTATTTTATGCTACTGTAAATAAATTCTGAAATTTTCCACTGCAGGGATGGTCCCACGTACAGTTTCCAGTTAATGTTGGCAAAAAACTAAATATCAGAGGAGACCGTTCTCTACATTTACATTTCTGTTTTGGTACCATTATGAGTCATAATCTCTGTGCTTGTGTCAAAGCAACAGCTTACATTTTCATGTGCTGGATTTCTCCTCCTGAATTTATACGGCAACATGACAGTCACATGATTTAAGATGGTGCTATATAATAATTCACCTGTCTGATAGAGAGCCAGGTGCTAGTAACTTTGTCTCTGTGTTTTTGGAATATCCATTGTTGCTGCAATTTTCAGTATATTGAATTACAGATGTTTTAAAGGAATTATGAATTTAAATTTATACCTAGGTGAACAAAACATTAAAGGCACAGTGTGTAGTTTTCGGCCAGTAGGGGACAGTGCATACCTAAATTATCACAAGCATGCGGTATCCGTGTCTTCGAGTAAGAAACTCAACAACGGAGGTCCAACCAGTGCGGCTTTCAAACGCTCAATTCCCTGGGAATTATCTATTTGCAGCAACATGACGAGCACATCAGTGTCTCTTTCATTGCTTGGAACTAGCGAAGAGGAAAAAATGTATTTATGGCGAAACTTTTTTGCATTTTGAGGAGAAATCAATGTTTTAATATTTTCAAAGATGTACTGCAGAAACTATACACTGTCACTTTAACATGCAGTAATAGTTTACCTACTTAAACACCTTGATCACAGTATATAATAAGCATATAAACTCTTATGAACAGAAACCTATTATCAAAGGGCTGGTCATCAATACCACGCTAGACCTGTATCTGTGTGTAATAATGATGTATGTGTACTCTTGATCGGGCTGTACTGAAGTGAATATCCCCTCGTGGGACAATAAAAGATTATTCAATATAGTGTTATGGCCATTTGGGTTTTGGCCCACATCCACATATGAAGATTGATAAATTTTGTCTTTCACTAACCATGAATTTTTTTCTTTTAACTGCATAGAAATTACCACAAAGAATCAGCAACTTTTTCTCTAAACCGTTCATTAATCTTAAGATAAACAAGCATTTTTAAAAGAAAAAAAGAACATGACCCATATCCTAATCTGATTTATGAAAACTGACAAAAAAGGTCCAAACCAACAAAACAGGAAACAGTTACCTCAAAATAAAATGTGGAAATTGTCTGCCTTTCTTTCAATAAAGAAAACAGGTAAGACGATTCAATGATTAACACATTTTTTGTAATTTTTTGGTTTTTTTACAATTATAATGTTTTGGGGGGGGATAAATAAAATATCGGCACTAAAAAAAATGTTCTGACTCTGGAGAAATTCAAAATACTGCATCAATAGAGCCAGGAATACAGTGCGCTTTTATTTGTTCAAGACATTGATCACCTCCTCTCCTCGAACCGAGCTGCCCTCCATCGGTCCTGCAATCTGCTCCTTGATAAAGGTTAGGTCCTCTGGCAGCACCAGGCCGTGCTCCTTCATGACTGGCCTCAGGTCGTTGTCCTCCACAAGGTAGTCAAACATATTTAGAGAGGCAGACTCGTGCTGCAAGATAAAAAAAATTTAATAAATAAAAAGAACCGGTAGAACATAGAAATCAGCAGAAAGTGAAAGTACAATTGCTTCTGAGTGAGTCAAAGGCGCTCATGTGACATTTCTCCCAACAGCCTGTCATAAACACTTGTTTTACTCACTGTGAACCCCACATCTATAAATTCATAAACAGCTTGGATTCCACAAGCAGGAATTTCTAACATACTTAAGAGTTTCTACTTCTATCAGAAGCATTTAGGATGTTGTGAACTGGCCTCCAGTGTGGTTAAAGGCCATTTCCACAAAAAGCCCCCTCTCGAAAACAGCCACCCAGCTACTGTTTGCAAAGCTTTGTTGTGTAATAATAGCAGTACAGGTATAAAAGAAGTGGGATCTTAAAGTTCAAGACGTCAGCCTCAGAGCAAGTGGACACATTTTCTTAAAGCTTCCTCTGTGAACTATCTTTATACCAATTTAGCAGTTACTGTACAGTGAAAATTCACCTAGTTTACAAGTCTGAACTAGTAAAATGTTCATTTCCATTTGGCATCTATTTAGTTACCAAATTATTTGGTTATGATGACTCACAATTGTAGTTGAATGCTTGAACCAAACGGGAAACACCCTGTTAAGTATCGGTGCAAAAAAAAAAAAAGAAAAAAAGAAGAACAGACAAGAAAAACCAGATAAAAATGTGGAGGAGAGAGAGAGAAAAAAGTCTTACTTTCCAGTCAATTCCTGGACGTGCTTTCGGTATAAACATGCCGTCAAACATATGAGAAAAGGGTCCATGTCCTGGAATGGGATGGAAACAGCAATATGTGGTTTAAAGGTTCTTTCAAAAACAATTAAATATATCTTAATAGTGTTTATAACAGCATCAAAACCACAGATTGTATATAAAATTGTCAACTATTCTTCTTTTCTGACGCATAGAAATCCAGAAACTGAAAGTAAACTATTGGAAAACACCTGATCAAACCTGTAAGTAAGTTCAATGTTAATTTAAAAAGTATTATTTTGGTTTAGGTTAAAATGGGTTGGACAGGAAATTGGTTAGAGATCATTTCAGACAACTCAGCTGATCAATTTATCTCTTTCTCAAAGCCACGACACTTGATCATTTTACCCTGCAGAGCATACTTCGAGTGTTTAATATGTTTATAAATGCATTACTTTAAAGAGATTTCTTCTGATACAAACTAATCCTTTAATGGACAAGAGCAGGGATGTTGTGGAGCAGCTCTGAGATTTAAGGAATTGGCTTTGGTGAAAGTTCTGTTAAAGCAGTATCAGCTCTAAAAAGGTCAGATTGCTTCTGGTCTCCAGATTTATACTGTGAAGCGCTCTTGAGGTGAGAGCAACACTGACCCAGGTCATGGCAGAGTCCAGCGATCTGCACACAAAGAATGTCCCTGCGAGAGATGAGGAGCTCTGGCTGTTTCTCGTTGAGTGCCTGAACAAGTCGTCCAGCCAGGTAGCCAACTCTATAATCAGCAAAAACACAACAAGACATTAGATCCAACAGAAAAGAGAGACTCACAACTTTTACACTATTTGGCTCAATAGCATAAAACCTCAACAACTTCTGAGTGAAAACAATTTATTGCTAAACCACAGCTTCTCAATAAAGTCTTCACACCCTTTTCATTTTTTTCAAAGATAATAATGTGTGAAGGTATTTTATTCTGATTTCATGTGACCAACACAAAGTAGTGCATGGTTGTGAAGTAATAAAAGTGCTTCATAAAAAAAAAAGTGTAGCATTTTGAAATTGAACAGAAATATTATTTTCCCCACTTTGAGGAAACCCAGGTTTCACTGCAGCAAGTTAAGGTAAGCGGGACTATGTATATTCACATTAAGGTAGAAAAAAAATGTGGCAGGGTTTGAATATTGCTCTACATACTCTAAATCCAACCTGACTGAGCTTTTTTTCAAAAAGGCACAGAAAAATAAAAATATGTCTTTAAATCTGTAGAGCAAGTAGAGACAACCCCCATTATTTTTATATTTTAACCGGTTATTTTAACGTGGGCACCCACTGCCTCTGGAGCAGTGGTCAGCTGTGGCTGCCTGGGTGGAGATGGGAATCTCAACCTTGCTTCCCCATCAGGGCGCCCTGGGTTATTGCCTTGGCTGTTGACCTGCTGCTGCCGGAGCAGATGGCTCCCTTGATGGAGTTTTCTTACCTAACCTGGCTCATCTATACTCAGCCCATTGTCCTTTTTATTGTCCATTTTGATTTTGCTCTAGAGTGTTTCTGCACATGGGGACAGGGATATGAGGGAGGGGGGTATAAATGTGATTATGTTGATCCCTGTGTGTGTGTGTTGAGGGGGTGATATATCTGGGGGGTTTATTCTGTAAAGCACTTTGAACTGCCTTTCTTTGTATGAAAAGTGCTTTATAAATAAATTTTGATTAATTGAAATAAGAAGCTGAAATTGTATTTAAAAAATGAAATGGTACCAGAATTACATTTTAATTTGTGAAACATCTTTGAAATTGTGACTTGAAAAACTGTGACAAACTTCCATGAGGTATTTATACTTTTGTGAGGCCTCCCGAACCCATTTACATGAAGTTACAGTGACTTGGTTCAATAAATCAATTGATTTACCCAATGCTGTGTTCAAAGCGGTTGTGGGACGCTCCAGGAAAAACGTAATATGTTCCTCCGAGTTGCTTGATGTTTCGAAGTCGCTGAAACTGAGGCGTGTCGATGATCTTAACGAGGAGGGGGTGCAGCTCCACATGGCCGTGAATGGGATCATTAAAAACCTGACAAACAGGAAATTAGAACAGAAGTAACTCCACTTCCATTATCAACAGCAACATAAAAAGGGCCAAAATGACAAAGATCAGGGAGAATCCACAGAGGACAGACATCAGGATAGAAATCAAAAGTTCTTCCTTCCTGTTGTTGGTGTTTATGGCCTTGCACCCACAGTCTGCCTAATGTTATCTTTACAGCCTTGAAAGTTTTCCTTTCTGGGAAAACGTTTACCTTGTTATGCTCAGCTTCAATCTGCCACAGCTTCCTGAGGCTGTGCAGGATCTGCAGACGGTCACCAAGACACCTGAAGAGGACAACCAGAAGGTTTTCTTTTCAGAGCTACAGTTTCAATGTGGCAGCAGAGGAGGAAGTGCTTGTAACGCTTTCTTTCATCCGCGGTGTCATTTTGTTTTGTGTGAAGATGTAAGCTTTTACTTTATGCCAATCTTCTCCAGGTCAGCATCCTTTAGGTACCTCAGCCCCTCACCTGTGATCCTCTCAGCTGCATCACATCAAAGCAAACATCGGAAATATCAGTACAAATGCACACAAAAAACACCCATGTTACGTTTATGTAGCTAGCACACTCTTAATTTAATTTTTTGTTTGTGAATGACTATTTAGAAGCAAAAGCGAACCTCTGAATTTATCCCCCCACTCCCCGAGTCCTTCTCTTTCCAGGTACCGATAGGTTTCCTCGACGCCCCACCGCATGAAGTCTGAGTCCGGTGGCGAGCCTCGGACTACCGACACTCTCTTCTCCGGCGTTTGGAAATCCTCATCCGGACTCTGAGTTGCCTTCATGGGTCGCTTTCTGTTCTCCATGTCGATCAAACTAACAGGCGTTTAGTTGGTCGTCTGTATAAAGACAGGAATAATTAGAGACGGTGACAGATTCTCCACGTTGTCTGAGAAACAGCTGATCCGGCACTGAAGGAGGCAACAGAAGGTGAAAATTACCCGGGTTTTGTCTTTTGGCCGGAGAAGTTAAGTTTAGATACAACACAAGCGTTTTCCGGTTATGCACTTCAAAATAAAAGCTAACAACGTCAATCAGTACTTTAACATGCACATCTATGTATAGCTTTTTGCAGATAATCAGACTAATGGCTTAGCCAGAACCGAGAGCCACGCACCAGTTTACATTTGACTCAGAAAATCTAATTATTGATGAAGTACAGTCGACTGTGACTAGTAGGCGGTGACATGTGCCCTTTAAGGGACATTCCTCCGTAGGACTGTAGTCACAAAGTAAAAATATGATAAAGTCAGTGATGCATAAAGAGTAAAAGCAGGATATGAGCAATTAGCAAAGAAATGGACAACAATGCTGCAGCCACGGGCATTTTATAACCAGGTTACTGCACTGTTTGATTTGGTTTACACCGGTTGCTGCTCCTTCTGTTGTTGATTTTCTCTCTTCTGTTTACTCATTAGTTCCCGAAACGGGGAAGTGTCCAGGCTTCCAATAGCTCGGCTTCTCCTGCCTGTCGTTTACATCCAATGTGATTATTATATATTTTTTTACCCTAGTCAGACTTGTCTAACTCCAGTGTGGTTTGGCTTAAAGCGTAGTTTATGCTTCTCCGACCGCAAATTTGCACTCAGACGCAGATGTATTGACGGAGACGTTTTCTGTTTATAGTACTCCCCTCTTCCAATCCATTCTCTATTGTTTTTTCAGCGTTGCTCGACCAGGACAGCAGGGGGTGCTAAGGTTTCATGGCGTCTCTGCCTACCACACACAGCGCGCTTCTGTTTTTTTCTAGGCTTGTGAACGCATTTCTTCCTCAAGGAGCAATGAACGACAGAAAGTAAGTTTTGATTAAGCTGTAAAGCTTTTTACTAGTGCAGGTTACAGAATACTCTAGGAACACATGGAAACAAACACAGCAGCCGTTTTTTGTTGTTTTCCTACAACACCTTGTGTTCAAAATCACCAATATTAGATAAGTTATCCTTTCAATATAAAGCATATAGTGGCCAAATGCTGCATTAACTACTGATTACAGCGACTATAGAGCCCTGTTCTGGTGATGTGATCTGTGGCTGTCACTGAAACTGGCCAATCAGATGCATACGCTATCCGTCGACGGAGACAGATAGTTAAAATTTGGGCCTCTACTCTGTGCGTCCTTGCGTAGGTGACGGAGAACCCTTGCGTTGATGGATAATGCCGTTGCCTCAATCCGTCTCCATCAAAATGTAGAAGCATAAACTAGGCTTAAGTCGAGCTAAGGTGTACTGTAGGCTATACATGCACTTGAGACGGACTAAGGCGATAATTTATCTTGCTGCATACACAACACACTACTGTTTTATTGTAAATGCTTTCTTGTATTTTAATCTTCAAAGTGATTTATGCTCTCTTTTCTGTGTTCTAAGCTTGATCATGTAAAGCACCTTGAATTGCCTTGTGTTGTAAGTGTGCTTTACATATAATATTGCCTTGCCTTGCCTTGAAACAAAACTATAATAATTATTGGTTTATTTTTGATAAATCAGAGGGTCGTAGGTTCGATTCCAGCTTCCTCCAGTCACATGTCAAGTTAAGATAACCCCTAAAATTCAACACCGAGCCATGTTGGCTATCGGTGTATGAATGTGAGTGTGAATGGGTGAATGTGGCTTCAATGTAAAGCGCTTTGAGTGGTCAGTATGACTAGAAAAGCGCTATATAAATTCATTCCATCTGGCATGTGTTCAGAAGTGCAAGCCCATGTCAAAAGCAGATATAACACAGAGATTAGGTTTTTCCACGATAAAGTCTAATTTTATCCACTGGGGGGAAAAATAGGCTTTCACAATTACATTTACCTGATATAAGTGAGCTGGGCTATGAAGGAAAATATATAAAAATAAATAAAAACATTTCTTATGGGCTTTTATTTTACTTTGGAAGTTGACACTTATTTTCCTATATGTTAGGCGCAGCTTCTTGACAGTTTGCTTTTGACGTATCGCCATAGGATGACGCGCCGGGGGCGGAGCATAATGAGGTGAGAGCAAAGTAGCACATCGGGAATGTGATGATGACACTTGAAATCAATAACTCTCAGCCTCCAGTCGTTGAGTGAAAATATTATGTTAAAAAACAGATCGTTTCAGGTGAAAATTGTGTTAGTAGGTAAACAAACTGTAGAAGCAAACGAATCCAGTTCACTTTGTATAATTTTAATGTAAGAGTCACGATCAAGAATAAAAAAAACAAATCAAAAAACATTTTGGTGTTCTGTTTGCAAGCAGAGTTTGGGGAATTGGTGGTAAAAGTATGTGTCTGTTCTTTAGTATCATAAATTACTTGATCATTTATGGAACGCCAAATTGTTTAAAATTAATTAAATAAATACAACATTAGGAAATAAATATCAGCATGAATAAATATTGAATAAAAATATAATGTGACAATGAAATTATTAAAAACTGAAATCATTTCAAATGCAACCCCACATTTTTTAAAAATATTTTTCATATTTTTTTATTTTAGATTATAAATTTGTAATATATATATATATATATATATATATATATATATATATATATATATATATATATATATTTCATTATTTATTTCACTTTAATTTACTTCATAATGATATAAATTATTTCAAGACATTTTAATTTAATTCAATCAGTTTTTATTCTAATCTCTCTTTTTCCCAAAGTCAGGTTTTATTTCATAATGAGGTTTTTCATAATTTTATTTATTTCAAAAACTCATTTAAGAACTGAAGTCGTCCGTCAGCCAATCAGAATCAGCGGCTGAGACCTGGACGCTGATTGGCTAGAACTAAGATTAGTCTTCCTGGATAGCCGTTGTTGTGGCTCTGTGAGCAGCTAGCAGCATGCTAAGTAAAGGGTCGGAGCTGCAGGAACTTTGCTCAGCTCTGGTTGCTCTATAAGGTCATATTGAGAGGAATAATTTATCATGAACCGTTTCAGAGACCCATTTTGATTTGTCTGGATGATAAAATCTGAAATGATCCCAGGTTCAGCTCTCAGCTGTCTGACAGTAGCACTGGAGTTCTGCTGTTATCTTTTCTGTTTTGTCCAGCACGACTAGGAGGAGAAGGGAGAGGAAGCCCTGGTTGGTTGTTAGCTACAGTCAGTTAAATGGAGATTATTTAAACGTGTTCTGTGTTATTTCTGAAATGTTTTAATGATCGTACCAAACAGCCGACCTGAGTCTCTTTCCCCAGCAGCTTTACACATAGAACACTGGGAATTGCATTTTAACAGAATTCCTTTTTTGACTATTTCATTGTCACATTAAATATTTACTTAATATTAATTCATGCTGATATTTATTTCATAATGTTTATTTATTTATTTAATTTTGAACACTTTGGCGTTCCATAGCTCACTGTCTACTTTCATTAAATTGACAGTCAAAAGTCCTGGTTTTCAGGTGCCATTTAATATATCATTGAATATATATTTATATATATATATATATATATATATATATATATATATATATATATATATATGTATGTATATATATTCGCATAATAATTAATTTCTTTGAATAATAGAAGGGCTGTGAGGTCATGCTGACCACAATAAAGACCTACACAATAGCTGTTCTAGTGGGGATGTTTTTCCTTGCAGACAATAAAGACTATTGTTACGTTTTCCTTTTGGTTTATAGTTCTTTTTTACAGTCTATGGTTTATAGGCTCCGTCCCGACTATGTTCAGAGGTTAAAAAAATGAAAACTTTAGACCGTTCATATAAAATATGTTGCTTTTAAAAAACAGCTTTCTGGGTATTGAATATTTCGACATGCACACCAATGCTTCCCTCACCCGAATACAGATCATTTATATTTAAAAGCTTCATTTTACAAAGAAAAAAATCAAAGCATTACAGAATTTTGATAGGCTACATGTGAGTTTTTATCAAGACGATATACAAGATTATATATTTTTTTCCAAAAAACCCAATAAGAAAATAAAAGATAAGATGTGTTGTTTTTTTGTCCATAATAAAAGTCAAAACGGACAGTCAATTAGAGTAATCCAAAACTATTGTCTGCTTAATCTAATTATGTATTAGTTACAAGATGCAACTCAAGACTAATTCTGATGCTCACTAGGACTTTTTGATAAATTTTTAATTTACTGTATGTTGTTATTTTATAAAAGCTGCTAATGCGAGTTTAAACAAGTTTTCTCAAGAGCAAATTGTGTTTTCAACCTTAACATTGATTTTAAATCTAATTATTCTTTTTTTGTTTCATTTATGAAAAGAAAAATCCTTCTGAAGCAAAATACAAACTACGACAGGCACCTAAATAAACATGTTAAACGTTTGAACTCTCTAATTTGCTTTCATATTAGAAGTTACAGCAATGTCATAAAATAACCAGAGAGTGTCACTATAGCACACGGCTTGGATTGAGTTTACCTTCCTGCTAGCAGGCCTGTAAAAAAGGGCTCTGCAAAAGAAATGTACGTCACTTTTATTTATTCTGCCAGCTGTTTATTACTGAGGCTGCATTTGCCTGATCTTCTTTGGAAAACAAGGCGAAACACATTTATTTGTGTACAAGTATAGACCATTTATGCAGATACAAAATGTTTACTAGCAAACAAATAGGCTTAAAATTATGATCAGATGATGAAAGAAAATTCTAGATGTGCATAAAGGAGACATAAAACATCTTTTAGAAAAAGTCTACATGGATCCGAAAATACGCTCTCACACAGAGACGAACAAATAAACTCTGTTTTCCAAAATACTTGGGTTTTTTCTATAACGTATTATCTGTTTCTGCAGGGCAAACACCTAGAATGTTTCTCCGAAACATTTGTTTCTAACTATAAACATTCCCCATTAAAATGTTTTGTTCATTTTTTTAAGAAACTGTAATAGAGCATTTTTAACTGATCATTATTTATGTAATATATCACTGATGTTATTACTTATATGTATATAAGTATGTCATATTTACACACTCAATGCTGCAAAAGCCTCTTAAGAGCCAAGAGCCTCATAAAGTGGTGAATAAACCAGTTTAGTTTTCCCCTTTTTGTGCATGCAGTCACTGGTACTTGTATCCACACGTGAGGCAGCAAATCCGAAAGCTTCTTAACCTACAAGATTTACTTTGCTTAGTATTTGTAATTACTGCAGATTTTTTGCAATAGTTAAACATTTTTAAAATCCTTGATCCACAATTCGAGCCTCTTAGAGATATTTTGATGGGGATCAGGGGGCCTCGGGGGGCCATAAGTGTTCAAATACTGTACTTGTGTGTACTTGTTTAATGTCACAAGCTTTTCAACATAGGGAATTGCACAGGTTAAATGTCAAAACAGGACAAGAGCTATTTATAAAAAAAAACTAAAAATAAAATTTAAATGAAAAAAAATTGAATTTTTTTATTGGAATTATTAAAGGGATTTCTTATAGTTATTGAAAAAAACTGTAACTTTGCATCAGAAAACTTGATTGAATATATATTTTTGATAAATAATTGAGTGAAAAGTAAAAAAAATATAAATTAAATCATTTGGGACAAAAACAGCAAGTCGTATGTATATGGTTACAAGCTTTAGATGCTGAATACAACTTTTAATTTTGTAATAAACAAGTTCTTTATAATGCAGTAAAGTGGGTTTAGTGTATCACTTTAAAGATCATTAAATATTACAGGCATCAGGAGAACCTATGTAGATCACAAATGGAAGGTAGATTTTCTAGAGCATTCAGAGTAATATAAATCCAATACTTTAATGTAATTTTTTCTCTTGACAGCAAGAGATTTTTGTCCATATTTTTAAACATAGATCAACAAAAATAATCTCTTACACATCAAAAGTAATAATACAGATGCTTTAAATGAAATTAAAAAATACTAAAAATACCAACACATCTTTCAGTTAGATGGACGTTTCTACAGATGCCTTTTTGTTCAATTTAAACCACTTTCACAATTCTCCTTTCATCTCTGTCATTAACAAAACATATTCTTCTCCTCATTGGATATTTTTTCTTTTTCATTCATTCCCTAGAAACCTGAGAGTGGGCTGTGTGTGAATACCCAAACAAATTGTCCTGTTTTAGAATTATCTACCCTGTCGATCCCTGCAATGTTTAAAGTTACCTAAAATCCCCTTACCTCTCCAAAATCACAATTGCCAAAAAGTTGATGCAATTCTATTATATGACTTATTTGTGTTAAGAAGCAATTAAATAAGTTAATGTAATATAGTGATTGCAAATTGTATATAGAAATTAGATGTTCTCCAGGAAAATTCTGTAGCAGCTATTTGTGTTTGAAAAGACAGTCAGAGCAAAACCTCTGGGACCATTGGGTCAGTTTTATACCACTTTGTTGCTGTCTTTCAAATAGGTGGCCAATCTTGTGTGAAGCCACGGTTTGTCGAAAATGTGAACGCATTTAGCATTTCTAAGGCCTACATATAAGATGATAAAATTGAAACCAATTTAAGACAACCCAAGCCCTTCCAGTGACCTAGAAGACAATATATGCAATGAAAGAGAAAACAAATTAGGAAATATGCATCCATCATTGTTAGTAGTCCACTGTTTACTTTTTTCTTAAGCTGTTTCTTGCACAGCTCACTTGTTGCTTCTTCTTTTAAACAAAATGACCAAAAATGTAAGCAACTTGAAGTGAGCCAGGTTGTTAAAATGGAAACTGACGTCTTCTCTGTCCTTTTGCACACCCTTTTTTTTTTTCACCAAAAGCATTTTTACAAAAAAAACAAAAGCTATAAGTCTCTAGACCAGCTCAGGTTTTCTTGGGACAAAATAACTGAAAATGAAGTACCAAAAGCTAAATTTCAGTCTCGACGCCACTTTCTGAAGCTCCGTTAATCATGCGTCATAGATTAATTATAAAGACCCTAATGCATGTTTTTAACAGAACAATTTCTTGTTTCGAGTTATGATTCTTCTGCTTTCTTACCAAAAAACAACAACAACAAAGTTGGACGGATGTGTAATGATTCAAATAATTTATTAGTCATTGCAGAACAAGTATAAAACAGTTCAACACAAGAAATGTATTCCTTATTTTCTTATGTAAAGAATAACATATTTTCCACATATCACCTTAAATTTCCACAGCAGCACAGGTGTGGTCACAGCAAAATAAAAACTTTCTGCAATGTATATGTATGTGCAGGTACAAATAAGCAAATTGCACACAGTCAACACAGTAAAGAATAAATATAGTGTTAAAGGAGGCAGCACTGTACTTTTACTGCTTAATTCCTATTCCTATTTATAATTTCCACATAAAATAAAACATAAATTTCCTTTAGCTCACTTCGACGTAGCAGAACACATGGTTCTTGTCACTGAATGAATTTCTAATCCTTCCTGTCAGACCATATTTCATAATACAAGAAGAAATATTAGATGAAAACCTGGTGAAACTTCACAGTAATAAGGCAATGTTTTCCACAGAAACAAAAAGTGCCATTAAATCTGCTTAAAAAAATATCCTAGTGTGTCAGAATCATTTAATTCACATAAGGCTCATAAAGTAAAAAAAAAAAGCCATGCTGTCCATAAAATATCAGATAAAAGTCAGTTTAGTCAGATATGCATCTGGAAAAAAAAAAGCTAATTAGATCAAATGTAAATGCTGTTAGGTAAATATGTTGAGTTGTGCACAACATCATAAATGGTTACCACTGTAAACAAATATATCAACTATTCACCTAAGGGTAACTTTTGTGTAAAAGTTTTTTAAAACTTTTAAAAACTATCATTTCATTTCATGCATTTCACATGCTTTGTGTGCAGTAGCTAAGGATCTACAGTGTGGACGAGAACAGGGTGAGCTAATTTGTCCAGTAAGTGGATCCTCTTTGTCTCCCTGTATGTTGTAAATCCCCATCATACAGTCATGCTGAACAGGCAAATACAATCAGAAATGGTGCTTCACATTCCCAGTTAATGTCACTTTCCAGATATCAGGGTTCTTCACTCTTTTCGAAATAGCAGATACTTGTTATCACAGTCTACATTAATGATCCAATAATTTAACATTTCAGTCCTACTCTGTCCCCTTCAGCCTCGTCTGTCTCTGTTCCTGCCTGCCCCAGGCTCTCCTCAGAGGGGAGGCAGCCACTGTGCTGCCTCCCCTGGGAGAAAACCCTACGTTGTGACTGAGTGCTAAGGTCCAGCAGATCAAAGGAATCGGAGGAGAAGAGGCTGTCCTCGCTGACCACACTGGAGGGACGGCTGCGTCGCCCCTCAGCGTCCCTTGTGGCTCTCAGGAGCTGCTGGAGCGCCTCGGGAAAGATTGCAGGGGCCGAACAGTCAGATGAGTTGGGCTTGTCGGGAAGATCCAGACTGTGAGAGAACTTGCCGTTACGCTTCAGAATACCCTTTCGTCTTCTTGTTGCTTCTGAGCGCATGGTGGGACTGTCCTCTGTAGCTGGAAAAGTCTTGTGGGAACCTGACTGACCTGCATGGCTCTCCTTATCTCTCTCTCCAGAGCAATGTCTGTCAGGCGCTAAATTATAACCTGAACCCCGACTCTTTAATATACCTTTCTTTGGCATCTTAGACGAAGGCTGACTGAATGTAGGCGGATGAGGAAGGGTTTTAGACAAGACATCTGCACGCTGATGAGTGAATGTTTGTGTCCGATGTGGGTGAGGAAGTGTGCTGTACATTTGGGAGGATGAGTTTTCCTTTGGAGAGCTGTGAAAGACTGAATCTAAACTCCTCTGGTGCTTCAGTATGCCTTTGGGTTTTCTTCTTTCTGGGGTGGAAGTGGCGATGGTGGCAGGAGAGAGGGCTACTGAACAAACGTCAGCGCAGGCTCCCATAGCAGTCTGTGGAATTGCATTCTCCTTGCGGGACTTTCTGAGGTTTGAAATTCCTTCGTGGACCCTTGCTCCTCCTCCACAGTCAGTTTTTAAAGGGAAACTGAAGTAAAAAGAGTTTGATGTAAGTTGAGGACAACGGGAGGAGTCCGAAGTGCATCTTCCAGGCTCAGCAGTCATTTCCCCAGCATTGCCCACCTGATTCTGCCAGTCGATATAACGGGCCAGCAATGGCGAAGGGCATTCTTGGTGTGGAGATGTGGAACAGTCACACACACTTTCTTCATAGCCCCAGTTTACCCACCAGTGGTGGGCCACATCCTCTATTGTGGCCCTTTCCTCTGCACGTACTGTCAGCAGCCAGTCAATGAGGGCACAGGCGTCTGGGAGGAACAAGAACGACAGCTATTTAAAGCAGCTCAGCAGAAATCACATCTGATAACATGTTAAAACATTTTTAATGAAGGTGGATGTTTTATTGGTTTACCTGAGGGGGGGCTGGGTCTGCGGTAGCGGCCTTGGCTGATCTGCTCAGTTAATTTTGCGTGATTGGCCCCATCAAAAGGCATGCTGCTGTAAACCAACGCATACAACAGCACCCCTAGTGCCCAACAATCCACCTAACACACAAAAATATATACAGTTTTCTTTTAAAACGATACGATTCAATTAACAGTGTGAAACATTACACCTATAATATCTTGATTTTGCTTGCAAACAAAAGTGTATGGACTCAGCAATAAGATATCATGAAAATGTACTATTTGCATGTTTCTCAAAAAAGCAATTGGTTTCAGACTGCAGGTTTTCCCACAGTTACTTTGGGTTCCAGAACTAAACACATAGCCTGAAGGATCATATATATATATATAAAATGACCTTTTTTGATGAAGTGTTGGCTTTAATTATCCTAGCTAAACCTTTAGATATGTTCATCACTTTCTGGTGGCACTTAGATCTGGCAGCCAGCTTTAGCAGTAACCAAATTTCCCACTTGTGGGACAATTAAAGGATTATTCTATTCCATTCTATTCTATTCTTTGAGGTTTGTAAATGTCCCTTTCCTGACTCTTCTGGAGGTTTCTCGTCCCAGTTTAACGCTTGTATTAACGTTGTGGTAAACAAGTTCAAAAGACAACATCATCTACCCAGAAAAATCACTTTATATTTTTCTGTTTTATCACAAAGTAATCTGATAAGCTGAGATCCAGAACCAGTGAGGGTATCGTGTTAACCAACCTACCTCTGGTCCTGTGTATGGCAGCCCCTTCACTATCTCTGGAGCAGAGTAGAGAGGACTTCCACAGTAGGTCTGAAGCAGAGAACCCTTCTGAAAATTATTGGAAAGGCCAAAGTCGGCCAGCTGCAGAGAAACAGGAAACCAAACAACACATTTTGATTATAACAGTTTATATTCTTACTTACTACTACTGCACACAAACCTAACTATAAACACAAACACACCGTAAACACACAAACTTCATGGCAAATCAGTAAACTAATCTTTAGAGTTACCACTCACACACTGGAATCTGGATTCCTTTTCATAGATGATGCTCTGCAAATTTAGAGTGATACTACATGCACAACAACTCAGCTATTTTAAATGTTCAAAAAATAATGTGTGCGAAGATTTGTTTTCTCAGTTTGTGTGCGAGCAAGGAAAGACGAGAGCCAAAAACATCAGGCTGGTGCTGCTTGCACGCTTACGTAACGGAACAATCACTCATCCAGGCTGTGAGGAGGCATAACCGCAGATACTGTGCCTCGACTCCAGCTGAAGAGGTTTTTAACACGCATGCCAGGCCACTATCAGGGGCTCTGGTGTTAAAAATACATGACAACATTTTTTCCATCACACAGAGAGTCACAACAAAAGAGACCTATATACAGAAGGTGACATTGTGTATACAACCTAGCTCTGTGGTCTTTGTTTATTTATAGAGCGACAATGACAGTAGGTGTTTTTGATGCATGTCTCCTTTATTTATTTCAATATAGCTGAAAGAAATGTCAGTTGTTTTAAAATGATGTTAGACAAACTTTATAACCAAATGTTCTGAAAGTTTAGGAAGCTCGAAAAAGCTAGCTCAACATAAAAATTAAAAATATTGGGAGAAAGTGATGGTCTGCAAAATATAAGGAAACAAGAAGTACACTAAGACTTACGCTCTGTTTTTGCTTTTGTTCTACAGTAATAAACATTAAAGTATGATTTCATATTTAGGTCAATGTGAGGTTCTATATGGTGCCTATACGGTGATTTACCACACTTAAACTACAAACCTTTATATTGGAGGATGGCCACGATGAACAAGAGACTCATTGCATCTATGCACTTTTCACCAAAGGTATTTTTCATCTAAAGTTTGGTCCTAATTCTGTATGGATTTATGAAATGAATACAAAACGTGTTCCATGTTCTTTACAGCATAATTACAGTAACCTTTTTAGACCTAGGATACAGTTGTCAGATTCCTAGGTTGTTTTGCGGTTTTGTTAAGTTTGGACTCCAGATTCTTCTGTTCCCACCTTGAGTGTTAATTTTGTACTTTTGTTTTGGATTTTCTTTGTTTAAGTTTTGACTTTGGTAGTTCAGTTCTCTGTATTAGTTTCTGCCTATTATCATTATGCATTCTGAGGCTTCATTTAATGGAAGTAGCTAAGAGTCCAAATAAACTATTCCTTTGACTTTAATAAGTTTTCATAAATGCAAGAATCATCCTGATTATTGAACTTCCCACTTTCCAAGTCTGAATTTTGACTTTGGTCAGTTTTCTTTGATTTTTTCCTAAATCAAACTCTAAAATTCCCATTTCCGAGTACAAACACATCATAAGTATTAATCAGTTGAAGAGAATAGGTAGGAAATTAGAGTGTATTTTCCTTTAGATTACAAAGGATCAGAAAATGCTGACGATCTGCCAAAAGGCTGATGTTATAATGTCTAGAAGGCAGATTTTATTTATTACAATCTCTCCTCTTGTGCATTAGTTTCCTAACATTTCTGTAGAAAATATGCACTTTGCCTTATTACTGCTGTTGCTGTTTACAATTTAAATTTTCATACTTTAAACTAAAACCCTCTAATAACGAGTGTACTGCAGGTCTTAAATATGTCAACATATTAAATCTCACATGGGATTAAAAGAGGTTGGCTAGATTATCCAGAAATGTTATTTTGCCTAAATGCTCTGAAAATGTTTCTTTTTTTAAGGGTTATGTTTTTGTATGGTGAAAGTGATTATCATAACTTATGTAACCTCTGACCCAGTTGAGCCATATAAAGTGTTCACAACAGTATTAACTGGCCCAGGCCAGAGTTATTTAAAGCATGCCCCTCTGTTTCTGGTTTCTTACCCATACCATTAAGAATGTTCTATTGTGCTGACATAAGATAAACATGTCTTGGTCATTTCCTGCAGCTGAGGCTGTGAGGGTTCAGTGTGGTGAACTGGTTTTGATTAGGTAGGTAATGAATGAAGAACTGCTGGGAAGTCTGCACATACTGCTTTCATAAAAATGTTTAACAGTCTGCCCAGATTGCTGCTGGATTCTCTGCGTTCCCCTTTGGCCATGCACATATAAGGCCAGTAATGTCCAGGCAAGGCCAGACAACATCCCTTTTGTTACTTTATAAGACCACACACTTTTTACTCTGGTTCAGTGTGGATAATATAAATAACATTATCATTACTGCGGGCAGAAAGTCTTTCCATGTATGTTCTGAATGTCTGCTGGTCTTTTACATTTTTAAGGAAGCTGACCTGGCTTAATTTATTAGCATAATGTCATATTTTCAGAAATAAATTTTTTCAATTAAGTTTTCTTTCGCTCAAAACAGTTTTTCAGCCTTACCTTAACATTTAAATCTTGATCTAGTAGGATGTTCTCTAGCTTAAGGTCTCGATGCACGACACCATTCTGTAAGAGAGTATGAGACACAACACCAGAATATTAAGGCAGATTATTAGACACAGAAATAGTTAGTTGTTGTTTTTAATCTGATGACGACTCAGTCTCTTGATGGGTCCCAACAAGTGGTAGAAAGTCAGGAAAATCAGGGGTAAAAAAGCAAAACACTTTCAGCTCTATTTGGAGGACAGCTTTTCTGAAGTATCCAGAGTTTCCACAGATACTGAGTTGGCGGAGATTCACATGAAAACACAAAGCCCCAATAGATATGTATTACCACCCAGGAAGCTGAGTGACACAAATTCAATTCCTTCTCCATTCTTTCATTAATTGCATCCTCTTCAGTGCACTTTTGTGAAGGAAATGACCTAGGTTTCCAGAATGTGTTTTCTGCACGTAGTCTTAATCTGTATGCGCATTTCTATGTATGAGAAAAATGTTGATATATTTGATTAATCAGATTATCATTCATTTCTTTTTTGGTCAGTTTTACAAAACAGAAGAACACTGGAAAGTACAGAAAACATCTCTGTGTGCCCTGCATACCTCTGCTGCACATTCAATAATTCATTCATGCCAGAACATTTGTTTCTATTTTGGGAAAATATTCAGGAGCAGTAGGAGCACAAAAATCCCTTCCCCCAGCAAGTTGCAGGAGCTGGATGTTAATTTGACATTAATATGTTGAATTAGTGAAAAGTCCATACAACAAAACATATTTGTTACTTTCAGCTCAGCTGACTGTCAGGTGCAGCTCCTCACATCACTGCCATTGTGTATTAAAAGGATTTAGGTGTTTCCTGGATAATTCCTGCTTTTTGGCAAAGCTGCTAATTAAATGTTGACATCAACAACAGAAAAGAAGGATTTGCTTCGTCGCCAATTCATAAAGGAGGTTGGTAAATATGTAAATATGTGACTGCAAACAGCAATCAGAGCCTAATGTGCTTCTAACCCAGAGAGATCTGAAAACTAAAGTCAGGTTTCAGCACAGTATTATGATTAGGATTTAGTGGATTTAGCATTGCAGTACTTACTAAAGCTCAATTAAATACTCAGCACATGCATTCATGTGTTGCCCTAGTTTATAATCAGTATCTGTGGCACATTTGCAGAGCATATGTGTGTCTAACCTTGTGGCAGTAGTGGACAGCAGAAGTAATCTGTCTGAAGATGCTTCTGGCTTCGGTTTCTGGCAGTCGCTTCCTTTCCTGTATGTAGTCGTACAGTTCCCCTCTGCTGGCGTACTCCATCACTATCACGATCTTATCTCGGCTCTCGAACACTGTCAACACAGCACATGATGAACATTTTATAGCCAGAAAACCCATACAGTTTCTTTTTAATGATATAATCCAAGATCTTTCAGAGCTCGAATTAGGAGAGTTCTCAGCCACTTTCTGCCTTTAACAAAGAAAACTTCTAAAATGAACTGTCTAGCTGAACGGACAGAGAGATAGATACAGACAGGTGAAGGCATAGATGTATGGATGGAGAAACAAATATGTTTTCAAGTTACTTTGAATGTCTAGGCGTGGCTTTTCTACCAATTTAATGAATATTTAATGAATATGATTAAAAACACCTTTTTATATTCAATGACTTGCAGAGTCAAATATCAAAGGAATTGTATTCTAACAATGGATACTAAATGGAAAAACTTCAGGAAAAAAAGGTTTGTCAAACTTAACATATTATTTGTCTCAGTACTAAGCTTTGCAGTTTTAAATGTAGAGACCTTAAAACGTAGTTATATTTGTCTAATTTTCAAGTGCATGTTGGGCACTATTTGGAGAAAATATGTGATTTAGACCGAAATTTTAATAATTTATAATTAAGTAGTAATAATTATTAATGTGATTTAAGCAATATTGAAAAAAGAATGCATTGTTTTTAAATGGACAGACCAGGAAGCAATTTAAGCAATTGGAAAAGTAGGTAATCAACTGGATTGAGTCATTGTTATTTTTTTTGTCTTCAAATTGGATTATGGTGTATTGAATTTCCTCTAATAACTGGGCATTGTCTTGCAATGGTCATGTGAACTGAATGATTATGACATGAATAAGCAATATTTATGCCTCCTTCCACTGATACAAAATAGTCTTACCCTCGTGGAAGCGTATGATGTTGAAGTGTCTGAGTGAGGAGGTGATCTCAATCTCTCTCTGGATGTGAATCAGATCCAGATCGTCAGTAACGTGCTCTTTTCGTATCGACTTGATTGCCACCTAATGAGGAAAACATGCAACTGAGTGTAAAAATGTCTAAATTTTCCTTAAGTGAGATAATAAAGGAATGTTCTATTCTATTGATGTTCAAAATGAAAAAAAGGTTTATGCTTGTTTAGATCAAATGAAAGCACAGAAACCATCCTTCCATTAGATGCTTGGTAAAGTTGCTTGTCATTTTTCTTCAACTTTTCCTTCCAATCAAATACATACATACACACTGTGAGCACAGTTACACACTCTTTGCAAAAAATAAAATCTCTGGGTATTAGAGGTGATTATGCTGGTTTTAAAGGCTGCTGTCCAGGGAAGTGAGCACGCTCAGAAGCAGAAGGTCGACAGCTGCGGTGTTAACACTCCTCTTGTTTAATCCCAGGAACTCACTGTACCCCAATGCAAACTCCCAACCCCCTAAATCCACACATGTAGGAGCACTAAAACAGATATCCCTCAACATGAGCAACTAAACCCCTCTTGGTGCAGGAGCTCTTACAGAAATAGCACAAAGGACCAAATCAAAAAACAAATGTCAGAATCTAAATTTAGATTAAAACACATGATGAAGTGTGGTACAAGTACTTGTAGGATTTGCATAAGTAAAACTGATATTTAGTAGTCTTTCTGCTTAACTATCTCATCAGCCCCCAGGGCATATTTATGGTTGGACTGGTCTGGACCCCTTCCCAAGGTCACTCTGGCAGCATTCTCAGCTGCAAGAAAAACGTCTACAGGACACGGGAAGACACAGTTCACACGCTCCGTTAGCTGCAGTCAGTTATGCAATGCAAACACAAGCCACTGAATTCCTGGGACTAGCCTGACCTTCCATAATTGATGAGGAAACTATGTAATGAAGGAAAATTGCAGCTTTTTGGGAATGGTTTGCATTTTTTTTCTATCATCAAACTAGGGGCATTTAGGGAAATTTCGTCCACATAAACTGAAACATTAGGCTGATGTAAAATCTCCATTGCTGGGCTTCAGTTTGCAGCACACATGACCAGCTGAATGGTAGTTGTCCAGTGTTAGCAAGCTTTAGTCATTGACTGACCTGAATACCTGGAGAAATACAAAGAAATAAAGGGTAGAGAGTGATGTTAAAACGGCACTCATTAATAGAGGTATTGTATTTTACAATTTCGAAGCAACTAGCCAGATCTTTTGCAAATAGAGCTGGGTATCCATTCAAATTTCATGAATCGATTCAATTCCGATTCTTAAGAGTTGGAATCGATTATCACAATTCGATCTGATTCGATCCGATTCAATCTGATCCAATTCGATATTGATATGGGTCAATGCTATTACATTTTATTTAGCTATATCTTAATTATATGCCTGTAATTCAATATGCCTTATCACTGGGTAAGTAACAGTTCACCGGGGGAAACTGTTTTTACCCTTTCAGACGCAAGACTTAAAATGGCCGTCTGGACTTTACCTTCCTATTTTAGTTGTAAAAAGGGCAAACTATCCCAATTTCATTTTAAAATTTTGAATCAATTCGACATGATTTCTCTAAGGATTGATTCACAATCGATTTTAGGATTTTTTTCAACACAGCCCTATTTGGAAAATCAATCAAATTTACTTAAGATATGGTTTGTTACCTGTACAGCAAGATATGTTTTTTGCTATGTTGTTATAAATTATTATTAAATCAAGATAAAGGTTGGCCTTCCAAAAACAAGCTTCTACAGACACTTGCCACCGTTGACATCGTTAAATGCATAAGGCAACGTATTACAGTTCTTCTAAATAAGTCCAACTTTGGGTTTTTGTCTTGTTTCATCTCTTTTTAATCAAGGACTTTCCTAAAAGATTTTTTCTCGTAACTTTGTTTTATTGTTGTAGTGAAATGTTTCAGCAGCAATGTAGAACATGCATGGATTTTAGGAAAACTTGTTCACAGTAAAACATATTTAACTAATTTGTGAAGAGGATCAGGGCAAACCTGGATAGAACAAGAATGCGGCAGAAATATGTCAAATGTTGCTTTTCCACTTTGTTTTTAACATCGGTCCATAATCTACTCGATTCTTGTGCCTCTTGTGATAGAAACACAGATTTACACAAATCGGGATAAACACTTTTTCTTTTCCCGAGTTTATAAAATTATATATATTTTTGTGAAATCCTGTTAGGAAAATCCATACTTCATTTCGCTTCTGTATTTTCACGTAAAGGAATATATGTTATAAAAAAGAAAACACAAATGGATAAAATATTCAAAAAAAGAAATGAGATCCTAAAAAAATGATGCAAATAGAAAGGATAAAGCATGAAAAATGACAAAGAAAAAGGAAGTTGTGTTTTACGTTCATTGTTACCCTCAGTTAACCCCAAATGAAAATCGGCATCAAAAAGGGTATTGCTCTCCCTTATAGGCAAGTTTCATTGAGGGAAGTTTGAGAATGTGTGCACTTGTATGAGCTCACTCTGCTGTGTGCAAATATCATAAGTACCACTGCGCCTCATTGTTCTTCCATATATCTGGGATAAGAATCACTGCTTCACAAAAGCAGGAAACATTAGCTGCAACTTGCATGAGTCATGAAGAGGTGATCAGATTTTCTTTTTGATAAACAAGAGAGCAAGAGAGGTAGAAAAATCCAGAGGCTATTTAGGTACAGGAATGGTGGTTTATAGTTCCCTCCTCTTTTCCCTCTTCTTTAAATTCATTACAGCATCTCCAGGGTATTGTGTACTGAAAAAAAAACCCTTCTTCTAATGTGAGTGAATCTTCAAGTGACTTAGTGTGTGTCAAGTCACGATTAAAGACAAACACATGCACATACATGGAGAGGAACACATATGCATCCCAAGAGTCACTAAAGCATCTGTGAAGACTTAGCTGTGGGATTAGAAGGGATCTTTGCCAAACATGCCCTGGACCTCAGTGCTCGGCTAAACACAGAGCCTTAAGCTGTTCCTTTCATAGCCTGCAATTACAAACTGTACTATGCGGTACTGACAGGGATCTACAGCAGGACAGGCTCACTATAGTTAAAGTAGTGAATTGACATTACAGAAAATTTGTCTTCCTTGTCTTACTCAGCATGGAAGCAGAGGATTTTTCTTCGGAATTCTAATAAAATATACTCAGATTCTCACATTGATGTTCAGAGAAAAGAAAAACATAACATAATGATTTATAAATGTAAACCCGCTTTTCCATGTTTTTTATGGCCTTTGAAAGCCTGACATAGACAGATTTACAGTTTGCCACAATTCATGTACATAAAATCAAAATTGAAAAAGTGATTCTGGTTAGATGAGACCAGTGTTGAGCTTTTAAGCCTATATAAAAGAAAATGTGTAGCAAAAAAAATAAAAATTCTAACGCTCAATCCTCCTAACATTCACAATACAACAGTCAAACTTGGTGGAAGCAGCATCATGGCGGTGGAATGTGTTTCTTTAACAGGGAAAGGGAAGCTGGTCAGAGTTGACCAGAAGGTCAAAGACATTAAATGCAGAGCAATTCTGGAAGCAAACCTGTTAGATGCTGTAAAATAGCTGAAGCTGTGGTTTCTGTGGTCAAAGGTGGTTCTATAAATTTGCCAACTCATGACAAGACAAATGCTCTCCACAATTTTCAGGTTTTTCTTTGTTAAAAAGATTTAAAGCATGTATAAGTTTCCTTTCACCTACCAGTTATGTACAATTGTTTTGTTGATCATTCCCAGTAAAATCTGTCTCTAACATGGAAAAAAAAGGGAAATGCTCAACGCGCTTAACACTTTTGCAAGCAAATGTGTGGTGTAGAAACTATGTTTTATAAGATAATGCAAAACATAACAATTGTTGTTTGCTCAAATTTGCACATCAACTTTTGAATTAATATCTAATAAAACTATATATAAGTGGGAAAAACACATCAAAACGTATATAAAAATCCTCTAAATGTTCATCCAAATCCTTCATTCTTTTCTTTGAATTTGTTTTGTCCAACCCCTATGATGTTTTTGGCATGATTGTAATTCTGAATCTAAAACCTCTGTCTTATCTTCCCTTTTGCTCTAAAAAGAGTCTTCCTCCTCCCTTTTGGTTGAGCTCAAACAACAGTCCCCTAGCCTTGTTTCCAAAAATAATGTCCGTTTTGTTTCAAAGAATCCTTGGTATGCGCTGGCGATTTCTGCATTTTCCCAATGTCTCAACAAACCCTCTCACTCTGCTCACACACACTCAGGAGCTGCTCCTCATTCCTTTTGTTCTTATATTCCAATTAGTTGGGTTATAGATGAAGCGATAAGAACAAGATTAAAGCTCTGATTTCCCAAAAAATTACATCTATTACCATGTGTTTGTTTTCTAAAAGAGAGGGTAGAGTTAAAGCAGAGCACCACTGTGCCTCTTGGTGGTCAGATCACAGTAAAGTCAGTGCAACGACTGTAGATCCTCTATTAAAACAAATAATCTCCACACTGTTTTTTTTAAACTAGATGCTCAGAATGTACAGTTTGGAAGTAAAACAGATCATATTTGTCCATGAATAAGATGTGCTTAAGCTAGTTTCTAGTGAACTGGGTAAACCTACTGTTGGAGGCCTATTGTAGGGTTCTCACCCCAAGTGCTGAGTGAGTCAGAGCAAAGGCATCTCAGCCTGGCAGAACAGGAAGCAAGTATTCAGCATCAATAATTAAGAACACATACCAAGCAGATATAGACATGGGCACCAAAAAGTGTCGCCTCGCCCCCACCAAGGGGGGCATGAATTTGATGAAACAACCCGCAGTCTCCTAATTTGGTATAGAACAGAACAGGATATGATTAGATATATTTAAAGTTGGTTTTGTGCTTTGCCCTTTATATGGCACTTTTAGATATGTTCATCACTCACTCTTAGTCTGGATCACTTATTTACCCCCCCCAAAAAATAGGAGACCAAGGTTTGGGAATTTTTGCAAGGGCTAATAAAAGCAACATATCTGATCAGCTGGTTTTTACTATATTTGAGTTTCAAAACGTGAATTTACAGAATACTGGGTTGTTTAAGGAAAATCAAATACTAAATATAGCCTAATTAAGATTTTCATTTAATTACTTTGTTTACAGACCGTTACTTTGAAGATTGACAAGACATAACATCACACTGCATTAGTAGGCTTCAGTTGGAGATCCACCCCAAGATTATCATGAGGCCAAACTATATATTATCATCCCCCCCCCTATGGCCACCCTCTAACAACTTCCTTAATGCCCCCTGAAAGATGTCATAACGCGAAGTGATTTTTCAGAAAGTGGTTGGGCCAATGTTAAATTTAATTTATTTCCCAGACTATTTTCTGTAAAAAGAATAAATCCTGCAGTTTTTAGCCCATTTTCACTGGACTCACCGTTCTCATGCTGGCCCTCTCCACTGCTTTTTTTACTTTGCCGTAGGTGCCTTTGCCCAGCGTCTCCATCACCTCATAGCGGTGCTTTAAGTTGTGTTTATGCTGGTGTTTCTTCACCTCCACCGGCGCTGCCGACGCGGCCGATGCCCGACTCACGGCCACCGGGGCCGGCTTTCTTTGCCGCTTATCTGCGCTGCAGAGATGACCGCTGTCCGTCCCCCGGAGCTGCTCGTCGCCGCTGTGGCGGCGGTGGCCACTGGATGCCGAGTCCTGCAGGCAGCCGAGCTCGGAGAGGTGGCTGGGGTTCATCGCGCCTCTGCTTTTTGCCTCACGTCTGCCCATCCTCTCCTGGGCACGGTGCGCACCTGTCAGGAGCTTTCACTGGATCCCCGAATAGTACAGAGTTTGTTGCAAAAGAAGGCGCAGGGACGCTTCACGTTGCCCATATAGAGAATTATAGTAACAAGAACGAGTTTACAGTGCAAATAAACGCCCTTATGGTGCTGATTTGAGCCATCCTGACAGCCACTGTTTCTCTCTGAGTTTATGAGCTCAGCAACAGGAGAGATGGGAACCACATGGTCCAGAGCGATGGGTGGAGTCTCCTTATTCCAACAGCCCGGTGCGTCACGCTTACTGGGGATCATTTTAGGGTTTCCGAGGGCTCAATCTTCACTGAGCAGCACATGAGAGTAAAAATATGTCTGGAATGTAGGCTACTGCCCTACCGGTCAGATTGAACCTACTTCCCCCGCATCAGTCAGCCGTGTTTCCTGATGCTTTGCAGTTTCTTGAGCCCCAGCTTTAGCAGTTGTTATTCTGTGAGTCAATAATAAGACTACAGTTCACTATGAGAAGAAAAAATCATTGAGTTAAATCAGTAAGATATAGAAACCGATCAAAAACTGACGTCTCCACATCTATGCGAAATTAGATGGGCTACTTTGTTACAATATCACCTAATCTAATCTTAATTTCTTACAAAGTGTTATATAGAGAATAAATAGTATGATACACTTGAGACTTCACTTGGAAAAATGTTAAGACTCCAACTTGACTTGGACTTCTCCACCAGTGACCTGGGATTTGACATGGACTTAAACCAATTTATCGTTGACATAAATGACATCGTTGATATTTTACCCAAAAATCATAGTTTAAAACATATGTATTATTTCAAAGTTGCACTTTTATGTCATTTCAATCAAAATGTGACACTGACCCTGTCTTAACAAGTGGATTCAGTCTCTGTGTTCACATGTGTATGAGAGTTGCAAAATAGCCTATCAGTTTTCTAGATTTAACAAATGAGCCGTTCTAATCCGCCGTCTGCCCTTTATAGTAGGCAACACCTCCTTTTGCTGCATATTTCAAACCAGAAATGTAGGTCGGATAAGACTCTGGAGGGGGGTGAGTTGCTCTTTAAATACATACCTGTGACTTAAAACTCTAAATAGGCCTATCATATCTTAAAAATTAGAACAGCCATACTTTTTTCTAATAAAAATCTCTTTAATCGTTAGCAGTGAATCTTTGAAAATTATAGTTCAAAAGAAGACTATTCTTATTATCTAAATTAGATTAAACTGTACAACATGGAGGTTCGGTTTCAGTGAAAACTCCTTCTAAATTTTATAAGTTCAGTTGCACTTGTTTCATTGGATATTCAAATAAATAAAAATTTTTTTTTTAAAGAACACATGGCTATGATTTACATTGAACATTTAATTTCAACGTTGTTTAAAAAAATGACCTGAAATTCAGCGTTTAAGACTTTGGGCTTGACTTGAAACTTGCCTGACTTGACTTGAGAATTTACTTAGACTTGAGGGTATTGACTTGAGACTTACTTGAGACTTGCAAAGCAATGACTTGGTCCCACCTCTGAGTGAAAAAAATTCATAATTTGCATAAATGTTGTAGACTGTTCTACAATAATGACTACTTCAGCACATGTTCATATTATAATCCTTTTTTTAACCTGTCTTTTTCTACCATCTCCATCACCTAATAGTCAGTCTTCTTATCTTAAAAAAATATACATATTTATGTTGCAGTGCCTATGTGGTATAATTCATGAGAATAAAATTGCCTATATATAGAAACTTTCATCAAAGTCTTTAATTGAAAGACAGATTAGTTCATGTGAATTGTTAGTCTATAGTGTCCATTCAGTCTGTTAAAAAATAAAAAAATAAAAACACAAAGGTAAGCCAGAAACAAGAAATATCATTCGTACATTGATATTTGTATCAATGACAAAAAGACAAGATAGCTACAGAGAGATCAATCTTTCTACGACACGTGGTGCTGTCAGTCGAGCGTCTGTGTCGTTGTCCCAGCACTCTGTCAGCAGCTCCTTCAGCCCAGGTCCCTTGGAAAGAACGTGTATTATAATGTCAATATGTGTTACTGTTGATGCCCAGCCAACACAATCATGAGCAAAAGAAAAAACCCAGTAAATACCTGTCGTAACACTTCCCAGCTTTCAGGTATAAAAGGTCTACAGTTCATCTCAGACACATAAACGATGAGCCTCTCCAGTGTTACGTTGGCTTCCAGCTCCAATTCATAAGGCAGCAGATGCTCTGGGACAGCGCCGCCTGTAGGTGGAGATGTTTGCACAAACTCGGAAAAAAATTCCATCTGTATTCTGTTTGCAGAATATGGCCTGTTGTCCACATATTAGACAAAACAATTCAGCTTTCTTAGCAGCACATAATCGTTTTCACATTTCCACACAGAGACAGAAACGTAGAAGGGATGTGCCGCTATTACAGGTGTTATGTAACTTCCTTTTAATATCTAATAAATGAATTGAGAAATAAAAGCTGAGTTGAAGGGTTCTCAACTCCTGTGTTCTGTGCGAAGTTTCACTCCTGGAGCACCACCATCTGGTCAATACTTCATGGCATCAATACCACATTTATTATGATTTTTGGATCTGCAAAGCTAAACCAAAAGGAATATTTCAGGATTTTTGTTGTTAGCTTCCTTCAAGAGGCAATAAGCATTTAATATCTTTCCTCTCCCGGCATCTTCATATAGAATCCAGATTAGGTGATCCCTGGAGCCTAACGCTAATAGCTAATTCTAGAGCAATATGTATCAAACTCAAGGTCCAGGAGTCAAATCTGGCCCGGCATAAAACTTTATGTGGCTCTCTAAACTCAAATGAAACATAAATAGAGCCTTTAAGTTCTATTTAGGTGCACCTAAATACTATTTTATCAGTCAAATCAAATCACTGTTTATTTGAATAGTCCTGAATCACATCATTGTTAAACACATTGGTATCATTTAATAAAAAAAAAACTTGTCAAATGCGGAGACAGATTTTAATATTTTACACGCTTTGTTAAAGACAGTTTTACAAGTACTTTTTACCATAACCAGCTCTTTAAAGGTAAAGTTATTTTTTTTCTTCAACCTGGACCTTATTTTTTTAGTAAATATTGCATTCATTTACTCACCCAGACAAGTTTGGAGCTACTTGGAGCCATTCAGCAGGAGTTTATATCGAGTTGCGATCAGCGTATGGAAAGTAAACTCCGACGGATTAAAGTAACAGCAGGCGAAATTTATTTGATTACACTCATTCCTGCCAGCATGGCGCATACGCTCTGAGAGTCACGTGACATCCTGGGCTCTATTGAGTTTCACACTGCATTATTTTTCTGTTTAGAAATTACTTTGACAGGAAACAGTTAGAATCTTCTGTTCTCAGTAAGTTTAACACATTAAAATTATTGCTGATGCACTGCCTGATATCTCAATCTCTTATTTAAAAAATCAGGTTTCTGAGGAAATAACAAGCAGATTCAAGCATGATGACTATTAAAGGGTTTAAGTAACTAATGTATTCAACTATGTTATAATTACACAAAACATGTTATATATGTTATGTTCCATATCAGGCTAAACGTTGTAAACCACTGTGTGTCTCTCTCTCTGTGTGTGTTTGGGGGGTGGGTTATTATATTTCTTCTGTGGTTTAATTTCCCTAAACAGGATTCATGTTAAACTCACCCCTTTAGTGTCTGTTTCTGTGAGAGAGAGATGGGTGTCATGAATCATATGGATATTATGTTCACAAATTTGTTGTAATTACAGTATCTCTGTGCGTTAACTTTGAAGAAACTTTCGTGTTTAACTTTAGAAACTTTTAATGGTGCGGAAAAACGTAGCGGTTTCATTAGAACCAGTTGCATTTATAAAAAGCATTTATAATAATAGCTATGATCTTTTTGAATGTAAAGCTGTTTTAATTTCATAGAAGTATGCAATGATTTTGGCTCCTCTCTGAATAGATGGCTTGAACCTTCAGCACCAATGAATCTGGATTTACACTAAATCAACCTGGTATTTGCTAGTACAGATACATTCAGCAAATTAATTTAACATCAAAAATATCAAACTGTTACAAAAAGTTAGAATATAACAAGATGTCAAATTTGTTTCTTTAACTATTCTCTAGACTGTTTTACTCTGATTGTTTAAACTGAAGCACATGCCAGCAACAAACATTAAATAATTAAATTAAATAAAATTAAACATTAAATATACAAAGTATAACAGCACAACTTCTACTGTATATGTTGATTAAATTGAGACAATTATACATATGGACCCATATTCTTAACAAATGTTTATTTTAGCACACTGGCAAATGGTGAAATTATTATTCTGGAACAAAAAACATGAATAGAATGCAGATCTTTCAAAAAAAAATGCATTACTTATTACAGTGTGCAATTTGTCTAATAACAGTGACTTACCTGGAAACAAATCGGTGCAGCGCATCCATATCTCCCACAAAATCAGACTTAGGGCATAGATGTCCCCCTGCAGGAGAAATGAGCTGAGGTTCACATGGCCCTCAAGGATCTCAGGGGACATGTAGTTGAGCGTACAAAATTGAGGATGATTCTGGAAAAAGTTGAGCTGTGATTTTTACATGCATGGTTCCTTCACCTCACATGTTACAATGTGCAAAATTCTTCTTTGCAAGTGGATTTCCTTTAAATGACAGAATCTTTTAGCAGAATACTTGATTTCCACCTAAATGTCTCACCTTCGTGTTTGTGGAGTGGTTCTGTCCAGAACAAGAATGCAGGATTGTGGATGATCCAAAATCACACACAACACATGTCCCATCTGCTCTCACCAGTATGTTAGAGCTGCTTAGGTCTCTGTGGGCAACAGGAGGCTTGTGCACACCTATGGAACAAGAAAAATATCACCCTGATTTAATGATATTTTTCACACAAAAAAATGTAGATTTCATTTACATCATCTTAATCACATTTACTTGTATTTTCCACAGATGTTGATGCTGTTTACAATTTAAAAAGGGATGAAGTTGTTAACAAGTGATTCATTTAAGCGATTAACATGTGTAAGTACACAGGATATGCAGATATTCTAAGTCTGGCTCCATCACCTTTGTCTTGGCAAAACTTGTTCATGCAATGCAAACCAAACTGATTTCAGCACAAACCAATGCAAATCTATCCTTTCTTTGCACGTCCTATAAAAATGTAATCTTTCTAAATTGTGCAGGAGAAATTCATGCTTCATAGCCCAGCTTCAATGATATAGCAGTTTCTATGATAAATATTAAAAGAAATACTATCAGGTTCACTTCTCTTGAATGCACATAGTTGCTACAATATGGACACGTAAACACATTTTTGTGGTGTGGGATTCTGGCCAGTACCATTGCTGCGGAGGTCAGAGTGAAGATAGGAAACTCCCTCCGATAAGGTGTGGCATAGCTTCATGGACTTCATCCAGCTGCTGGTGTATTTACCCAGATAGGAATGAAGAGAACCCTGAAATCAAAGACAAGGTGATTGTGCAGGACCTAAGATGTTTGACACTCAGTGCAGTGGGCAAAAAGACAATAGAAATCCAGCTTTCGGCCCAATAAATATAAACTGTCCGTAGAAAGAAAAGGTAGAAATGGACATAACAATCGTATCCTTCATGTAAAAAAAACGGTCTGAAAAGCTTTTTCATGCATTTTCTTATTTATCCTTTACTTATGTTATGTAAAATAATTTTTTTAGGTTCATACAATATGAATATATATATACTATACTGTGATGGACTGACGGCCTGTCCAGGGTGTACCCTGCCTCTCGCCCGTTGACAGTTGGAGATGGGCATCACCCCCCTGTGTATGCAATGCTTTTAATTTAAACATATCACAAAAAATATTCATCATATTTTTTAGGAGTTAAAAGGCTCTGAGAAGAGTTAAAATCATGGTCTGATCCATTGTAGGTATTCAGTTATGTAAATGCAACAATGTCTGCAGAATCCATCCTCATTTAATATGTTTTATATCTAACTACACTAAATCAATAAAAGTTTCTTATTTTTCTAAGGTTTTAGCTTTTAGATGATTTAGACAGCTTTATAGGTTTAATTTGCTGAATCTTTAATGAAACACGAGGTTTCCTTAAACTGACTTTATTGTAATAAAATCAAACTTTTGATGACAAGGTTGGTTCACCTTTTGCATCAAATAACCCTATATATTGTTTTTAATAGGAACAGCTTTTCCTTTTTTCTCCCACTGTTGATCTCCCACAAAAATTTAAATAAGAAAAGTAAATTTACCCTCAGCATGTACAGTGTACAATGGAACAGAACCCAATGTTATACAGTTTATTATCAGAATGATTAACATTAAAGTGCCCTTTTCCAACTCACATATTCAGCGTACTGAAGCACAATGAGCAGGCTTCCATCGTCAGGTTTCTTCCCTGTGCCTAAGAACTGGGCAATCCCCTCATGCTTCATCAGTGGAAGCTCATAAACCTCCTTTTCCTTAACAAATTGATGCTTCCTGTATGCAGTGTACACTTTCACAGCCACCACAGATCCCTTGTGCATCCCTTTGTAAACCGTTCCAAACTGACCCCATCCAAGAACCTGTAAGGTAAAAGCATACATTGTTATATTGCTGGACATCACAAAGAGGGACATTTTGCAATCTAATACAAACAAATCCAATAAAATATATTTGAATTTCATTTTAGAACTTACCCCTTGTAGTTCAATGTCAGTGAGTTGGTTCTCTGAAGCTTTTGTTTGACAGGAACACTGCTTTTGGACCTTATAGTCATTGCAGGAAGACTGCATATACTTTTCTAAAATATACATTAAACATTTTACTGTTAATTTGACACACAAAGATGTAAGTATTCTTTTTAAAATGGCTTGACAAAAAAAATCTGTAAAGATGTTGCGGAACAGTGGCGAAGGTAAAGGTGAGTTATTTCTCATAAATACTGTAGATAAAAACCGAGGTCCGATTTAGCAGAGAATGAAAGAGGCTCAAAACATCCTGGAAACGTCATGAAAGTAAGATAAAACTTCAGTCACTCAGGAATATTTTTTTTCTGGGTTTGTTTTGTTTGACATATACCAAAAAAGTTCATGAGTTTGTCTGATAAGTTTATTGCAGGAGGTGAATTCATTTGAGTATTCATGACTGAAAACAGCAAAGCAGTTTTTCATGACTAACATCATTGGTAATTTTAAATCTTTTTTGGCTGAGAATTTGAAGAAAACCTTGAAAAAAGATTCCTAACCATTTGTACTATAACAGGCAAACTCCCTTTTCCAGTGTTCACTACTGTTTGCAGCCGTGAAAATAATAGGGATGAAAATAATGGGGGAAAAAACCCAACCTTCCTTAAAACACTTAACTCCTATATAAAAGTAACGCTGATAAGTGATGTCCAGACCTTGCATGCAGAAAAACTTTAGGATAATAAAGATGAGAACAAAACAAAAATAAAGGAATTTTATTATGTCATGCACTTTGTATGCTTCAAGAGTATGCATATTTATTTATTATAGGTAAAACTCGAAAAATTAGAATACAGTGGAGAAGTTTATTTATTTCAGTAATTTAACTTTGATGAAATTTTAATTTAATTTAGATATTTATGGCTTACAGCTTATGAAAAACCCAAATGCAAAATCTCAAGAACTTAGAATGTTGTGAAAAGGTTCAATATTTTAAACTCAAACTGTCACACTCTAATCAGCTAAATAATCAAAAGCCTGCAAAAGGATCTCTGTCTGGCTCAGTAGGAATAAGAATCATGGGGAAGACTGTTGACCCGATAGTTGTGGAGGAAACCGTCACTGACATCATCCAACAGAAGGAAAATCCTCAAAAGTTAATTACAAAAGAAGTTGAATGTTTCCAAAGTGCTTTATCGAAGCACATCAATAGAAAGTTATGTGGAAAGCAAAGTGTAGAAGAAAAAGATGTACACGCAGCATGGATGACCAGAGCCTGGAGAGGATTGTCAACAAAAAGGCCATTCAAAAGTATCGGAAACCTTCAAAAGGAGTGGACTGAGGCTGGAGTTAGTGCACCAAGAGCTTCACACAAAGATGGATCCCTGACGTGGGCTTCAAATTGTTATATTCCTCTTGTCAAACCACTCCTGACCAACTCAGCTCAGTGGTCCAAAGCCCTCTTTTCTAATGAGAGCACATTTTGCATCTCATTTGGAGACCAAAGTCACAATGTGTGAAGGAAGAATGGAGAGTTACACAATGCAAGATGTTTGAAGGACAGTATGACGTTTCCACAATCTGTGTTGATTTTGGGAGCCATGTCATCTGCTGGTGTTAGTCCACTGGACTTTATTAAGTCCAGAGTCAAAGCAGCCATCTACCAGGATATTTTGGAGCACTTCATGCTTCATTCCACCGAGAAGCTTTATGGAGATGCTGATTTCAGTTTCCAGCAGGGCTTGGCACCTGCCCACACTGCCAAAGGTACCAAAACCTGTTCAGTGACCATGTGATTACTGTGCTGATTTGCCAGCAAACTTATCTGACTTGAACCTCTCGGAGAATCTTTAGAGTATTGCCAAGAGCAAGATGAGTGACATGAGATCATTTAAGGGCATCAAAACTATGAATGAACACATGATGTATGCAATAACAGTATGTACTTAAACAAAAAGGGTGAAATAACTGAATACATGTGCTATATTTGATTCCTCAAAGTAGCCACCCTTTGCTCTGATTACTGCTTTGCATTCTCTTGAGCTTCATGAGGTAGTCACCCGAAATGGTTTTCCAACAGTCTTGAAGAAGTTCCCAGATATGCTTAGTACTTGTTGGCCCTTTTGCCTTCACTCTGCGGTTCAGCTCACCCCAAATCATATTGATTGAGTTCAGGTCAAGTCAATTTGGAGGCCAGGTTATTTCACATTATTTTGTAAAAGTACTACATAATTCCAAATGTGTTGATTGGTGGTTTTGATGCCTTCAGTGAGAATCTACGATGTAAATAGTCATGAAAACAAAGAAAAACACTGAATGAGAAGGTGTGTCCAAACTTCTGGTCTGTATTGTATGTATGATTATACTTTTCAGTGGTTCAACATTTCTCTATTTTAAAATCCTTCTTTTATTGATTTCATGCAATGTTCTGATTTTAAGATTTTGAATTTTGGGTTTTCATAAGTTATAAGCCTTAATCATCAAAATTATATCAAATAAAGGCTTCAAATATCTAAATTTGCATGTAATGAATCTATATCATATATTAGTTTTACATTTTAGGTTGAATTACTTAAAATATAAACTTTAGCATGATATACCAATTTTTCAAGTTTTACATGTAAATCAGTTTGGCAGCGTGTACAAAACTTTATTGTGAAGGTGATCTGTTATTGTTGTGTGTTATTTGTAGTGATTTGCCAAAGCCAGTGCGTGATCTTGAGCCTTTTTTAAACTTTTCTTTGTTAAATCTTTCCAGGTTGACTCTAACAGTCAATTGAGACTGAATGATAATGATAATTAATACTGTTTTGAACCAGCATTAATATAACAGTGATATAAATGGGTCTCTAGTCTTTAAGGAAGGGTGCGATTACATATGAGAGGATGATTATGGTCACACCACTGCAGGTAGAATAAGACAAATAACTGGTTTAATACCGAAACAAACACCAAGGTCCAAATTCCAGCCCTATGTTGCTGTATTAAGGATATACAGCATTTTTGTGTAATTAGTATAGCAACAGAACTGAAACACAGCCCTATCTCCAGCTCGGATCTCCAGTTTGGCTGAAAAGTGGGACTATATATATATATAAATATATATATATATATATATATATATATATATATATATATATATATATATATATATAATGTAAAAAAACAAAGCTATTTCTCATACCAAACATTGTTCAGCTATGTGAAAATTCCTCTTCAGTACACATACTGAACAACTCTTTCTTTAATGGCATCAAATGTGTTTTGAGATTAAAGTGTTTGGAAATAACTAGTGTTGCACTATTTTGACAAGAGCTACAACAGCCGGCACAATAGTGACAACATTTTTTGCTGCAGACAAATTTTATGGTACATCTTTACATGACATCTATTTTAAATAAAAATAAAATAATTCACATAATTCTTAAGGAACACTGTGAATATTATCTAAGAAACCCCATCAATTCAGATTAACATCTTTAGATGCAATGCTTTAAAATGCATTAGTGTTTGATTTAAGTAAAATATGCTTTTGAGTTTTAATGCACCTACATTTTTATAGTGGTTCTGACACGCTTCTGAATTATCTTTCAAGAGTAATTTCTGTGAAAATCCATTACTGAATGACGGAGCTATATGAAGCCCTCATTCCTAAAAAACCCAATAAAAGATTAAAAAACATTCAAATTAATTGCCGACTTCTCACTAATACATTAGATGGGGGCTTTAATTTGCACCAAGCAAAAAAAGTCATTTTTTGTGAATTTATTTTCTTCTGGCATCAGCTGTACTGATGCTGTAAGTTGAACTAAGAATGAGACATGGTGGGTTTTTTGGTGGAAAATAGTTCTGGTTGTAGTAAAAAAAAATTACATTTAATTTTGTGTGTTTACTTGAAAATTTTCCCAAAAAACTAATTTTTTTAGGAAAAACATTCTATAAAATGAAGCTTACTTTTTTCTTTGCAGAGCCTCATCCACTTTGCAACAATAAAGATGAAAACAGTCAGGAACAGAATCACCACCAGCAGCGTTCTAACAGTATCACCTAAAGGAAAAAAAAGTGTAAATAAATTCAAGAAGTAGTTTTATTTATATTTTGTTATTTTTTCCTTGAATCTTGTGAAAGAAACTACAATGACGTATTTTTTCTTCTAGCTACATCCAACTGTTTACTGATGAGAATTAGTTTTAATCAGTACCTGGTGCATAAAAGTATGTTTCTGGAAACTCTTCTGGTTCTGAAATCCATGAGATGTTTCTGTTGCAAAAGTCTGTTCTGCATGTACAAATGATGTAGCGATTTCTGAAGAATGACGGCTTGCAAGTTGCATGCGGGCAAACCATTTCTACCTTAGAGCATGCTAGAAAAAAAGAAAAAAAAAAAACTAAAAATAATACATGAACATTGTTGAAGTTTGAAAGAATAATTTATCCATATGACTATGCTTTTGGATGCTGAATTGGAGAACCGTTAAATTACATTCAGACCGTTTTTTGTTAATTAAGGTAAGATTCTCTGATTTGGACATTTTGAATTTCTTACCAAGAGTGTCGACCTTCAGCTCGCCATTTATGATTTTATAAATGGCCAAACAGCATTCTGTGTTTTCACATAGCTGTGCAGAGCCACTCACATTACCAGCAGCAGAGAATCCGTTAACTTTTTCATGCTTCACTTGGAAAGCACAGCGTCTCTTATGGACTAAGGACAGGTGACATATGTGCATGAAGAGACATTCTAGAACGAGGAAAAGAAACAAAAGCTTTGATTAAAAACTGAACTGGTTGCAGTCATCTGCTGGTGACTTAAAAAGTGAGTGAACTGATAACATTGCATACATTAAATATTGAAATTAAACTGAGGTTTCTTGAATTTGTTTGAAATATTTGTAAAAATTTATTTTAACACTAAAAATCTCTTACATTCACATTCATGCTGATTTTTATCGCGCTGTATCACGCAACTAATCCCCAGAAAGCTTTACGATGTAAGTAATGTTTCAGTTTTATCATGAAAAACAGTTATTACAAATTATGAATATAAAATCTACATCATAATCAGCAATATGGAATCATGCAGTGAAAACATTAAAAGGAAATAATAAGTTCGCTCACCCATAGCAAGAACATACAGCCAGTGCTTCATGTTGGAGAGTATCAGACTGGAAAGTGGAAGTATCTTTTTCTGGGAATGTCAGAGGAGTTTCCCACGTTTCCCTTCATCACTCCCACTGACACACCTGCAGTGTTATCCTTGCAGAAGGACACTGGTTGTCTTAAAGCTGCTTGAAGATACTCCCAGTGTATTAGGAGAGTTTTGCAAAATCTGAATGTGTTTTCTATTACAGCATGAATTTCCACATTTGCTGGTGTGGTTTTTTTTAAGACACAGAAGTAGACTGCAGGATTTCTGATGTTCAAAGCAGGCAGGCGGATAAAAATAAACTGATTTTGGTTTAATTAAGTTTTCTGTTTCATAGTTGGTTTTGTTACAGATCAAAAATTTCTGTCATTTCACCTTTATGTGTATGACTGATTGCTCTTTGAAGGAAATGAGCAACACACACACTTAAATCTGCACATGAAGCTTCTATTTAAACGTTCAAATCGACAAAAAATAACATTAACATGATACTAATCATAAAACTAAGATACAACATTGTAAAAATGTATTTGCAGGAGGGGGAAAGGATAAAATTTCCAAAATAAAAAAAAACATACTCCTTACCGATATCATTGGGAGTGTCACTGTTGCAGCTAATCTTTAAACAAACTGCTTCCCTGCTATATCAATAAAAAACAAATAGTAAATGCATTTATGCATTAATCACATCATATAAGTAATTAATCATTAATTATATATTAGTGACAAACCATTCTTAATATATAAAGTTTGTATATGATGTTGATTTACTCTTTTAGCTATAACAGCTTCAACTCAGATAAAAAAAACCAAAAACAACAACAACGTTTTGGAGTGTGCTTATGGGAAGATTTTGTTGTTGCATTAATAAATGGTCAGACAGTGATGGGTGAGAAGGCCTGGCTTTCAGTCATTGCTCTAATGTATCCCAAATGTATTGTTTTTGATTAAGATCAGGAGTTTCTGTCAAGTTTTTCCACCTCAGTCTCACCCATTCATTACTGGTTTGTATCCTATGTTGCTCTGTTGTATTACAATAACAACATACAATCTCCAAGCTGCTGACACAAAGTTGGGAGCTTAAAAATGTTTTTTAAAAAGTCTTGTGCTGAAGCATCAAAATTTGCTTTGCGCCAAATCTCACAAATGACACAATTAAATGTATTCAGGTAAGTGCTACTCTACTGGCAACAGTGAAATTTGGCCTACAAAGAACCTGTCGCCACTGCATGCCTCTGGTACAAAGCATTGAATTTGAACGGTGTAATCTAGTACTTTGTATAGCATTTAGTGATGTAAGTGCAAGAACTTCCAGATACTCAGTTCATCAGGATATTTTTTAATAAAAATCTATATAAATCGGTTAATCATTGGTGCAATCAACAGGAGAATAACCAAACTGTGGTCAAATCAACACAGAAATGTTTCTCAAGACACAAAACTTTATTCATGACCATCACAGGTCAAAGTTCCCAAAAGAAAAGACCAAACTCTGGATAGGCTGTGCATAAAAGTAACAGTTAAAGATCATTTTCTCTGTGAACTCAAACCTTGTAAAATTGCATAGAAAATTACAATGTGCTGTCTATTTGGCAAAAGTGGGTTGTACAAAGTTTCAATAGGATTGTGATTTGGACAAATACAGTTATTAATAATCTCTCTAAAAGTGTATTTTAAATTTAATGGTGAAATTTCTCTAAAACTATGTTACTGCAATAAAAGATTTGTACGCATCTATACGCAGTAAAGGGTTGTTTACACCATTAACGGGGGAGCTAATAAGTATGGTGTACAGCTTATATTACAATAGCAGCAAGTTTTTCCTGAAATGTCAGTGTTTATGTAAAGGTACCTGTAAAAAGGCTTCTTTGTTCTGCTTTTGTGCCGATGAGTTTTACAGACAGCATTAGGAGAAAGTAAACTATTCTGCTGGTCTTTCAGACACTTTCAGAAAGTGTCTAACTAATTACAAAATCATTTCAAAAAGTTAATTAATAGAAACATTTTATCTGTCAAGCAACAAACTGACTCACCTGAACAAAATGCGAACTAGCTGATATATGACATGTGGGAGAAAACGATTTTTGTTTGAATGAAGCTGTGTAAGACTGGAGGTTTACACAGTAACCACCCACACACATATCAGGCCCCTGCATTGTTGCTCAGAGAGTCATGAGGAGGTGCTTGCGTCAGGGTGTCAGGAGGTCCCGAGGATTGAGGCTAGCCACCAGACAGACATCATAACTATCATGCATCGCTGCTCGTCTCTCCACAACAGTCCATACATAGTCTGCAGGGTCGAACTCCAAAATCTCCTTGGTGATGATCTCATGACGGCCTGAAGTAAATGTAATTGCATGTTACAAAAAATCTAATTTACAGCAACACTGTTTCATTCATCATATTAGATTCCTTTATTCTGATGCAGCCGGAATGCAGCCTGCAAACAAAATCACTTTATAAAGGGAATGCAGAAAAATCTACAGATTGAGAAACGACACTAACCGACCCCTTTATAGTATCCACAAAGGTAGAGCTTTCCTTCTACTGCTCCGACGTTGGAGGCGTTGGTTCGAAGCGAAAGTAAGGTGTTAGGGAGCGTTGGACCGGGCCTCCAGTCATCTGTATCTGGGTTGTATATTTCTACAGAGCTCAGACAGCGGCGGGACTGTCCACAATCCTCACCATCACACCCTATACCACCTGTAAAAACAGACAGAAAAATGGTCTCCGCTTCCATTTAGAAAACAACAAAAAACAGCTCGTATTGGTTTTATGTCTGTTTCCCCGGTGTAAGTTTACCCTTTCCAATGAAGATACTTCGCCCAGTTATTCTGTGTTACCTGTGTTGCTTTGGAGCATATAGTATGGTGAGAGATAATTGTTATCTCTCTATAACTACTTCCTTTGTTTTCTTTTCTATAAAAGGTTTCCTTGGCCCAATGCATCTTTTTTAAACTGTCTCTATCCTGGAATGAGCTACTGACAGAGCTAATTCTGCCATTACATTTTTGTACTCCTAAGTCTATGTATTTCAGCTTTCATAGACATTTCTACAGACTCAGTTATGTGTTTCGCCATTTCTCTTTTCATGAAAGAGCCAATGCTGCCTTCATTAACTATATGTCTTCTCTTTTTTGCGATCCATAGAAGGTGCCTCTGGTTACATGATTCTATTGTACTGTACGTTTAGGTGTGTCTCTTACCAAGACACAGCCATTGACAATTATTTCTGCCATTACCTCTCTCAGTTTTGCTTTAACCTAGAGATAATACTGGCCTGGTGCTTCTGTTTTTAGCTGAGTTTCTTTCTTGGGTGAAGCTATTGACTTGGCTTTTGCCAGCATTAATTTTGTGGATTATCTTTCTTTTTTCTTAAAACAGAAAGTACTCTTTTCATAATGTGCCCGATTCTGCAGGAATCTTTTTCTCCTAACATAAAGAAAGTAGGAACTTTGAACAGGTTGTTGTGAATGAAGAATGCCTTGAAAGAACATTTGTGTGAATCAAATAAATTCAACGAATGGAAATATGGTGTCTGACCTATTATGTAGATTTCTCTGTTGAGTACAGCTGTACCACAGCGGTACCTGGAGTATTTCATTCTGGCGCACTCTGTCCACCTATCTTTAGATGGGTTAAATCGAAACACTCGGTTACTCAGTTTGTCAGGCTCATCATCTGGCTGATCCTGAAGAACAAAGTAAAAAGAGGTAAGATAAGAGGAATTACTCAGAAATCCTTAGAAAAGGTCAAAGGATACGCTTGTTGTTGATATATAGAGGAAAGTTTAATCTACGCTTGAATGTTATCAGTTCAGTAGAGGATTCGGATTATGGATGTCCAGATACAGTCCTCAACGTAGGCCTGCTAATGAACCATTGTTTTATTCTGGTGTGCTGAACCACAGAATGAACTAAAACATGCAGGATACCAACCCTTGACAACTGACTTTAACCACCACTAGAGGGTGTCAAAGCGTCTTCATGTGTATTGAATTAATTAATAAGAGAGCATTGGCTCTGTATTTTTTAGCATCATTATATCCCTGCTTCTTTTTTTAATTCACTGTTCTTTTTGTCCCTATATTTTGGTTTTTCATTCTTATTTAAGTTGGCCCAAGCCTACAAGTGTATTTTTGCCTATGGAGAAAGCAGTGCGTACAACTCCAGCACATTCACTTTCTCCTGTACCTGTGGGGTCCAGCCCCCCAGCACGTAGAGATGCTCCTTCAGGCTCACAGCGCAGTGGCAGGCTAAAGCGAATGGTAAAGGAGTGAAACTGAGCCAGCTGCCTCCCCTCTTCAGTGACCATCTTTCCACACTGTCAGTTATGACGTAGTGATTGCGCACTTTCATCTGACCACCAATGAGGTATAGAGCATCTCCAACCAACCCTAATGCATAAATGTCTCTGTAGGGTGCAGAGCACAACTTAACCCACATTTTCTCTTCTGAATTACTGTATCTGAAACATAAAAAAGCAGGGAAAAACTTTAAAGGAGCAAAACTTAGAAATGTGTCCAAATGTTTTCACATTTAGTCTCCTTACAACCACATACTTTTGTGTATTTTATTTGGTATTTCATGTGACTGGCCAACAGAAACCCCAAAATGATGAAGAGGAAAGAAAAGAATACACCGTTTTCAAATGTATTTACTAATAAAACGTGCGGTGACCATTAACATTCAGCTTCCCTGAACATCTGCAAGTCTTTTGACATATGTATTTTTGGCAAAACAGCTCAAGCTCAGTCAGAATAGAAGGTAAGCATCTGTTGAACATCATTTTACAATTATTACCAGAAACTCTAAATTGAACTTGACTGGAACATTCTAAAACATGAATATGGTTTTTGGTCTTAAAAATTCAAATGTAGCTCTCCCAGTATGTTGCAAGGGAACCTAAACCCCAGCCTCAAGTCGTCGCCGTCAACCTCCAATTCAATTCAATTTCTAGAATACTTTATCGATCATCTTTACTCTAAATTTAGCTCCATTCATCTTCTAATCAAGTTTATCCAACCAGGGAACTTCCTTCCACATGTTTGCTTTGTCTCCTAGAAGGCTTGTGGCCAACTGCAAACATGATTTTCGATTGTTTTTTTTCCCAGTCTTACATTAAGGACAGATTTGTGGAATATGCAACCAACAGTTACCCAAACAATTGTTCAACTCCTGCAGAATTATTATTGACTTCTTAGCTGCTTCTTTAAATAATACAAACTTTCCCCAGTCTGTCAGTGTAAGAGAACAGCGATTTATTGATAGCCTTGCAGATGTCCTATATTTTACGGAATTAATTTAAAATAATTTAAACCCATCTTAAAACTTGTGCATATCTTCCTCCTCACCCTGCCTGCTGTGTTCTTTCATGTGATGTTTGTTCTCCAACCATCTTTAACAAATCTCTGAGGCCTTCACAGAGTAATTGTATTTATACAGAGATAAAATTACACACAGCTAAAATGAATTTCTGATTACAAGTGTGTTTTTTTTGAAGGCATTTGTTTGCATTGCACTTTATTGAGGGGTTTTAAATTAAAAGAGGCTGAACACATGCAGACCACTCTTTCCATAGTGTTATTTGTAAAAGTTTGTGGTTGTAAGAAGCTCAATAAATAAAAATCTTTTTTCAAGGAACGACCCTGACTTGTAGATATCCAGCCTCTTCTTCTTCTGTTGATCCACTGTGTCTACAGCCACCAGTATGCTGCTGTCCCAGGTCACTGCTCCTGCAGTGATTTGGCCCTGACCTCCACAGTCTTTCAAAGGAGACGGGATGTAGTAGGTCTTTCTACCAAGAGGTGCAAAACAAAAACTATGGTCAGCAACTCCTCCTCGTCTTGCTGGCACACCCTCAGTGTTTACTCGACCCAAACAGAGAAGCAGATCTGTTGTCTCCATGCCATATCGAAGAGGTGGGCGAGGTGGAGCTGACATCTCACAGAGACCTGAGGTCTGGAGGACGGCATCAATCATCCCAAAGCACTCCGCATCTCGCAGCAGTACCTAGGATGTTTATTTCTATGTTTACGTCTACAGTATATAATAATTTTAGATATTTTTTGGGCATGACTTGTGACCTCATTACTTAGTCAGTTTCTCGGATCACATGGCAAGGCAAGGCAATTTTATTTTTATAGCACGCTTTCAACACAGGGCAATTCAAGGTGCTTTCTTACCGGGTTCCTCCTCCTTGCTTTCCGGAGAAATCCAGGGTCAACCAGCTCTAGTCGCACTCGCCTGAGCAACTCCACAGCCTGGGTGTCGCTCGAAGAGTTGTTTCTGTGCCTCTCAACCCACCGCAGCACTAGCTCAAGCACAAGTTCCTCCTGTGTTATGTTAAGGTCATCCGAACCCAAAAGATCTCCAAGACGTTTGGCATCAAGGTCCAACACTTCTTCTTCCTCACAAACCTGGTGGGGGGAGGGTGGAGGAGTAAAAGGTCAATAGCCAAAGTTTATCAAGAGAAAAGCTGATGATGTGGCAAGAAATTTCTTTTACATTTTTTTTATGTGAAAGAAAACTTGATACTGAATGTTCCACCTGTGTAAAGTGTTGGCATATGTATTTCAAAGCGTTGTCAGCCAGATCAGTAGCACCAAGGTCTCTGGCCCAGTAGTACAGACCAACACAGTTTGAGGCATCCATGTGGGCCTCCATGTGACTCTGACACAACCTAAAAAAACAATGTGGTAAGCAAAAACCTTTTAGCTCTATTCAACTGTCTCCAGTTGTGGGAAATATACCTACACCAAGAATGTAGTTTCTTTTCCCACCTAAAAGCTCCATCCACATGAAGCAGGAAGGCAGAAGCAGCCACTCCCTGGATGTTGTTGTTTGAAAGAGGGAGTTCAGCACGATACATGTACTTCAGGAGCAGTTCAAGGTTCTGTGCAGGAGTGTCTATGAGAGGCACCTCTCCTTCTCGAGTTTCCTTCAGACCACATGTAAACATAGCCTGCAACAAAAAGATCAGTCATTTTTTTAAATATCCAGCTCAAGATAATATCTTCAATCTATTTTTTGCAAAACACAGGTTGAGACGTCTTGACAGTATATTCTAACCTGAAAGTAAGGGCTGAATGCAGACAGCACCACTTTGTGGCATGGGAAGGAAATACCGTCTGCAAGCACGACCACATCGGTGAGCTCCTCAGCTGTTCTCATTCTGTCAAGCTGCCTGAGTAGAAGTGATCCATGTTGTTCCAGAGCAGATGACTGCACCTCAGGCTCCATAGAGGCTAATCGTCTGTCACACTTCTAACAGCTTTTGGATAAAGAATGTATCAAGGAAAAATACATAAAAACTTATTTCTAATACAACAACAAATACAAGAAATGTATACTGAATGTGTGAAATTGATTCCAAAGATGTACAAACTGCAAAAAAAAAAAAAAGGAGACCCTGATGAATCCTTTCAAGACTTTTCCCCCCTAAATATACAGTACGTAAGAGAGTGTTTGGGTAGGTTAAATGCATACAAGTCACCTCGAGGGGCATGCACAGGCACTTCAACATGAATAAAAACATTTTTTTAAACAAATTTAGAAAATACAATAGGATAAGGAGTTGTCATACCAGTGGTCTCCAAAGGATCTCCAAACCTTGAAGTTTTTCAGCTTGTATCACATAAGTTTTTGTGTTAAAACCTTCGTGTAAGGCTTGTTTATGTGCTGTACTTGTGCTCTGTGCTATTTGCAGCCTGGATGGCTTGGCGCGCAAAATCAAGGTCATGGATAAAGTGAGTTTAAAATAGATCAGGCGCTGCTGCTGTCTAGTTTATATTTACAGCTATGTACATACCACTAATTCGGACATCAATGTTCTTTTTTAACTTTATAAGTGACTTTATTTCAAGCCAAAAAAGGGGGCAAACAAGTCTAGATCAGACTGCAGCAGCTCAACACTCCACTCAAAAAGGGAGGTTGGATGAAACTGGTTTTGAGTGGTTTTCATTCTGGGGCTATTTTTTTTTTGTTGTGACAAATAATTGTCATGACACACAAGGAGATATTTGTCCAAAACGGAGTGCTGTGAATTATTAAATGATCAATATTCTAAAATATATTCAGCTGACCAAAGCCTGAAGCATGGTCATTTGGAATGTGTATGTCAACAAGCTGAAGATGGAAAGAGAAAAGCAGAACATGCAGGAATGGGTATGAACCCTTCAAGACTGTTAAATTTAGTCATGGAGGACTTCCACATGAAGACTTTCATTTAAACATTCACAGAGTGCCATAGTGCAGCAGACAGCCTGTCAGACATTACATATCTCACATGAGCTGCCAAACTTAAAGTTTTCTGCGCTGAAGTAGATTTATTCTCTTATAAATGTAAACACCTGAAGTTACACCACCATTTGAAGCAGACAGTTTGATCACATGGGTCTTTCCTTTTCATGTAATTCTTGAATTAAGTGGATTGTGCAGTTTTTGTCAGGTGACTTCATGTGGAGGGAGGTTTGTCTGTCTTCGCTAGAGGTCAGTGGAGGTGATGTGAATTTCCACACAGTCTCATTACAGGCTGACTATTTGCTAACAGTGTTTTCATGCACAGTTGAGCATGCTATAGTCCACAACCAGAAGAGCAAAGTTTGTATCATGCATAAGCACGGATGAACATTTGTGGACACGTGAAGCCAAACTGCTTCTAACCTGTGAGCATCAGGACCTTTGAACACAGGTTTAACTCACATAGGCTTTAGTTTACTGTTGATTTTACCACACAAACTTTGATCTGAAGATCTTTCCTGTCAACAATGACAAGGCAAGATCTAATGATTAAAATGTGTCATACATCTCTTAAATTTAATTAGGTCTCTCCATGGGAAACATCAAAAAGATGGGATGGCTCCTCAGAGATGCTTTTCTCATTTAACTTGATTTCTATGCAGGTTTTGGCCCTGTCAGTCAGGACCCAAATGCAGGCATGAAGATTCAGGATCAAACCAACACTTTATCATGAAAAACATTGCAATACTACGGCAGACAAACAAGAAATCTAGCACTATATCAACAAAGGCAACTTTACCACTGGTGTAAATATCAATGTGTCAGCAGTAGTCAGCAGTGTTGGGAGTAACGCATTAAAAAGATTAAAAAGTAGTTGCAGGAATATATTACTTTTTTCAGTAACAGAGAAATATACTATGGTGTTAAACAGATTACTTATAAAATGTACAGTAATATAGAACAGATTGACTGTACATTTACATGGAGGGAATATTTGTGAAATTCCACTAACCCCCTAACCAGCTGTTGAAAGAATTTTCAGTCAGGAGTCTGATTCTGACACCTAAACGGACAGTAACCATCTTTAAGATGAGTGTTTTCAGTGCCTTCTTTGATGCAATTTAAAAAACATTTTCATGAGATAGAAGGTATGTAAAAGCACTTGAGCCTTGAAGTTTAATAAAATTGTGGTGAAAATACATAACAGTATTTAAGGTGTCACAGTTGTGCAAAATGTGAATTGATATGTTAGATATTTTTTAAATCATCTATTAAAAAAGAAGATTTTCAATTCAATTCAAAAACACTTCATTGATCCAAGAAGACAATTATGTTGTTGTAGCTCATACTGTCAGGTTTCATGGGTTGGACTCAGATTTAGAGACAGGTTTAAATTGATTATTCCCCATGAATTATTAAGGTTATCCAAAGTTCAGGCAGGACGAAAACTGGGAGGGGAAAGGGTTGATGAGGGACTGACAGAGGACATGAGAGACACTGGGGTATTTAAAGGGCAGGGTAACAATAGGAAGATAAACGAGGGAAAACAGGAAACAGCTGGTGATAATTAAGAAACATGAAGAGCATGGGCATGGAAGTCACACTGTATTACATGCTAACTCATTCTCCAAGGAGTTGTTGTAGATCTTGATGGTCGTGGGCTGGAAGGATTTCCTGTAGCGGTCTATGTTGTAGCGAAACTGAATAAGCTTTCGAGTGAAAAGACACTCATCATTTTTATTTTATTTCATGAAGACTCCTTCTGTGCATCATAATCTCCAGTTGTTCCACAATCCATAGTTGTCCCTAGAACAGAACCAGCCTTCTTCATTAGGTTGTTGAGCCTGTTAAGTTCTTGGCATCTTGCTTCAAACCTTGAAGGACCTAAGCTTCCTCAAGAACTACAGTGTGCTCTGTCACTTTTTATAAATGGCTTTGATGTTCAGACTCCAGTCTAGTCTGTTGTCCAGGTGAACTCCGATGTATTAATACTCCTCATCCACCTCAACTTCTTCTTCCATGATGGAAACAGTGTTTGAATTAACCCTCTTTCTTCTGAAATCTACAGTCATCTCCTTTGTTTTGTTCACATTCAAGGTAAGATGACTGTTTCCACTCCATGTCACAAAGCAGTCCACCAGCTCTCTGTATTCAGCTTCTTCTCCATCTCTGATACACCAGACAATTGCAGAGTCATCTGAGTATTTCTGCAGATGACAGGTCTCTGACTTAAACTGGAAGTCTGATGTGTACAGAGTGAAAAGGAATGGTGAGAGTACAGTCCCTTGTGGTGCTTCTGTGCTGTTGACCACCTGGTTTGACACACAATTCCCCAGTCTCACAAATTGTGGTCTGTTTGTCATGTAGTCATTGATCCAGGTGATTGTTAAGGCCTCCACCTGTGTCTTCTGGGGGTTTTTATGAAGCAAATCAGGCTGAATTGTGTTAAATTCACTAGAGAAATCAAAGAAAAATTATTCGCACAGTTCTGCCTGCTCTGTCCAGATGACAGACAAGCAGGTTGATGATGGCATCTTTTACGCTAACTCCATGGTGATAAACAAACTGTGGGGGTTCCTGATAGGTTCTAGTTTGCTTACTCAGTTGGGGCAACAATAGTCTCTCCAGGACCTTCATGATGTGGGATGTCATGGCAACAGGTCTATAGTCATTATGACTGATGGAGAGTTTTTCTTACTGGAACAAAGCAGGATGTCTTCCACAACACTGAAACCTTATCCTGTGTCAGCCTAAGGTTAAAGAGTTGCTGCAGAATCTCACAGAGCTGTTATAGGCAGGCTTTCTGGACTCTGGGGCTGACACCATCTGGACCTGCAGCCTTGTTCTGGTTCAGTTTCTCCAGCTGCCCCTTCACCTGACTTCTACAAACAAGACTTACAAGTGGGAGGGGGAGACAAAGGTGGTAGCAGCATCTCCTGTCTTGGCAGAAGTGAGACTTGTGGTCTAAATAAAACGTCAATTTTCTGACAGGAAGGCTGCAGGTCAGAGGAGAGTGGGATGTCAGTTTGGCAGGGGACAGGAGAGGACAATTCTCAGCTTGTTCCTGAACTGAAACTATTAAAGAATGTGTTCAGTTCATTGGTTTGCTCTCCAGCTTATTCCTGCATGACCCCTTTTAAAATAGTGTTACATATATAATATGGTTTGCTTAAACTACCAAGTTTTATGATATTGTAGTATGTAATGCAAACATATTACATTTCTGAGGCTATTTGGGGATATAAAATGTATTACAATTTTTTTTTTTTTTACCTGCCCAACACTGGTAGACAGATATGAAACAAAGGTATAGAGACGCTAAACAGGGGATTTTGGTCAAATGTAAAATTACCTAAATGGTAACAAAACATCAATTAGAAACACAAAAGGATCAAGTTAACAGAACCAAATGGCTCAGTACTCTTTTCATCAGATGATGAGATTGTAGTTCTAATGGTCGAAAATACAGCGTGCTTCTGCCCATCTAGGTTGAAGACATTCTTTAAGTGGAGTCCACAGTCAATGGGGAAACTTTTTTGTACTCCTTCAATTGTTTCCAATTTTTCTGCTTCACAACTAACCTGGCATCAGCCAGATCTACGTGTAGATACACATTTCAATCGGGAATCTTTGCAGCAGAAACCGTCTGAAAGAGGGAGGGCCATCTGATAGAATATTTTGAGCTGATTGGAGGATGTGCAAGGTATCGCTCGGCTGGCAATGGCTACCATGATTTGACTTTAGCCAATCACAGTAACAACTCATATAACATATACCATGAACACCTGGAAAACAACAACAACTCGCTGAAGCTTCATTCACTCACTTCTGGTGATTTAGCCGCTTCTATGCGAGCGTCAACCGACGCGGCCATGTTTGTTTCATTTAGGTGGGCACTTGATACTATCATCACAACTGAAGTACTGCACCAAAGCACATTGCTGACAAACGATTGGTCGGCGACATATGTGTCAGAGTTCGGATGGTTTTGATTGGAGCGGTACAAGATGGATTCTACCGAGTTTGGAAAACTCCAAATCTCGCGAGAATCCATCTTGCAGAGCAAGGTTACTTCACAACAACAGACTCATTTGATTTTATAGAGATTAAAAAAACAAAAAAAACAAGCAAAAACTGGCAAGCAATTATGAAACAGAAGATACACACATTGTTTTCAAACCAAATCTTGAAACTCTAAGCTCTCCTTAATCGGATACCCTTAAATACAATGTAATGCAGACAGCTCCATTCAGAAGTCATCGTTTTGTAAATGATTCCAGCTGTGTGTAAATTCATCTCAGTATAAATACAACAGTTCAGCCTGAGAAGTTCGTTAAAGATCGTTTATGGAACAACTAGCATCATGAAGACCGAATGAAACAGCAGACATGTCAGGGATAACGCTGGGGAGAAACTTGTGTCAAAGGCAATGTTGAAATCTTTCTTCATCTCACAGAGCGTTGTTCAATCCATCACTAAAAGAAAAAAAAGAAAAGAGACCAAAAACAGCTTCTAACCTATCAAGATAAAGTCAATACCTAAACTTAGAGGCCAGGCACAGGAAGAACCAACCAGAAAGTCCATTGGTAACTCTCGAGGTGTGGCAGAAATCCACAGGTTAGTTGGGATAAACTGTTGACAGGACAACTATAAGTCATGAACACCACAATTGAGGCCCTTACAGAAGAAAGACAAGAATCAAGTCAATGCTGACCGCAATCTATTAGAACACCCACTACCACTTCACATGAAGTCTTACAGGGGATACATCAAAGTTACAGGAAAAATGTGCACCAGTCAGATGAGACCAAACTTTAACTTAATGATCATTCAAAATGTAAATAAAACACGATGTCCAGATTAGATACAACATAACCAAATATTGATCCAGGAATGCTAATTAGAAATGCATATTATTATTCACAGACTTTTTATTTTAGACTATTTGTAAAACAAAGTCCTCCCAATTATGTGGTACTTTGTGTGGCTTCTTCTCATAAAACCTCAATAAAATATTCAAAAGTTTGACGTTTTAATGTTACAACTTCTAAAAGGGTTCAATGGTAACGAATACTTTGAAAGTCACTGTATATTTACTATCTGTGTACAGTAATAACTCGATAAGTTTCTTGTTTGGAAAAAAACAGACAGACATTAAAACTGTTATTATTTAACTTGTCAAAGCAGCCACAGACTTAACCCACTATTTAGCTTTAGATAAGCGCTGATAATAGAATGGAGGTTTATTGAAGACTCCAATGGAGGGGAAGACACATAAAACTCAAGATAACAAAGAATTTTAAGGATGTTTGTGTTGGCTCAGCCCTGTAATTGTGGTTGGTAATCCGTCAACGGTGAAGACATATAGGAAACCTTTGTAACATAATTTTGACTAAGTTTATGCTGCTTCACTCAGGAAAGAAAAAACATGGTACATTGGATTTAGATGATTTAGATATTTAAAGATCGAAAATCAAAACACCCCAAAATCAAAAACATACAAACTTCAAAGAAAAAGATTTGAAATAAAACTAAATAATTTTCTGTTCTTTTGTTTTCAGCATGGAAAATTCCAAGGATGCACTCTAAACTAACTTGTTCGAAATGAGCCCAAAGGTTAACATCAAACCTGTGTTGTAAACACACATTTTAAGGTATTAGATTTAGTCTTTGCACAACACTTCCTTGATTTAATGTTCTCTCAGTTCAAACAAGCTGTTCTTTTAGCTCTGCTTGGTCATCAAAATCTTCAAGGGTTTAAACATCACACATTTACATGTGTGTGACAGGGGCCATGGTTAATATGTGGAGGACTGTTTCCTTTAACACTGATTCACTGTGTTTTTGTTTTTGCTTAAGTAAAATATCCTCGTATGAGTCAGTTGTTCTTTTACCTGAGTGCTGAATATACAATTGTTTTTACAAGAAGTAGTGGTTAAATGTGGATTTTATTAAGTTATTAAAACATTACTTTTGGTAATATTCCATCGTTTAGACCTGCTCTGCTTCCTTCAAGGAAAAAACACACACCTAAATGTAAACAAAACGCCTCTTTTTTTTCCCAAAAAAATTTGATTCACACATTCAAAATGGTTGTCTGCATGGATGTTTTTCAGGCAAAGGAATCAACAAATTGATGTTGCTCACATACTTGCAAAAATCTGCAATAAATTAATTAATGCTTGCTCTGAAATTAGTATCTCCAGCATCTTATGTCACCTTTTGTTTTTCTGAATATTAAAGTTAAAGATAGAGAACTGCCACTTTCTTAACCTTTTTGCTGGCTTGCTTTTTTCCAGAAGATTAGAGAACATTGATCCAAAATTTCGGTCTCGTAAACACACTGAACAAAAATATAAATGCAACACTTTTGTTTTTGTTCCTATTTTTCATGAGCTGAACTCAAAGATCAGAAACATTTTCACACAAAAAAACCATTCATCTCAAATATTTTTCACATATTTGTCTAAATATGTGTTAGTGAGCACTTTTCCTTTGCCAAGATCATCCATCCCACCTCACAGGTGTGGTATATTAAGGTGCTGATTAGCCAAAACGAATATAGAACAGGTTTGCCCTAGGCTGGCCACAATAAAAGGACACCCCTGAAATGTGCAGTTTGATTAAACAGCACAATTCCATAGATGTCACAAGTTTTGAGAAAATATGTTATTGGCATGCTGACTGCTGGAATCTCCGCCAGAGCTTTTTTCCAGTAAATGAATGTCCATTTCTCTACAATAAGCTGTCTCCAAACCGAATATGAGAATTAGTCAGTACATCCAACCGGCCTCACAACTGCAGACCCTGTGTAACCACACCAGCCCAAGACCTCCACACCCAGCATGTTCACCTCCAACATCGTCTGAGACCAGCCACTTGGACAGCTGCTGTAACAATTGGTCTGCATAACCAAAGAATTTCTTCACTTGTGTGTGTTGTCAAGTGGCTGAGCAGTTTGGTGACATCAAGGCTGTGGACCGGGTGGAGTTATGGTGGTTTGTAGAGTTATGGTATGGGCAGGCATATGTTATGGATAACAAACACAGGTGCATTTTTATTGATACCATTTAGAATGTAAAGAGATCATGACGAGATCCTATATGTCCATGAATGTGCCATTCATCCAAGACCATCACCTCATGTTGCAGAATAATAACGCATGGTCCCATGTTGCAAAGATCTGTACATTTCCTAGAAGCAAAAATTATCCCAGTACATGGCTAGCATAATAACTGGAAATGTTACCCATTTAGTATGTTTGGGATGCTTTCGATTGGTATATATGACAGCGTGTTCCAGTTCCTGCCAATATCCAGCAATCACAGCCATTGAAGAGGAGTGGAGCAATATTCCAAAGGCCACAATCAACTCTATGAGACTGAGATGTGTTGCAATTTGTGAGGTAAATAATGACCACACCAGATCCTGACTGGTTTTCTGGTTTTGTGAATCTGTGGCATAATCTGGATCTTATGTTCATAAATGCTTTACATCCAATCTGACAGAGATTTAGCTATTTTAACACGTATATATTAACACTATAAAATGTAGCACTTTAAAATCAACCCAAATAACCAGTTCCTTAAACGCATGTTTATTATATTAAATTACATCAAGACAAGAAACTTGCCTGAGGATGACATTTTCAAGATTATTTTTATTGACTATTTTCCTGGTTGTCTCTCCTTATAGGGAATCAAGACATGAAAGTCAACAGACAGAGAGTGAGGTGTAGAAACACATGAAAACCTGTTATCCTGTGAGAATTCACAGACAAACCTGGCGATCATCGCCTTTGATCTAAACATCACCAAACATCTGTGTAAACACAGACCAAAGCAACTAAAAGGCATTGGCAAAGAAAAAATGAGTAAAGAATGTGTCAAATGCAAGAACCCTAAGAAAGGTTTCAGTGTCCTGTTTTTCCACTTTGAACCAAGCCTGTTGCTTACAGCTGTTTTCATTCATGTAGATTTTCCTTTTCTTTTTCTGTTAAAAGTTATACAAATAACATTAGCTACTTGTGTTATATGCTGATTGCAATTTAGTCATTGTGGGGAGAAAAAACCATGAGTAATCCAGGGGGTTATCTGGTGTCTTTTTGCAAATGAAGGTTATGAACTTCAGGATGTTATAAAGATAAGATTTTGGTCAAACTTTTTTATACACACAAACATAAAAGCCACAAAGAGCCACCAATTAAAAATCATACAACAACAAAAATAGAGATCCAAATGTTTGTAATTATGTTGATGTGTTTAGTGAATAACGATGAAATAGTTATTATTTGCAGTGTTTTAATGTCTCTTTTTATTTCTTTTATGCCAGTTTTCTAGATTGTATTTTGTAAGCTTAGTCACACAGTTTGTTTGCACCAAGGTAATCATAAAAGGGAACACACATGGATGCTTAGATAACATACACACATATCACCACAGTGTATGTGTGTGTGTGTGTGTTTTTTGTTAGTATCAGGGATGTGTGGAGTGGTGATGTCTCTTCTGAGGACAGGAAAGAAACAGTCACTCCCACAGACTGGTGTACTTTCTCAGTTTCAGTCACTCCCACAGTTTAAAAAGAAACAAGCAACATTACTCAGTACTGAGAGATGGTGAGACCCGACATATCTCTTTCACTCACAAAGACCCAAGAGCGGAGAGCAGGAGACTTAGACAGACAGCAGGTTGACAGATACTTGCAGGATTTACACAAAGAGACGAGGGCATGGAGGATGGATATCAGTCATTTGGGGAGTACGTTGTCCGACGGGAAGTCCTGGATGAGTCACGTCTGGATGTGGTGGCACAAAAAGGGACTTGGTCCACAAAACCAACCATGGGTGACCAGTTAAAGGAGATGATGAGGTAAAACCAAAGAGGGAAGAAATGTGACAGTTGAGTTTCTGCGGCAAATGATATAAAAAGGCAGAACAAATTTTCTTTACAGAAGAATCTGCTTTGCTTTCCACTGTCAAACTGCTCACTGGGTCCATTATAAAAGACCGTAATATGAGTGTCAGATCTTCAAATGGTGTTGCTTATGGATTCATTTGCAGACATGGGGTTTATGTTGCTATAGAGCAACTAACACATTCTAAAAGCATTATGACACCATAAGACACCACCATATGTTTTTCAGAAAATAACAGAAATGTGAAATAATATAATTTTAGCACCATATGTTAAGGTTGTGTGTGCCCACCATTACATTTCCATGTTTTATAAATTCTCATTGGTTGCAGGAACTCTTAAAATCTAAAGGGAACAGTAGTGGTCTTATCTGGAACTTAACTGTTTCTCAAGGCCAGCTGATAATCCTGGCAGCAGGTGCAACATTCCCCATGTTTTTTTTCTGTGTCCTTTAAAATACATTCATATTTTAGATATTCTTGCTGACTAATAAAGTCAAAAGTGTGACTCCCATAATCCGCAAAAAAATATTGAAAAAACATTCTTGTTTGCATTGACTGCTGCAGGTGTTCTGTGCCCCGGGTGAAGGAAACACTGCTGACCTGGATTCCAGTTCTCTCCTGGCTGCCTAAATACTCATTTCGGGAAAATATTGTAGGTGACATAATATCTGGCTGCAGTGTGGGGATCATGCATCTGCCTCAGGGTTTGTATTCATGCAAATGCACACTTGAAGGGACCTCTATAATTTTATTGATTCGCCTCTAAAGTGTTGGGACTTATCCGCTATACCGGGTGGGGTAAAACACTGATGCTTCATTTTAATTTGTGGATATAGGATCAAAACAAATAACATCAGTTTGCATCTTTAAAATCTTCATTTATTTATTGTTTGCTTTATCAGGCATGGCATATGCTCTACTGGCCTCCTTACGCCCTGTGATGGGACTTTACTCCTCTCTCTATCCGGTGCTGGTTTACTTTATCTTTGGCACCTCCAGGCACATCTCTCTGGGTACGTGGAAACATTGTTGTCATTTTGTCATTGTTGACCCTTTTCTATCTTCTACAGTCAAAGTGTTTTCCTATATCTGTTCTGGCTGTTGTTGTGTCCAGGTACATTTGCTGTGATCAGCATCATGGTCGGGAGTGTGACGGAGAGGCTTGCACCAGACAGTAATTTTATAGTAAATGGGACCAATGGAACAGAGGATGTTGACATCGCTGCAAGGGACTCATACAGAGTACAGATAGCGTGTTCCCTCACAGTCCTGACAGGAATATTTCAGGTAAATGTTTTCTTTGTATGTTTAATGTAACCTCCTTCGCTATGGGTGAGTTACCTTAGGGGTTTACTTTTAACCTTTTTCCCATCGGAAGATTCTACTGGGCGTGGTGAAGTTTGGTTTCATGGTGACATACCTCTCTGAGCCGCTTGTTCGAGGCTACACTACAGCATCAGCGTGCCACGTGTGTGTCTCTCAGCTAAAATACCTCTTTGGAGTCAAACCAGCGCGCTTCGTTGGCCCATTGTCACTCATTTATGTAAGTCTGAGAGATAATGCCAAAAGTCATCACACTGAAATGTCCTACAGCAATGTACTTACTACAATGATTGCTCTCCTCCACACAGACTCTGGTGGACATTTGCAGACTTCTACCTCAGACCAGGGTCCCAGAACTGGTGATCAGTCTGGTGTCTTTAACTGTTCTCATCGTTGTTAAAGAAATCAATGACTGCTACAGACAAAAGCTGCCATTACCAATCCCCATAGAGCTTATAATTGTGAGTACTCTGCTTTTTCATTTTCAGTCAATAACCTGCTGTTTATCTTCCAATTCCACTAGGTGGTAGTATATCTCTAAATTTGAGGTGACTCCGTGATGGTTGGATGTTTCCAAAAATAAGTGTTGTATGTAAGAAAAGTAATGATTTAATCAGTGTACTCATTTTAAACTAGCATCCTGTTTGTCATTACTTTCCATCAGATCGTCACAGCAACAGTCATAACCTACTTTTGTGGACTCCGCAGTGAATATTTCATTAATGTGGTTGGAGAGATTCCCAGTGGGTGAGTTCATGTGTGTGGCCAAGAAATGTGAAGGACTTTTAGGCAAAACATAAAGAGGAAGAAATCAGAAGGGTACACAGACACAGATATCCTCAGATAAGGAAATAATCTTACATTCCTTCTTAGCCGGAACAATCGAATGTTTATAAAAGGGAGAACAATGTTTGTGATAAAGACTTGTGGAAAATCCTGAACAAGCTGATTTCCCAAAAAAAGTCACACACACACACACACACAAATATATATATATATCATATATATATATATATATATATATATATATATATATATATATATATATATATATATATATATATATATATATATCATGCAATGTATTTTTGGTGAAAGTTAATATCTGTTATATCTGAATAATCTTTTTTTCTTACAGTAACAATAAAAAACATTTCCTATTCCACAGTCTCAAGGCGCCTCGTGCTCCTGATACTACTCTTTTCTCAGAGATCATAGGTGATGCTTTTGCTGTGGCCATCGTTGGCTACGCCATCAATATTTCATTGGGAAAAACATTTGCCCTCAAACATGGTTACAAGGTGGACAGCAACCAGGTAAGGAGGTCATACCCACTAACAGCTAAGTGTTCAACTGATGCTAAAATTAGAGTTTAATCTCTGATCGCAGATGTTCATGACTATCACTCTTGTGGAAATAATGACTAATCAAGCCTTATCCAGATCACGAAGACAGGAATAACTTCATACACATTGACATTTTCTAAATCTTATGTTACACAGCAAACTTTATTTCTTTGTTATTTTATCTGATAGACCAGCAAAAAGTATTACATAAATTGTGAGAGAAGGATAATGATATGTACGGGGTTTTCAAATTCTGTTACAAATTGAAATTATTTGTATTCAACCCTTTAAATTTATACCACCTAGGACCAGGCTTTTTAAAGTTGTAAATCTTTTGGAGTCTGTCTCTGCCAACTTTGCACAACTGAAGATTAAACTTTTTGCCCCTTACCTTTGTAGTAAAATATATCAAACTTAGTCAGTCTGGATGGAGAGGATCTGTTAACGTCAAATTTCAAGCCTTGCAGAAAACTGTTTTTTGGATTCTGAAACATCATTTTGACCCTTTTGTGGTTATTGTTCTGCTGGAAGGTAAACTTCAACTACAGTCTCAGATTTTACAACCTTTAACAGGTTATCTTCTACATTGGCATTGTATTCTTTTTCATCTATCTTTCCAGCAACAATTCCCAGCAGTCTGCTACTGCCTAAGAAAAGCATCTCTGCAGCATGATGCTGCAACCACCATTTTCCACCATAGGAATGGTGAGACTAGAATGGTATGCAGTTTTCCACCATGCATATTTTTTTGCATTCTGGCCAGACAGTTATATCTGGTTTCATCTGACTACAGCCCCTTCTACCACATGTTTGCTATGTCCTGGTTTGCTATGTTTATGGCTAGACTGTGTAATCTTGACTGGTTCTGTGCTTGCATATCAGTTTAGTTAAATGGACATATCTTGGAAAGGTTTCAGCTGTGCCATACTCTTAAAAATGTATGAGTAATAAACTGTTACATGATATGTTAAAAGTTTAGAATATTGCTTTATAACCAAACTCAGCTTCAAACTATTTCACAGCTTCATCACTGACCTCTCTGGTGTGTCAGAGTACACAGTATAGTATACAGTTTTTTGCTGAGTATTGCAAAACAAAATTATTTGACAGCCACCGATTGTGCAAGTTGTCGCGCTTAAGAAGATGAGAGAGGTCTGTAATTTTCATCATAGGTACACTTCAACTGCAAGAGACAGAATGTAAAAGAAAAATGCAGGAAATCCAATTGTAAGATAGATTTTTTTAAGAATGTATTTGTATAATAGTGCAGGAAATAAGTATTTGGTCAATAACAAAGAAACATCTCAATACTTTGTAATGTAACCTTGGTTGGCAAAGACAGAGGTAAAATGATTCATGTAGGTTTTTATCAGGCTAACACACACTATAGCTAGTATTTTGGCCCATTCTTCCATGTAGATCTTCTGTACAGCTGTGATTTTTGGGGGGTTGTCGCCAGGCAACCCAGACTTTCAACTCCCTCCACAGATTCTCTATTGGCTAGACCACTCCTGAACTCTAAAATGTTTTTTAACCACGCCTTCATAACCTTGGTGGAGTGTTTGGGATCACTGTCATGCTGAAAGAAACAACAAGATTTCATCTTCAGTGATGGAAGGAGCTTTTTGCCCAAAATCACAAGATACATGGCCCCTTGATCCTTTCCTTAATATGGATCATTCGTCCTGTCCCCTTAGCAGAAAATAAGTCCAAAACCATAATTTTTCCACCTGTATTCTCCACAGAAGGTATGATGTTTTTGGGACGCAACTCAGCATTCTCCCCCCTTTAAACACAGTGAGTATCATTTATACCAACTAGTCCTATTTTGGTCTCATCTGACCACATGACATACTCCAATCCTCAGATCATCCAGATGGTCTCTGGCAAACCTTGGACGGGCCTGGGCATGTGTTGGCTTAGCCCCGAGCCCTGCTCGATTTTAATCCATGACGGCATACTGTATTATTCATAGTAACCTTTGTTACTGTGGTCCCAGCTCTATTCAGGTCATTGAACAGTTCTTCCTGTGTAGTTCTTGTCTGTTTCCACACTGTTCTCAAGATCCAGTGTACCACATGAGGTGAGATATTATATGGAGACCCAGGTTGAGGGAGATTATCAGCGATCTTGTATTTATTCCATTTTCCAATAATTGCTTGGAAAATGTTGATCTCTTGTCACATATTCAAGCAGGTGTACAATCTTGTGTACAAACCTGGTCTTCTTGGCCATGGTGGAAATTGGAGTCTGACTGTTTAAAGATGTGGAATTGTGTCTTTCATGCAGATAACGAGTTTAAACAGGTACCAATAACACAGGTAATGAGAGGAGGATAGAAGAGCATCTTAAAAAAATAGTAACAGGTCTGTGAAGGCCAGAATTATTGCTTGTTTGTAAGTGGTAAATACTTGTTTTCTGTACCATTAAACAAATAAAATCTTTAACAAATCATACTATGTGATTTCCTGACATATTCTTCTACATTCTGTCACTCACAGTTGAAGTGTACCTGTCGTTTTTTCTAAGAGGGACAACTTGAAAAATCGGTGGCAGCCAAATACTTTTTTGCCCTACTATAGGTGTATTAGAGTGATCTAAAAGGTAGAATGTAAGATTGTAGAATGTAAAGGCTTGCCTCACATTTTTCTGTATAAAGACATTTTGAAAATCATGTAATCATTTCCTTCAACTTTATGGCCTACTTTGTGCTGGTCTATCATATAAAAGCCCAAATAAATACATCAAAGCTTCTGGTTTAAATTAGACTGAACCTGAAAAATTACAGTGGCATAAACACTTTTGTAAAGCACTGGGTAAAATCCCATGTTTTTAGTGCCTACTTTATTTTTATTTAGAAAAAAACAAAGAGAAAACATTAAAGGTAATTATTGGGATTGCAGCCAAGAAAATCTGAGAGGGGGTCAAATCAGAAAAACAGCAATACACGAGTAAGCTTTAAATGCTCCTACCTGCAGTAATAAAAAATATAACTCCCTTAAAAAACTATGCAGCTGAAGCCCATTAAAATGATATTTGATTAAAAAAAAATAAAAAAAAACATCAATTTGAATATTCTAATCTAAAAAATGTATTGTGATGTGCACGAACTACAAGTTTTTCCAACTTTCTATTTTCTTCCAGAAGTTAGATTATGAGCCGTCTAGATATTAATTACATTCAGCACTGCATTAGATAAATAGTGATATACCTTTATGAGAATTTATTTTTTCAGAACGTGATCATGTTCATTATTGTTTTAATTTTACTGCAAGTGAGCTGAGGTTATACTATTATTACTTAGTCTAAATGAACCAGATCAGACTAAGTAAAGGGGACAAGAGAAGAGTTAGTTTTCCATCATTTCACTCGTTAAAAAAAATATATTAAAAAATATTGTATGCTCATAACCAAGTCCAAACGCTAAATCATGACCAGTGGCTTAAACAGATTGTTTTCTCTTTAAAAGTAAATAGCTATTTTGCATCAATTTATGGAAGAGATGTTTATTATTCCACTGAAGCAAGTTGTCTATAAGCCCTTTTTCTTCAGAATTACATTTTGTACGTCCTTGTAGTCATCATATGAATGCCCTCCAGTATAGGTCTGTGAATCTTCCGTTGTGGAGAGATATGGATTAACAGCACTCAGAACCTCTAAGTGGGCCTGTTAAATCTTTTATGCTCAACAAGCTGTAAGTGATCAAATGTCCTAAACATGCTGCTGGCAACTGTTCTCACTTTGGTACGGATGTCTTGGCTGGACACAAAACATCTGAAAAAACAGAGCACAAATGTTATTGATTCACTAAAGTTATGAAACTATGGGTATGCATTGCAGTTCATGTAAACAAATTAAGAGCAGTACGGAAAACAACTCAAAGATTTAATCATATTAGCTCTGAAAATCATATATTTTCCAGCTAGCAGGTTATGGTAATTAACATTTTGTTTGTTTTACTGTATTTCTTCTTTTCTTCTTTTAGGAGCTAGTTGCTTGTGGTCTCTCTAACACCATTGGTGGTTTTTTCCGGTGTTATGCTGTGACTTCCTCATTGTCTCGAAGTCTTGTACAGGAAAGCACCGGAGGCAAAACACAAGTAAAATAAATTTTATTGTGATAACATAAAAAGGGGAAAAAATATCATTTTTTTTTAGAGTACCTGACAGTAGAGATAAAAAAACCCTTTGTAATGTGGAAATAAAGGCTTGTTTTAGAACTAAGGATCAATCAGATGATTTGTTGAAACTCGTGCACATTTTGCAGATTTACACATCGTCCTGGTGCTTTTCTTTTGTCAGGTTGCTGGGTTGATCTCTTCTGTTATTGTGCTCATCACAGTTTTGAAAATAGGCTCCCTGTTTGAAGATCTTCCCAAGGTACAACTACTTCCATTCTTTCTTCTCCTTTCTTCTGACTAACAACGGTTTCCGACTATTTGAAAAGTTTCTTGCCCAGGGCGGCACTAGTGTGCATAAAAAAAAGACTGTAGACCAATCTGATTCAAGTATAAGAAATTAAGTTGGGGGCCCTTTTCACTGTTTCCTAGACTGAATTTCATAATCTGCTCCTCTCTGCATCGCCTAAAACTAATTATCTAAAACACTCTTTCTAAATTAATGAATGTTTCATTTCTTTGGCCACAAAAAAAATCCTACTGTTTTTGGTAGCACGACAACCTTAGAATGAGACAAGGATGCAAACAGTAGTTTGAAGAAAGGTCAAACCTAAGCTAATTTTCATACACTGATGAGCAATAGGGTCACTCTTTACAGCACAGTTTGGGCTTGTGAAATCTATGGACAAAATTTGATTTGAATGTTCACCAGTAGCCTAACCAAAACCATTCCTCTAAATTAATTAGTAAATCTGTGGGTTTTTCTGAATTAATTTGTTTCCTTAGGCTGTCTTATCAACAATCGTGTTTGTGAATTTGAAAGGAATGTTCAAGCAGTTTATGGATGTGCCCATACTGTGGAAGACCAACAAAGTTGACTTGGTGAGTCTTCCTCTTCCAGCTCAGTTTAAATACTGTGTGTTAAACTACTGATGCGTCTAACCATTCGTGTCTTTGTCATACAGCTTGTGTGGCTGGTCACATTCGTAAGCACCGTTTTGCTCAATCTGGACATGGGTCTAGCTGTCTCCATTGGCTTTTCAATGCTCACAATCATCTTCAAAACACAAAAGTAACATCACATCTTTGATAATACTCACTGATAGAAAATGTATGCTGCTTTAATACGCTAAAAATACTTGTTCTAATAATGTAATTTGAACATGTTTCAGACCCAGGTACTCAATCTTGGGCAATGTGCCAGGCACTGAGCTATATCTGGACACAGAGGCCTACAGAGAGGTAATGTCTCTGCTGCAGAACAAATCATCCAAATTTCAGTCATCCACTTTCCCCCCTTCCAATATCTTGGAATTGACCACTGTTAGAAAGAAATTACATGGAATGGCATAACCAAGTGGCTGGTATAGTGGACCGACTCATCTGTGCAGAATACAAACTGGAGACCCCTAGGTCACAGTGGGAATCACCTCCTAAAGTGGTAGAGAATGACCAAGCTAAGATCCTGAGTGACTTCCAGATTCAAACAGACAAAATTATAGTGGCCAAACAACTGGACATTGTGATCACTGATAAGCAATAGAGGACAGTTGCCATGATTGATGTGGCCGGCCAGCCAGAGTGGGGCGAGCGTGGCTGAGGAGTTAGGAATTCTGCTTTTAATCGGAGGGTTGCTGGTTTGAGCCTCAGCCCCAACTGTCTTGATTGTTATGTCCTTGGACACTTCAAGAAAAGACACTTCACCCATCACCTACTGGTGGTGGTCACTTGCCGCCAGTGTCTGGCAGCCTCGATTCTGTCAGTGCAGCCCTGCTGTGGCTACGATGTACCACCCAGAAAAATATGGCTACAACGTAGCTTACCATCATCAGTATGTGAATTTCGTTGAGTGAATGCACTTGGGGGTTCTGAAGGGACTAATTAAATATACAAGTACTATACAAGCACAGGCCATGTACTATCCCAAATGATGGAAACGTAACAAAAAAGGAACACGGGAAACTGGACAAATACCAAGGGGCTCAAAGAACCTGGGAGCTGAAGGCAACTGTAGGGCCATTACTCATTGGCATAATCCGGGCAGTGACCCCCACACTGGATAGTTGCTCCAACGGATAGCTGAAGAAACAACTGACATCTGATGGAATATAAATATCAGATTGGCAGTACTATCAGAGTTATGGTCTCAGGAGTTATTTTACACTTATGCCATTTCAAAACAGGACAAAAGGTGGAGTGCTTTCTCCAGATTGGAAGGTCAGTCTTTGTCTTAAGTAAAGGAGTTCAAGGAATCTGGTATTTCATGGTAAAAAAAGGAGCTGAAGTAAAACATAAAGGTCTTGATTTACCAATACTTCAAGGTTTTGATCCTCACTGGTCATTAGATTAAAATCTTCCACATGACTGAGAATCTAGATAGGAGTGGTTGATTGCACTCCCTCTGTAGCGTAGCCAGACTTCACCTTAGAGAAAGGATGAAAGCCTCCGTCGTCCAGGGGGAGCCCATAGAAGAGTTGCTGATCCTCTCCATCTGCAAAAGTTTACTGAGCTACTCAAGGTATCTAATAATGATGCTTGGCTTCCATTCTAGTAAACTTACAGAAACAAACGTACAAGACAGGCAGGACTTGCCAAAGGCACTATGTATTCCTTCAAGCCTAGGACCACCTTTATCCTAGTGAGCTAAAGAGGGTTATTTGGGAGACTATCTGAATACCCCTCTTGGACCTGTTTCCTGTGCAACACAATCACGGATAAGTGGAAGACATTCAATTAAGGAATATTTTCCCATTAGTTCTGTTTGAATGTCAAGACACTGAAAGAAATTTTGTTGTTGTTGTTGTAATTGAATCCATGTAGGCTAAAGAGATCCCAGGAATAAAAATATTTCGCTCATCAGCAACTCTCAACTTCACAAATGCTGAAATGTACTTGGAGTCCCTGCAAGAGAAGGTGTGTATGTGTGTCCATAAAAGTGTGATACAATCTCTTTCCGCTGGTAACATTAGCCACCATGGCTTCGTTATTTCTCCCTCTTGCCTCACTTTCACTTTCTGTGTCTTAATTATGACACACAAACACTCTGTGCAGAGTGGAATCGACATTGGAAAGCTGCAAACTGAGAAGAGGAAACAGGAGGCCAAGCAGAGGCGTAAACAAGAGAAAGAAAGAAAAAAAGAAAAAGATGAGGAAAAGAAAAATGTATGTATGCTGTGAATAATGTTAACTGACCTCAGCTGATAGTTTAAGAATCATCCTTTCACTTCTTTTTTTGACAGAAGCTAAATGAGAGGAAGAATAATCTGAATAGTGTGGTTCTAAGCATGACAGACACAGATTCAAACCATGGCAAAGGGCACGTAAACTGGGCTTATCATCCCGACAGAGTTACATCCGACTCTGATTCAGACACGTATGAAGTCATCAGCGAGGATTCAAATCCAAGTGAAGGTGTTAAAAAGGGCAACTGCAGATCTGGTACTCACAGTATTGTTCTAGACGTTTCAATGACCAGCTCTGTGGACACGGTCACCTTGAAGACACTGAAAAACGTATATATCTATCTGTATTTGCTTCAATAGTTCATTAAGAGGAGTAAAAAAAAAACATTGAATTAAAATTTGTTTAATTTCAGATTTTCAGGGACTTTGGGGACGTTGGTGTGGCCATCTATCTAGCTGGCTGTCAAGGTAAAACAGGTTTCAGACAAAACAGAGATAGAGGTGATGTCAATACAAAATCAAGACACTAGGTTCTGAAAGGAAATGCATCAAGGTCTCAGCCTGTGAGGCGCCACATTGTTCTGGATGGTGCATAAAAGTGAAGCAAAAATATATCACAGTCATATCTGCCCTCCATGTGATGTCAACAGAATCAATATAATCTCATGACTTTTACAACAAAATTAAGATGTCATTCAACCAGTGCATTAAAAAAAACAAAAAACAACAACAAAACAAACAATAAAAACTGATGAATAAATAACAAGCACACACAAGCACCCATTTGTGCCGTATTGCAGTGATCTGTTAAAGTAATCAGCAACGCTCTGTCTTTTTTCTGTGTTGTGAACACAGCCTGTGTGGTGGAGCAGATGGAAAGGGCAAACTTCTTCTCGGACTCCATCAACAAGAGCTGTTTGTTTGTCTCAGTTCATGATTCAGTTCTTCATATTTTGAAGAAACACGAGGTGGGGGACATTATTCTTGTGAGCGAATTACATTCTTGAAGTCTTAAATAACAGCTTATTTAATTTATCAATGCTGTAGTATACGTTTAAGTTTAAATTATTTTAAAGGTCTGATTAGTATTTTTTTTATTTTTTGTAATTTCAGGATCCTTCGTATGATACCGAAATGTGACCAGCAGGGGACGCGTTTTTTCAAATCAAGCACTCTTCAACCCTCCCCCAGTCCACCTTTCCTTTTGATTTGTAGTCGCTCTCCATTGGTCGCCTTTGTCCCCTCCCCTCTCATTCAGCGGGGGTAAATGCGCCACATTGACATGGCGGCCGGTTTCCAGGGAAACACAGGGGATCTGTTGCCTTGGCGACCAGCTTTTTATGATATGGTATAATGAGATGGCCAGCGATACGTCACTGCGGCTCTCTCGCTGTGTGGTGTGGAGTGTTTGAGATGGCGGAGGATGGGGGATGAGTGGGAGAATGTAACACAGGACTAATGAGAGTCTGTATTTATGGCATCCATGAGAGGGAGCAGAGAATAAGTGAAAGGGTGGGTGTAGAGGGAATTCGTGTGTATATCCATTAATCAACAGTTTTGGATACAAAATCATATATATCAGTCAGTCATATCTGATCTAAACACGCTCCAAAGATAACGCGTTTTGGCTGTTACATGCAAATAGAGAGGCAGCTTTCATCAAATCCATGAGTGTACATAATTATACCCTTTTTCACATTTTAGAATGGTCCTAATTTTTAGCCTTATTTCTAGCACTTGGGAAAAACAAACAAAAAACTCTGCAAACTCAGTAGCGCACTTATGTTATAAAGCTCGCCAGAACTGAAATGCCTTGATGTTTTTTAATTCATTTTTGAAGATATAGGATTTAAGCACATAAGTCTGGAAGGTGAAATTACATGCTTTCTTTAAAAATACCTGCAATTATCCGACTTAAACGCCTGTCAAGCAAAGCTTATGAATTTTCCGCCACACCCCAGATGAATAATCAACCTGCAGAAACCGTTAATAAGTTACATATTTTTTATTTTCTTCTTCCTTCTTTTCATACCTGCAGCGGAAATAAGCAGTTAGAACGGGCTGTACTCTTTGGAGTTGTTAGTAATCATTATCTTAGTTTAAGTTGGTGCAATGTGGATTTCTTGAACTTAAAAAAAAAAAAAAAAAACTAAAAAAAAAAATGGAGATGCCTGAAAAATATCATAGCTTTTACAGTCCTTGAACCTAGTCACTTTTGCATCAGGTGTTTATATAGACATCTACCTCCAAACACTAGATATACAGAGATAGCCTATCTTTTAATGGATGTTTGAGAGAAAAGATTTTTTTTAATTAGCCAAGAAAACATATGGAAAATTGCATTATTTAAAATTCCATATGTCCATAGTCAGCATAAAGAAAGGTTTTAAAAGTTAGCCTTTTTCTAGCCTGTATGATAGAACCTAACAGCTTCCAATCAAATTTACACAATGGGCATTCTATGCAGACGTAATACCAAGCATCACTTTTTAACCAACATTTTAGTGTGTTTTTTTTGTCTTTTCAATTACATTTTATGAGGACTATCAGGTTACTTAAAATTAAGCTCATGCTCTCGTCACCTTTTAAAGCCTGATACAAGTGATAATAGGAAACGTCTTCATTTAAACGTTACTCTTTTTAACTCTATCACTTCGTGATCATATTTATGATCTTGCAATTATCATATTATACCCAATTTAAAAATAAATGTGACACACTGATCTATAAAACCTACATGAAAAGGTATAGCAGGACATATCATACACACATTTTAATCACAGTTCTTCTGGAAAATAATAAATAACATTATAAATTGTTCTTTGGTATGACCGGATTAAAGAGTTATTTGTAATAAGACTCTGTTAAAAATAACTTTATTTACTGTTTGTACATTGAAAGAAAGACTTTGCACTCCATTGAAACTCTGCTCCTCAGGTGTGTGTAGCCATATTAAAGTTAGATATTCCACCAGATGGTAGAAGACAAGCAGAGGATTAAATAGAATAGGTTTCATAGGTTTCAATAGTAGGTTTTGATGGAAAATAACAACCCTGTTAAACACGCAGATCTTCCAGAAAATTAGGTTTTGCATAATAAAAATATTCCATAGAACTCCACGTTCATCCTGATATTTTAGGGTATTAAAATAAAATGTTTCTGTACATTGTTTATATATACTGTACATTTTTAGGAAAAATGTAAACAAGGAAATAAACAAAAACAAGGAAATAAAGACCCTTAACAACCCAGTACAGCTGTCTTCATCTGATCATTTATTGCTTCTCTCTGTTCCATCCCCACAACTCTCTCTCGTGCTTGGTACACAGCTCAGTTGGATGTTTCTTTTCCTTCTCTAAACGTGTAAATGATCTTCATTAATCCCCTCTGAAAAATAACACTAATCCACAGACCTACAATACACAAGATACTTAAGTTAGTCTATAATACACAGCTGGAAGTGGTGAGGCTTTGTTTTGTTGTGATTAAATCTTTTCTTTCGTTCTTTTCTTTTCTATAAATGGAAGTCATGTTGTTACACTTAATACAGTGAATACAGCTGGCACAAATGACTGTCCAAAGGCAATGGGACATATAATTGAAGATAATACTGCCATGGTCCAACACGCACATCCCTTACATACACATGCAGATGCCCACACGCGTACAGATACACAAGCATTGGCACGCATGCAGCTACATGCATACACACTAGGACGATGGGATTTCAGCAGTAGACATGATGAGTAGTTCACCTAGAAAGTTCTAACCAGATGTTTCTGCTCATGTGGAACAAAATGCCCCACCAACTGAGGGCCTTTAGAAATACTGACGGAAAGGTGCGGGTGGGGTGGGGGGGTACTGCAGCTATGGCAGACACGACAGCACTCACGATACGAGAAGGGAAGAGACAACACGAAGGCAGGACGACGAGGGGACAGAAAGAGAGCGGGAAGCCAGCGAGGTAGAGTGAAAGGACAGAGCAGAGGGTGGGACTTCATAAATGCGGGTTTTTTTCAGTTCTTCTCCAGTGTTTTCTTTGGTCCATTTGCCCAGAATGATTTTTTTAAATTTATATATATAAATCTTTTATAAATTTAAGTGTAAAGTGTTTCACTGAATTGTGTTTAGTTCAGACAAGGCTGATGTAGCGTGTGTGTTTTTCGTGCGCATGTTTTGCCAAGAGCAGAGCGCAGGTGGTCAGATTACACTCTCAAAGAGGAGGGTGCTCTTCGTCTCTGCAGCGGGCAGCAGCTTGGCCTCGCTTTCTGGCGCCATGTACTCCAGGTGGTGTCTGCCCCAGACGGGGGTAGTTAGGTGTTGCCACCGCTGCAGGGCGGGGAAAGATTGAAAACAGGATAAGCTTTGAATCAGCTTTTTTATTAATCCAAAGAGCCAGAATTATTCTAATTTCTTAACAACTAAAATAATTGAAGTCCCAAAAAGAAAGTCTGACCTCCCGCAGAGATCCTTTGCATCGCAGTAGCTTGTAGAGAACAGTAAGAGGAATACAGAGCATAGAAGAAAGAGCCAGCATCCATCCAAGTGCTTCTCCCCATAAAGGGTAGGTATACACCGTGTTGTAGGTCAGGGGCTTGTAGTTCACCACGTGGAATAGAAACACTGCCTGGAAGAAAAACACATAAAACCCCATTAGATTACTATGACCAGGCAAAGCCAAATAGAAAGGATCAAAAGCCACACATACCACGCAGACAAAAGGCGTGATGTAGGACCAGCACCACTTCATGTAGGGTAAGGGCTGATAGCCAATCATACGAGCCACGTCGTCCAGGAAACGGTCCGCGCCTGGAGAGGGTGAAACAAGGAAGCTGCTTTGAACCGCCCAGCTGCGCGGTTTCTGTCAAAGAGTGAGTGAGGTATTAACTCACCGTAAACCCAAGCGATCACGATGCACTCCCAGAAGGCCTGCCACAGCAGAGTGATGCCGCTGGCGGAGTAGTAGTCAAAAAGTTGGAATACATACATCCCTCCCTGACGGGAACGGAAAGAGCAGTCAGCATCAATTTACTGAAACGCTTGATCTACTTGTACTTTCATCCAGTTCATTGTGAGCCAGTTCTTCATATTTTACATCTACTTTACACTGGAAAAAGGCTACTAAAGAAACAAGTAAAACAAAACAAAAAATCCACACAAGATCGTTTTTGCTTGTAATGAGCTACAAAATCTGCCAATGGAACAAGTCAAAAATTTCTTGAAAGGATGTCATGAAATAAGAGAATATATTCAAAAAATAAGAAATGTCCGTAAATAAGGGATTTTTACTTTCATAAAAATAATTTTTCACAGTGTATATTTGAATTGCAATTTCCTTACAATAATACTAAGTTATGATAAAAACACATTAAAAACTTTCTGCACCTCTGTAACCATGGACAAGTCAATAAAGAAGCAGATGATGCAGCAGATGGCAGCAACTACTTCTCGTCGCAATGAGCCAAGGGCAGATTTAGGAGGCAACATATCCATGATTCCTGTTATCAGGCCTTCTACCCCTACAAACTGAACAGTAGAGAGAAAAGTCAAAGTGGTGAAGAAGAATGTGGAAACATATAACTTGATATGTTTTACTTGTCAAAGATTTGATGGATATCAGGGTTTTAAAAACGCATAATTTCAAAACCTCTTGAAGGTTCCGACTTCCCACAGTTTAAAGTGTTTTAATGAGATACTAAGAGGCTGAAGTTACCAGAGCTGTATAGCTACTACTCTTTTCCTGTCACTTGCAAAAGAACAAATAGGCAAATATGGGTGTTTAGAAGTATCTCCTGTCTAGAGAAACACAGACATTCATGCACTGGAAACGAAAGGTGCACCAACCATCACTCGTGTAAAGGTGAAACTACAGTTGCCAAACTATGAGGAGCTTACAGTATCTTTAAAGTAGTTCACTGAAGGCTCTACCCAAGAAAACACCTTGAATAGCTGTTTCTATAGATAAAGAGCAAAAGACAACAAGGCTAAATTAAGCAGGTATTTATGGTGGGTTTTATATATTTTTCTGACTTGTAGCTCTAGATGAGCAGAATGTTCCGGTTGTTGTTTTTACTTTATTTATGCTAATTGTTATGTTGTCTGGTTTAGAGTGCGGTATCAAATTTCAAGAATCGATTTGATTTAAATTCTTAATAGTCCGATTTGATTATGAAAATCATCTTTTTTTTTTTACACTGCACTACTGTGGTTGTGTTTCATTATTTTGTATAATTTCTTTGTACTGTATACTTTACTGATTAATTTAGTGAGGATTATATAACTTTAAATGTCAGCTGTTTCAGTTGTACTTTGACTTGACTATTTAAAGTCTGTGATTGTAAATACAAATCCAAAGATTGTATGTTATAGAAAACAATATAACTAATAAATATGTTGTATGATATTAGCAGCTAAAAGAATAAAAAAAACTTTTCTGATGTAAATTAAAGGAATATGCTTTTTCTACATCTTCTTGAACTAAAGTTAATACAATCATATTTAACATATTAATTTCTTATTCAATCATATCTAATTTAATCACGTTTAACAACTTTGAGGTGAAATTAGAAAGGAGTCAGAATCTCACACCGGCCCATGCCTGTTTGGAAGTAACAAAATCAGGTTCAGACTCAAAAGATCTTTGTGTTGTCAAAAAGTTAAAATGAAGTGCCACAGTGGACATAGAGTTCTTTGTTTTTAACCGACTGTTGCATGAATGCACTCACTGATCAACCTCTCTGACAAACTCCAGATGTTCAGTCTAACTGAAATAGTACTTTATACAAAAGAGATTTGAATGTTAGCGCTTTCCAGTCTTCCTGTGCAACAATGTATCTGTGCTTACTTGCAGGACAACAGTTTAGCTTTCAAAACAGAAAAGAAATTCAGCATTTTCTCGTGCAATGGGGCAATGGAAGGAGGAGAAAGAGAAAATGAAAACAAATGGAGAATAAATGGGGAAAAGAATGGAAAGAGAAAGTAAATGAATGAGCATTGAGTTTGGGAGCAAACAGACACACTGTGTGTGAATCAGACAGAAGGTGTATTGAGAAATCTCTGGGCTGTTAGACAATAGATGTAGGCACTGGCTCAAATGGGCACATAACAAAGAGGGTGCTAAGAAATGGCATGGTTAAAAATGGATGTGGTCTGTTTAAGTTGATTGTGTGAAAGAAAGCCAACAATTTTAGAACCATAATCATTTTCATGATTGTTTTTGTGACTTTAAGAATGCACTTTAGGTAATCTTTTTAAGGTGGAATGAACATATTAAATAAAACCTCAATTAATTTTAAAACAGAGAAAGATGTGCCTTGCCAGACACCTCGACCACATGCTTTTTGTAGCTGTCTACAACTCTCTGGCTGGATTTTTAATCCATATCAGTAGAACTGACAGATTTCTTTGAAATTGATTGGTTTTCCCATGGCTGTTAAACATAGGCAACTAGTTTTCAACACTGTATGGTGTAAAGCTTTTAGGTAGTCCATTCCATTCCTCAATTTTATTCTGCTTTATCCACTCCACAACCAATATTGGTTGGTGTTTGCGATCAACGTCGTGTTGGATAAACAACTTGTGTCCAAGTGTAAACTGTGAAGCAATTGCTTTACAGATTAATGCAGCAGTGCCTCTGGTAGCCAAATGGCTACACAGCGTGATGCTGCTACTAGCATGCTTGAAAGTTGTTACGGTGTTCTTTGATTTGACAACCTAACCTTGGCTCCTCCAAAGATCCTTTTTGTTGGTTTGTGGGCAGCTGCAAAATCAGTCGCACATATGGATTCAAATATTAAATCAGGGAACTTTTTTGTTAGCATCTTCATTGGAATTTCAAATATGCCACCATTTGGGTGATAACACTGGTGTCCCAGCAATTTCCAGTTCGTGACAGATGAGCTTTGGTGGTGTATGGTATGTGCCTATCATTCTCACCATTTAAGGTCATCTGAGGCTGACAGATTAAGTCAAACAGTTGAAACTGTGATAGAATCAGGCGTTCTAACAGGACAATGATCTCTTAGAAGCTACAAAGCTGTTTGTTAGAAGTGAAAAAATGAGCCACTGAAACGAGCTTCCCAAATCCAAAGCTTAAATCAATACAAAAAATGTGGACAACATTTAAAAACGCTAGTCGATACTGAAAAAACAAACAAACAAAAAAACTGTCTGGCAAGATTCAGTAAGTGGTCAAGTATCTGTACAGAATAATGACAGAAGCTCGTTGATTAATTCAGAGGCGCGTGTAATATCATGATATTCCTGCAAAACCCAAGTTCTGTGCAGGGACACTGTTCCATGTTGTCTGCATTCATGCAAAATGCCTCTGACTTTAATTCGCAGGAGTAGAAAAACCTTAAAAATCGTTTTGTAAAGTTTCCAGACTGATAGATATGAATAAATTTGTTCCTAATAGATTTTTGTATTTCTTTAGATTAGGGCATTATGTGTTGAGATCCCTTGGCCTACTTTACCTTGTAAGTGATCTCTTGACTCTACAGATGTAGCAATAATCAGGGATGAGTGAAACTGAACTCACCTTTCCAAAAGATGCAGTTATTCACAATAAATTCGTAATTTAATAAGGCGGGTGATAAACTATTTCACATAGGCTAAGTTAGTTTAGATGCATCTTTTTATTCTAGAAATAGTTTGAGGTTAAACTGATATTTGTGAGAGAATAAATGTGCTCCCAGTTCTTTTTTTTAAAGTCATTTAAGCTGAATTTTTTAAATAATTCCTTCTTGAATAAAGAATGGCTTAAAGTCTTACTTAAATGTACATAATTAATATCAGATTTATAACTGTGGTGGTTTTATGCAAACTTTTTAAAATTCACGTGTTTTAATGTGAAACAGAGGGACTATATTACGATAGGACGTTTTGCCCTGTTCCCTCTGAGCTAATGTCTTTCACCAAGGTTAAATCTCAGCATTACCTGACTGTCCAGGCCCAGGATGAGTAACATAAAGAAAAACAGCGCTGCCCAAAGCGGTGCCAGAGGCATCAGAGTCACAGCCTTGGGGTAGGCTATGAAAGCTAGGCCTGGGCCTGCAAAACGACAAACACAGTTAGAATAATAAAACTCTCAATACTTAACAGTGACTCATGACAAATAACCTGCACTCACCACTTTCAGCCACCTTACTGATGTCCACTCCTTGTTCCGCAGCCATGAAGCCCAGAACGGAGAACACAACAAAGCCAGCAAAAAAACTGGTTCCACTGTTGATAAAAGCCAGGACAAAAGCATCCCTACAAAGAAATTGAAAAAAAAAGGTAAAAAAATAACAATGCAATTACAGAGGGGCAAAAAAACTGAGGGGAAATACACAAGAGCATGTGATGTCACTTAGGCTTATGCAACATACTCAAGACCGATCCAAGCCAAGAGGAGATGGACTGGGATGATAAATTAGAGATCAATAGCAATTCCTCTGAAAGAAGCAGCAGTCTTAGATAGCAGGTAGCAAAGAGAGATAATGTCCCAGACAATCAGACTAGTTGCAATTCAAAATTATATTTCCATTTTGTCTGCTATTAAGAATAGTCATCTGAGTCAAGATACTAAGATGGAGAATGTTCTCTGTACATACTGCAGAATATATCGGGTGAGAATGTGAAGAAATCAAACGAATGCTCCAGTTTTTTAAACTTTACACAGATGTGAAGGTCTACAGTAGTACAATGGAGATACACGCTGGACCTCCACTCAGATATGAGGAATGTATAAACAACATCTGCACTGTTGGTTCCAACACATGGCAGGAGCCCCCTCCTCTGAGTGAAATATCAACAGCCTCCAGGAATCAATTTTCTATCCACAGCTCTGTTTGTTTTTGGCTCTTTCTACGAGGGCTTCTGTGACATTTTCTGTAAACAAACTGAAGCAAACACCTCGAATTCATCGGTGTAGAAACTGTCTGAGAATGCGTGCTGTAATCCCGATTTATGACAGCATTCAAACAAGGAAGTTAGAAGGTTTGTTGAAAGAAAATGGAGTTCAGTTAGGAGACACTTATTATTTGTTATTGAAGAAAAGAAAGAAAGCGTTAACATAGTTTGGACATATGCTGCCTTCTAATCAATAAAGCTAAAGTATCGATCTTCATGGTACCCTGTCAGATGGTTCTGAATACTTTGGTCCAGGCAACATCATAAAAAAATTACAGATTTTGATTCATGTTTATGAAAGACCATGGCCGACATAGTATGAAAGAAAGCTGGTATCTTTTTTTTTTCCTACACTGCCTAAGAAAACAGTTATACTTCTTGAAAATGTTGCAATTAAAAAGAGCTCTGTATTTTAATGGGATTTTTAAGCGATACAACAACACAGAGTAGGACGTAATTGTGAAAAGGAAGAAATGTTTTTAACCTTTGCAGTATATGCAGCTACTTTTCCCCTGTATATTCATAAAGGAGATCCTGAGTAAACAACTCTTAATTTCTCAATTAATGATTAAATACACACCATTTGTGTGTAATTTAATCTCAGAATAAAGGCCTCAGGTTTTTGTTAGAGAACAGCATCATGAAGACCTAAGCTGTCCCAGACAGCAGACTGGCCGGGGATAAATTCATGTAGAGGTTTATAAAACAGTATCCCAGGCTTTGGACATCTCAATGAACCCAGTTCAACCCATCATCTGGAAAGAATGTGACAGAGGTGCAAACCTACAAAGACAAGACTATCCGCCTAAACTGACAGTGCAGGAAAGGATGGGATTAATCAGAGAAGCAGGAAAGGGGGGAAAGTAGCAATGGAGGAGCTGCAGACATCCACAGTTAAGGTGGGAGTTTATTGCCTTTATGGAGGAGATACAAAAAAAATGCAAGAAGAACACAGGAAATATCTAAAAAGGGTGCTCTGTTCAGATTCAACCACAAATTGAAATTTATAGTAAGACCTGCATGTATAACTCGGTTTGTTGTAAACCAGAAACACTGCTCGTCACCAGGAATATATAATTGCAATGGTGAAACACGGTGGTGGCAGCCTAGAACACATTTACCTCAGCTCTGATCCAGAGCTGGTGAGGAAATTGATTAAGCTAAATTCAGGATAGCATTTGAAGAAAACCTGTTTAGAGGCTGTTAGGGACCTGAGACCAGGTTGACCATCCAGCACAAAGACCCTAAATCAGGGGTCTCCAACCTGTGGCCCTGGGGCCGTAAGTGGCTCTTTAGAACTTCTACAATGGCTCTCAGGAACTTAGCTAAAATAATAACGAACCAGGCTTTATGCTAAAAAGTAACAATATTCTTATGCTGCATTCAAACCGCCCCATACGTCAGCGTTAGCTGCGGCAAGATTACATGTAAAGTCTACGGTGGAGTACGTCAGAGGTCCGTCAAGGGCTGTGCGTTGCGTTGAGTACGTTGGCTCCGTCAACGACGCTTGCGTTTCATACAGCAACGTACCAACGGCAACGTACCAACCTCATCCATACGCAGCTCCAGGAGCAAATGGTTAAACTCCCCGAACTCAGAACGCATAAACATAAACCTCTCCTAAACATAAACCCAGAGCTACAATGGATTAACTTAGATCGAAGTATATGTATGTGCTGGAAGTCAAAGTTGAAACCTAAACTCAACTAAGAATCTATGGATAGAATTGAAAATTGTTGTCCAAAGTCTCGACTGAACAAATTATTTGGCACTAAATAACTGGTAAACATTTAAGTCTTTGTATGTACAGTAGCTGGGAGATACAAAGGTTTGCATCTGTAATAGCAGCATGAGGCAATTCTACACACAGCATACTCAGGAAGGCTAAAAATGAATGCACATCACACTTTTCAGAGTTTTATCTTTTAGCAATTCTAAAAATCATGCTGTTTGGGTTTTTTTTCTACTTCACAACTATATTCTACTTTGTGGTAGTTTATCACAACACTGCACAATAAAATACATTACAGTTTGTCCCTTTAATAACAAAATATAAAAAAACTTCTAGAGAGGTAAAAAGTTTTGAAGGCACTGTATTTCCTGACCCATTGCATGTGTGAAAGCTAACACTTGCCATAACAGAACTTCGTCTTCCAACTTCCAATTAAGGCAGAAGGAAAAAAAGTCCAATTGCAAAATATTTATGAGATCCTTTTTATGAGCATTTCAAATATGCAGTCTGTGTTGTGAGATTTACCACAGAGATTTACCACATACTACTGCTACAGAGCTATGTAACTATTGCTTAAGGACATCAGAAACAGCAGAGCAGTCTGCCTGGAAGCATTTTGGTCTTCAGTTACAAAATACTTCTAGTATATTGCAAGTTTAATGTTTATGGGACCAGAAAACAGTGCATACCTTACATAATAAATCCAAATGCGAGTAAATTGGGATGAAAATTAAGCTCATGACTTTGTTTTGAACCTGGCCTCTTTTCAGGCTCAGTGGTGTCTGGATTTTATGCTGTGTATAAACTCACTGGTAACAGTTGTTATGGAAGCGGTTGTAGCTGCCCAGCGCAGTTAGGGCGCCAAGTCCGATGGCATAGGAGAAGAAAATCTGAGTGCCAGCATCAATCCACACCTAGCATGAAAATTAAAACACTATTTCCAACAGTCCTGATCCAGCTATTAAGACATCTTTTTTCAAGCTCTGTTACATTACTTGTTCACTGCACTGCAAAACTAAAAAGGGAATGTAATAGCGGAATTGTACCTGTGCTTCTCCCAGTTTGGACCAGTCTGGTTTTAGGTAGTAAACAATTCCATCCAAAGCTCCAGGCAGGGTGACTCCATGAGCCAGAAGAACCACCAGGACCAGGTAGGGGAACAGTGCTGTGAAGTACACAACCTAAAGATGTCCAATATTTAAAAAAATGAGAGCTTTAAGTACATGTCCGTACAATCGAAGACCAACTCATACTTTATGTTTTGACGGCTGAAAAACAAAAAACTCTCATATTACATAAACTTGATAAGTGCAGCCTGAGTAAATACCTTTCACTCTGTGTGTCAACAATGTAGTATTTCCCTTTCACCTCATTATGATGGTCTATCACTAAACTGCCCCTCCCAAAAAAAATAGATGTTCAAAAGGGTTTGAAAACTTTTGAAAGTGAATATATATATATAATTGCCACATATATATATGTGGCAATTTTATCATGAATAGTTAATTTGGTTAAGTTCTTATGAGCCTATGTAACTCCAACCGAGCGTGTTCTTATCACTGCAATGGATGATTGGATGATTACCTACTTAGCAAACATTCAAAGCAAAAGTAGAGCCATATCATGCCCTTCCTTTAGCAGATGTGTACTTGGGTCTGGCGAGTTATTTAGAGGAAATGTTTGCCTGTTAATGGAAACCCAGAAAACACATCCAACCCCCTCAATACTGCGTGTTTTGGTGTCGCTTTTCTGAAAGTACTATATGTCAAGTTATTCTGAGGAGGCGACTCCCAGTCACCAAGTAAAAATGAGAGTGTGTGGTGGGAATAAAATGGTGAAAGAGAACTTTTTGTCTTGGTATGACGTATGGGCAGCAAAGGCCCCTTTCAGGTTGCAAACATGTACATAGTGGAAAGGTAATAAGCAGCTTACTGTCAGCCGGTTCAGTCGAATTCATTATTTTACCCTCCCTGGCTCTATGAGCTTTAGCTGCTAGGGAGAAACAAGAATGCGCATTTGTGCATGTTATAAAAAGAGGATTTGTTGCTTATTGCAATGTTTCCCAGATTATATCATAACAAGTATTCGTGGATTAGCAAAATATAGTTTAATTAAAGACAATCTGAAATAGGCAGGTGTTCTAATAAAGTATTGGTGTTTATACAAATTCTTTCATTTTAATCCAGACATTTTATCTATGCTCAAGCTGATTTGGATGTGACAAGGAAAAAACAAAACAAATGCAGCAGTTACTTTCTATTTCGCACTGAGAGCAAATATATATGCGTGCTCCTTTCACACAGTACTTCAATGAGGCTATAAATATTCTTCTGCTTTCAGTGAACCTTAATAATGGCCGGCGATGCTGCGTAGGTGTTAGGATTTGGCCTCTACATAAGACATTACCTTGCCAGTGGATTTCACTCCTTTCCACATGCAAAAGTAAACGATGACCCAGGTGGCGATGAGACACAGCACCATCTCGTAACAGATGACACCAGGCTCATGCAGACCCCCGGAGAGACGCAGCACTTTACGTCTATAAAGGGGAGCAGGAAAGTGGGCTAATTAGGGCAAATTAAGAAGCATAATCCTTCCAAAAATCACCAAAAGCATATTCAGAGATAAATCAGTTAAGCACTCTGACAGAACTGAGCTGTGTCTGTCCAAAACAAATCAAGTGGTTGGTTTGCAAATGTAGGATAAATGCAATATGAGAAAAGCATAATAAATAATATACAAAATAGTGTTTAGCTGCTGTAATTTGTCATGTTTAAATGAAGGATCTAAACCTACTCCCAGAACTCGATGACCGGGGAGCGCAGACCCTCAGCCTCCATGCAGCTGTTATTGATCAGGAGAAGGTAGGAGGTCAGGTTCAGCGGGGGCAGGGTGGACGAGAGGTTTGAGGGGGAGGCAGCCGGTGCCGGCAGAATGCTGCGGTTGTAGCAAGCGCGTCGGAAGTCCTGTGTGCAGTTAGGGGTGTTCCAAGGGTGTCCACAGGTCGCCCAGGGCAGCGGGTTAGTGAAAGAGTGGAAGAAAAAGTAGAGGCCCCACACCAGTATCATGATGTAGTAGGTATTACAGAAAAACACAATCACCATGGACGCTAGTCCCAGACCTAAAGAAGAGAGCAAAGTACGCCATTTCCACAGCAGAACCGAGAATCGGACTTGGTCGGAGAATTGCCGGGAGGTATTTACCCTTAAAGAGGGGAGCGATGTTCCACGCAGAGACTCCTCCTTGCTTCATGAACTGGCCCAGTGCGATCTCCAGGAAGAAGACAGGGATTCCTCCGATGAACACGATCAGCAAGTAAGGGATCAGGAAAACTCCTGAAGAAAAAACGCACAAATTCAACAACCAGTTCCACTTCTCGAATTACTACTTAACCTCTCTCCTTCTCCATTTTGTCTCAAAATTAAAGTAACAGTCTACATTATCTAGGAAATAAGCACAGAGACTTGTGTTGATAGTTAGCAATGCTAAATCGCAAATATAAGAGGCTTAAAAAACGTTTAAATCTAAAATCCAAATATTCTGGTCTGTCTTTAATAAGTAACACCCTATTTTATAGTCATGCCTCTGCTCCTAACATAAATACATAGTGAGCACTCATGGTGGTAAGACTAGAAATAAATATTTGGAGCGCTGTTAGGTTGCTGAAGATTATAAAGAGAAATTGGGAACTGGCAGACACTGGTTTTGTTCAAAGCTTTAGAAACAGCAGCCGTCAGACACAGATCGTTGATTTATCTCTTCTGACAGGGGCTTGAATTATTAGACATCAGAGACAATGAACACCTTTTCATTTTCATTATAAATTCTTCTTCTTTACCTACAGAAAGACACGTTATAGACGAGCTGAAGACGGGAGCATCAGGAGGAAATGAAGCCTCGTATTAAATGTTAAAGTCAGGTGTAAAATCTTAGGAACAGAAGCAGCACAGCAAGCAACATGAGGTAAGAAAGGAGAAAATATCCAGGGAGGGGGACAGGTGGATGCTCTGTGTGCAATAACCACAGCGTCTGTCTTTTTACAAGTGTTTGGAAACATTGGCAAAGAACGGTGTCAGACTTCAACTTGAATGTTACAAGGTGACAAAGCAGAAAAAGGAGACGATGTGAGCACAATAGACAGGAAGCAGACACATGTAGATCTTAGTTGTGCTAATCCCTCTTTTGGATTCTTACACTGCAGCACAAGTTTGAGCTGATCAACAGAGGGGGGGAAAAAAACAACCCATAGAAATCTGGCATGAGCAATTCAAATCACTGAGTGGAATTTCAACCCCTCTATTTTGTTAATACCAGAGCTGAGCGATGCCAACACAGTGCGCAGATGGGAGGGAGTCACATGACGGAGATGACGCAGGGCAGAAAGGGGCCGAGAAGAAAGAAGGGAAAGATGGATAGATTACATGAGAGGCAGGCAGAGAACTGGGACAGCGCTGCGGAGCTCCGACAGAGAGCCACAACAACAAAAAGACAGAAGAAAAAAAATTCCACACTGAGGCAACGACTTTGTGCGCTCTGCATCCATGCTGCCACTTGACAGCTTACGCTTTATTCAGCTCCTCTTTCTTTACGCTGTTTTTCTGAAGGAAGAGGCTTTAGCCATATAAGGAAACATTTGCGAGTCAAAGGAAGAAAAGGTTTGGGAGAGAGAAAGTGAGAAGGGGACCGAGGCCTGCGCTGACATATCTCAGCATATTGGTCAAATTATCAAGAAACAAGCCTCTGACGGGCTTAAATAAATCCTCTGTAATCCTAAAAGGACGAGACACATTGGCTGATTTACAGACAAACATCTGATTTGTAGGGGATTTACTTACATAATTTCACAGCGTCAGTCTTTCAGCGTTTCAAGCCTGTTGTTGGCTTCATTTACGAGCAGGTGTTGCAGGAAAACTTTGCTGTGTAACTAAGTGTACCCTGAGTTGATCAAGGGCGTAGGGACCGTAGAGGGATGAGAGCATGCTGACGCTGAGAGGACGAATGGATGGGCACCAACATAGAAGGGTTATTGCGTAACATATCCATATGCCTCCTTATCAGGACAGGAGTCGGGTGGGAGGGAAAAACCTCAGTACGCATCAGGACTGCAGGACAGGCGCGCAGGAGGTGGACCGTATGAGGCAGCCTATTGTTATATGATACCAGTAGGTGGGTATCAGAGCTGCTGGTCACAAGACCCACAGACAAACACGAGGGAGGGCTGGGCTATAACACATTCAGCTTTAATTCAATGAAACGCTTCATAAACCCCCTGAAAAGTGGGTAGGGCAGCGATAAGAAAGAATCAAGGGCAAAAGTCGCAGTCAGGTGAGGTCACACTAGGGCAAGGCGACATATTTTACCAACCTGACTAATGTAGGTCGAAGGCCTCGTAGGCAAATGAGAGCCGAACAAATGCAGCAGGACTATTTGTTCTAAGTCCGACTGTTAAGCAGCGGCTCACTACAATAAATAAAAAAATCACGTGGGGAGGCAGAGCTTTGGAGCTACGTGTTCAGAGACACGCAGGCCTCTCCAGAACTGCCCTTACGTTCTGACGCTGAGAGGAAGAATAGATACAGCTCACCATGTTGGCCATACACTTTGTGAATTGCCCTTGGAGATAAAATTTGTCTTAGTGATACTTCTAATTAATGAGAATCCAATTCACAGCTGAAACCAGATATTTAGATACGCCATATAAAAAGACATAAACTTTACTCTCGACCTAAATCGAACTAAATGTTACCTTTTTTTTTTTTTAGTCAGGGTTACCAAAATTATTTATATTTAATAAATTCCTCCATAATAAGGAAAGTATTTTATTTGTAAATATTTCACACAAATGTTCATATAGTTGCTTGTATTTGAGAGTTACGTTTTGAACTATAAAACTGAAAATATTTTAGGTATGCTACCATATACTGTATGTTTCTTACAAAAGTTTGTTGGAATTTTGGTCCATTCCTCCTTAAATGGAGTAAAAGATTCAGTCTATGTGACTGAGAACAGATGCACATTCCAATACACAGACTTTGTTGTCCTTAAAGTGGACCTTGCATTAAATTAGCATTTTCTTTTAGGTTTTTGATCATATATTAGTTCCCCCCAGCCCCTAAGGGGTTAAAATGACTGATTAATCTTTCGTATGTTCCGGGGTATGTCTGCCTACATCGTGAAATTAGCACTCAGAAACGGGCGGTTTGGCAGTTCAGTATATGATGACACGTTTCAGCATATTACGTGTTGAGTTCCAGCCAATCACCCCCTTCCCTGAACTACACCCTGCAAGTCCCTCCCTCCACGGCGCAGAGAGCTACGACCGCATCCAAACTGTACCGTACCTGGGTGTACAAAAAAGAACATAAATCTTTTTGTCCTCCCCACTTCTGAGCCACTGAAAAGCTTGTGGATAGATTTTATGTATGCAGGGAATGTGCCCGACCGACTGCCGAAGCGTGTGGTAGTTTGTGGCAAACATTTCTAGGATGACTGTTTTTCCAACTTGGGACAATACAGCAGTCACAGATCGTCTTAAACTTCTACCAGGATTAATACAAACTCTCCGTGAACCAGCAAATACATTCGAAATATCGTTAGAGACTCATTGACCACAGAAGCGCATAGCCTAGGCCCCGCCCTCCGAAACCAAGTCGTTCTGTGCTAATACTCACAGAAGGGCCACATCGTCACACCTGCAATTCTACAACAAGGCTGAATTAGGGCAAGCGATCCTTTGATATAGTATTAAGGTACCTAGAGTGTGGCTAAAAAGGGCCCAAACGTTGCGGGGAATGTCATGCCAGTTCTACTTTAAACTACTCTGGCTGTATGGATTGGATTATTTGGAAAAATCTATTTGTGTCCTAACTTTAACTTCGGTGCTGACGTCTCGAGATGGTATTTCAATACTTTCCACAAGATGTTCTAGCATCACGATACCATCCACTTTATGAACAGCACCTGTTCCACCCACAGCAAAGCAACTCCACAACATGATGGTGCCCCTTCTGTACCTCACAGCTGGGATGTTGTTTACAAACTTCCACTTTTTCCGCCAAAGGAAATGATGATCATTATGACCCAGAACATTCGTTTTCGTTTTAAATTTAATCTGACCTCAGAACATGTCTTAAAAAAAGGTTCAAGTCTGCGACACGTAACATATTTATGGTGGTGGCTGGACCTTCACGTGCTCCTTATACTTGTGAATAATTTCTGGAATAGACGAACATTGCACCAACGGACATTTGGAAACTGTGCCCAAGGATCAACCAAACTTTTAAAGGTCCACAGTTCTCTCCCTGATATATCTTGCTTGATGTTTTCTAAATGTTTCCATGATGTCAGACAACCAGTGTGTTTGAGGAGTTGCTTTCAGACATATCTTCAGGTAGGCCTCCATTTAACTCAAATGTTGTAAATTTGGATCTTTACCACGCCATGGCAGAATCCTCTCAAATTGTTGAAAGGTGTGGTACTTTAAGTGTATCTTAATCTAAGTCTAAAACAAAATTTGGCAAGACTCTCTGAATAATGGCCTGTGTGATCGCTTCAGCAGGAAGAAATACCAGTATGGACCGCTTAGGTCAAGCAGCAGTGATCTTACACCGCCTGGTCGTAGTCTGGTGCAGTCACAGATGTGCTCCAAAGACTCCACAATACGATGTTAGCTCCTGGTTAGCACTGGGTTCTAGGGATGTGAGAAAATATTCATACCCAGATATATTGAGATGCCATATCCCATGGATATTCAAAAGCAATGTATGGATTTTATTGTTAAAATTTGAATAGAACCATTAATGATGAATTTTTGTAACTTTATTTAAAGTATGGCCCCCACTTCATGGATGTTTTCACCTTTGATCCAGTAAATCAACTAGATCTAGTAAGAAAACCAGATGTTTTATGTTGAAAACAAGAAGGCTGACAGTTTTACTACAGTTAAATACAGTTTTAAAAATCACAATTTATAGTCTTACTTATTGTATCGTAATGTATCATATCGTCCCCTTTGTATTGTGACATATTGTATCACCAGATTTTTGCCAATACACATCCCTGTTGGGTTCGTGTCCAGGTCTGAGATGATGCTCAGATGTTAATAAGGAAATCTTTTTTTATATGATTAGTTACGTGAACTTCTCTGCATAAAGTTAAACATTTTAGCAAAATCTGCATTAAACTAGTCAGGGTTGTGAACTGCAATTTGTTAAAAAAAAGACTGATGGCCTCATGATTTTTCTGTCACCGAAAAAAACAAAAAGGTCAGATACGAAAAAATATTTGGTAAGTGCGACCCCGGGACTAAAATAATCATGTTATTTCTCTATTTATTCTGGCACTGTGCTAATAGAAATAACTAAAATGATTTTGTTTAATTTAAGAGAGAGAAAAAAATATGGTACGGCCTTTTACACAATGTGAGCAAAATCGGGTTTTGTCGTTATATTGTCATTAAAATTTCTCTAAGTCATCAGAAACAGTTTATTTTTGCCCCCGGTAAATTTAAATATGAAATTATTTTCATTCCACCAAGGAGTTTGTATCTGATAAGATATGCAACAGGCATCCCGCAAAAGATAAGAAATACAGCAAAACGTCTAAAAGTTTAACTTTCAATTAAATTGCATACTGTATTTGTTATATCCTTCTCAATAATCAGTTAACAACTCTTCGTTGGTATCATAGCAAAGTGATGGCTTTTTAAGTTCTTTTGCTGGCATTTTGATGATTTATCTTTGGTGATGACCTCCAAGTCTTTAGGGCTTGAAGGCCTCCTTGTCATCACTCCTATCTTTAGCTCCCTCAATAGATATTCTGTCAGATTCAAGTCAAGATTCTGGCTGGGCTGGGCTGGGCTTTAAAAACAATAATATAATTTCAACCTAAGAACCATGTTGGTAAAATGAAAATCTGCCAGGGTTACGAATAACCTTGTGTTTAACTCTATATCGGAATGTGTTGAAGAGGTCAATATTTGTTTATTTATGTCGTGGATTAGGTAAGCGTTTAAGGGCCGACCTCAGTTCCTTCTCTGTTTATGTCAGAGTTCCTCGCCAACACAAAACAGACAGTTGTAGACGGCACAAACACGAGAGGTCAGGCGGACGGAATTCCAAATCTTTAAACTGAAACAGACTACAAACCAGATGACGCCACAAGGCTGCACAAACCAGCCTAATATCTACCAAAATAAAGATATTCGATTCACTCTGTGTTTACAATCATGGTTAAAAAAAAGAAACGGCATGGGCAGAATGGTTTCTATATCAGTTCTAGGGTTTTAAATAACTTGTCTACTATTTAGAAGGTTATCAAATTTAACCTCAAGTGTACACTCGACATACCAGAGATTCCACTGTGTCATTATCAATTAAAAAAAGATCAAACTAAATGGTTTTGTTTTTTTTTGGTTAAAGGGCAATCACGACCCAAATATCCAAGCGACATCTGAAATATGCAAAGTCCTATAAATCAAAGGCTTTCCAATTTACTATAACTACGGAATAACCCACTCTTCTTTCAAATATTTTTACAAACTGATGGTGAAGTCTTGTGGAGCAAAAATATCCATTAAAACATGATGACAAGACTCATCAGGAAGTGTGTTAATTGGACTGAGGAGTTGATTCTCATTACCAAAACGCAGGTGGCACCAACTGCTAAGTAAGCTGTGGGAATGCAAGGGCTTCATTTTCCATGTACTGTACAACACCAAGCTGGATGCTTCATCGAAGGTGTGATTATTTCGATCGAGTGAGTATTATTTGTGTTACTTGTGCCGCAGCGGATGTTCTTCTACCCTGAACTGCAAACGCACAAACAAACAATTTGAAAGGACCAAAAAAAGAACCAGATCATGGAATTAAATCTGATACCTTATTAGTTTGGAGTGGACTTATTAAAAAAAGGGAAAGCACATTTGTTTTATTTTGCACTGAATTTAAACTAATCTTCTCTTTAAATAACTGTCTACTCGTTGCATTAGAGTCCAGTTATCTTTTCTGGAACCCAATACATCATCAATCACTGCAACATGATATGAGTAAAAGTGAAGGTATCAAGAAATATGATCTAAGATTTTTTTTTCCACACAAAGTTTCTACTCCAGTAAAAGGCCTTCATTTTATATAATGATAATGATAATATACAGATCTATGTAGGCAGGAACGTTCAACATGTCTTGGTAATAATCGCTTACTTTAATGAGCAGCTACCACATTTAATCTCCTGATTTTCTGCCTTAAACGCTTTATACTACTCTGATATACTTGTACTTCATATAAATTCTAATTAGAAATGCACTGACCAGATTTTCACTCTTCAGTACCAGCTACCAATTTTTTGGGGTCTATTGTTTAGGGGGAACTTAAATGAGAAAAAAACCCCACTGATCATAAGATAAGAAGTGTGCTGAAGGTCCTTTGATAGGGGCAGTGAGAAAATAAAGAAAGTATGACATCATCCCCACTTATGCATTTGCCCCTAACTTTTAGTCTGATGTTTACTACACTCAAAAACATCATAGACCATGCCATTTGTTGATGTGTTTAACAGTAGACTAAATTTGAATAGATTTGATGAATGAAAAGGAAATAATCAGATCTTTTCCTGTACTTTACCTGACTTGAAGACTGCCTCACTGACTGGTGCTTAATATTGAATTAAATAAAATCCTAAATACATTGTCCTGCTTCTAAGAACATTTTTAAATCTCAAACTTCTGTGCTGTTTGTGAAAATCAGCTCTGGGCATCAGATAGATCTAATAGTCTTGTCATGTCTGTTTTTCAGTGTGCATGTTTGTGTGCATTTAAAACGATGACATACAGCGGGGCCTTAAAGCTCACCTCCTCCGTTCTTGTAGCAGAGGTAAGGGAAGCGCCACACGTTGCCCAGGCCAACAGCGAATCCCACGCAGGACATGATGAAGTCCATCTGTCTGGTCCAGGTTTCTCGCTCCCCTTCCCGTCCCGGCACGGCCCCGTTCCCGGTCCCCGCCGTGGCCCCGTCCTGGATCTGCGGTGGGCCAGCCCCTCCACCCTCTCCACACCCTGGGTCGGCACCGGGCACCGGCACCAGGGGACGAGCTGACCCCCCGCCCTCCTCCTCGGACAGGGCGCCTGCCTCCATCTGGGAGACACTGATTTCATCTGAACACGGAGAGAGGGGTCAGATGACAAAGAAGGGGAGATGGGGGTGAGGTGAAAAAAAAAAATGAATGGACCTGAAATGGATCTGTATGAGCGCCACGTCTTAATGGAAACAGCCAAGAAGACTGTGTCACATACTACGTCATCACTGAAGATCCACTCTCAAACCTGACACACAATGAATGAAAACTAAGGGTTGCTTCCCATTCACTGCAAAATCCCTCACCATCAGTTAGAACAGTAAACCATCAATATCACATCTGAACACATGCCTTCTCTATGCAGCTATTTCATATTTCAAGCTACTCGCACTGTGTCGGACTGCACTGTGATCACTGCTCCCTCCCCCGATGTCCATTCTCTGTCTGCGTCTCACGAGCGGCGTGATTGGTGTGCTGCAGCACACAGACTGGCAGCCGAGCCACCCCTGGTGCAGCTCCTATTTTAACTCGTAAAGCTTTTGTTTCCTCTGTTTTACATAACCCCCTAAGCAAGGGTGAGGCCACGTCATCTCGTCAGTGGCATTCCATGATATGAAGCCGCCCGACACCCTGAGATGGATGCAAAGCGGGGCAGATGAATCCAGATTGGAGCAGTTTGGAGTGGTGTGTGAACAGATGAGGAGGGGAGGGGGGTAGACTGGTAGAAATGATTTAAGCATCAAGGTAGAAAGAAGATGCCTTTGGTTGAGATGATTCATGTGAGGAAAACCTGCATGACGTAGTAGTTTATTAAAATAGATCAATAGCCCAGTGGGGAATATGATGAGACAATAGCTTATTAAAAAATGTAGGCTGGGAAAAAAAACTATACTTTTAGAGGGCTGGAGCATTAAAGAAGGATAAATCTTACCAAGGTGAGGAGTGAAAGGGTATTTTCTGGGGTAATACAGTTCATTCTCTTCTCAGAGGGCAATTGTTTTAGCTCCACTATGACTGCAGGCTGCAAGCGTCATATTTATTATCATATCTTATGATGCATTAAGCAATAAAGGCAGAAGCTGGTGTGGTGTGTGGGGCTGTTTGGTCCCTGGTGATAAACGTGAAAGCAGTCACTCTGATGCATTCACGTATCTGCATGTGTTAGTGCAGCTGCTACCTATTTAATCGGCTGTAAAGTTGAAATAAATAAACATTGTTAAAGAGGACATTCATGCAACACTCACCTTGGTTGTTCTCTTCCAACTCCGGTGACATATTAGGTGAAGAAATAAGCCGGTTGTGATTATGGCAGAGGGAAGCTTTTAAAGTTTTAAGAATTTCTGTTTTGGGGTTTTTTTTTTTTATAAACCCGGCTGGCTCAGAGGGGGAGATGTGTAGCCACAATGTAGGCTACACTACTCCGATTGTTCTGTTTATCTGAGCTTGTTGTTTCTTCTTTCCGAAATGATAAAAAATATTCAGTTTTTTTATTTATAGATATCAAACGTTGGAACCCCTCAGCTCAGCCGAAAGAGATGGAAAAAAATGTCACAAAGCGCCGCGGTCAGTTGAGCCGTTGACGAGGAGGAGATTCAAAAGCAGTCGACGAAGCACTTAAAGGTAAGCCTGAAGAATCTCATGGATAACCCCTTAAATGAAAAATGATACTACGCTTTAGGGTGAATAATTTGTCTGATTGTTTTGATTCAGCAGCTCTGTTAGAAGTCCATGATCCCTGCTCTGCGATGTGCCGCGGTTCGACGGCTCGGAGAATGTGATCCGCTCCTCTCGACGGTCCGCTAGCTGTGACGGTCGCTCTCCCCCCGCCTCCTCGGCATGCCGGCCGGCCGACGTGATTGGCTGAGGGGAGTTCCTGGTGCGGTGCGCGCACAGCATCAGCAACAGCCCCTCGTTCAGAACGCGTCACGACCAAGGATGCGCTTATTACGTCCTTGACCCGATATCATTGGAAATGATTGCAGATAGGAACACAGCACGCTGTCTCAAGCCGCTGGTTTTGGTCGTTTTTCTTTGGCGTCTCAAGGCGCCAAAAAATGTCTTCATTATCCAACTGACAATAACTGGGATTATTTAGACTATATCTAAAAAACGTAATCAAGTAAAAAAAAAAGAAGAAAAAAGTCCTTTGCTAATTTAAAGGTGTCTCGAACAAGTTTTTCTTGATCTCCCTGCCTAATAGTATAAGATTTATAAGGTCGTACACATCATCTGCTGCATCCCACAATCATTCATGTTTTCTTTTTATGTCTGTTGTGAAATTTAAACTCAGTTCTCACATAAACATATCTGTAATGTCAAAAGCACAAATCATGTCGTAATCTTTCATAATGTTTATTAAAGATTTATCCCTACCCCTAACACCCCCCCCCCCCCCCCCAAAAGAGAAAAAAAAAACATTTTGATGATCTCAAAGACTTAAAAAATATTCTTTAGTGGGTCATTTTTGCATCCCATTTTACTGTACTTGGAATAAATACTAACAGTGGCAGAAGACTTTATGGCCTGGGGCTGCTTTGCTGCCTCAGGACCTGGATGACATGTTGTAGCCTAATTGATGGCACCATGACTTCTGCTCTTCAGCAGAAAATCCTGAAACTATTAGTTTTATGATTTTAAACTCCAACACACTTAAGTTGTGGAGCAAGACAATATTCAATTGTCTACAAAAGATAACCAGTATTCAGCCCGAATTTAATGGAGGGACCTCCCACTTCAAAGCAGCTGAATTAACCCAATAATGCCTAAAGTAGTGAACTAAAGATGCCAGATAATCCATCTTGATGGCAGATTTTCTTGCAAAACATGGCACAAGTCAGAATTTTAGGAGGAAATTACATTTTCTCCCAGGATACTTTTGGCAGTCTGGACAGATGCTAACTTCTACTGTAAAATGTAATTAGTATATTTATAAAGCTTGTCAGCAGATGGAAGCATTAAGTGTGCTAAAATTTTCTGGCAGATGGAGGTTCTGTCTTTGGAATTCATAAAACACAACAGCACCACATGATACGCCTACACTCTTCCTCCTCCCTGTGTGAACCCGATTTATCTATCCATCCACTGTTGGGTCACAGGGGCACCAGCTGCAGCAAAGAGAACCAGACCATATTAAAAAAAAGCTACATTTATTAACAAATAAATAGCATTTTGGACTACTGAGTAAAAATCCTATAATTGTCTTTTTCTTAGCCCAGGAAAGAGGCTTCTGACATTGTCTATTCCCTGTTTCAAAGCACACACCATGGCGGCATATCAAGGTAATACTGATGCCAATGATGTCCTTTGGATACTGTGGCGGCATAGCGAGAATATTGCATCATTCATGCCATCGAGCTTGATGCTCATAATACCCCAATGCGACTTGTCCACTTATGAATGAAGGCTCTCTGATGCCGCTTCCGCATTGCAGCAAAAATGGTGCCATTATGTTTTGAAACGGGCTTATGATTCAGGAGTGCGACAACTAAAGCAGTAATCCTGGATATGCTTCACAACTCTCCAAAGGCTGCAGTTATTGTGAACTTTTTTCCTTCCACTCATTTTTCCATTAAAATATTAAAATGCTTGAATATAGCATCTGTCTGATGTAATGATGTCCTCCTTAGAGACTTAAATTTTTTGTTATAAATGATCAGAGAAATTGCATGTTTGTGCTATACTCAGCTGTACTGTTGAGTATGTTTCTGTATGTGTTGTTTTCTCATGAAAGGAAAAAATGAAATGTTATAGGTGACAAATATGATGCCTACCACCCCCGAAAAAAGAAAAGAAAAACAAATGATTGTTGTTAATAGTGTTTTTGAGTAGCTATAACCTTATTGGTGGTCTGAGGGACTGCCATATGGACGTACAAAAATAGGTACCATCAAATTTCAGCTTTACGTTTTAAACATTTATGATTTATTGATGACATTAACAATTGAATACAATAATCTAAGAATCCTTTAATTGTTCTGCAATCTCAAGAAATCGGAACATTACTTTTGAGTATTTTTGCAGTAAGGCTTTTGCCGAATATATGCATGCGTGTATGTATTCCATGGAGTTGTGAAGGTAACTATTTCTTATGACACTAATGAAGTATCTTTAAAATATATCTTAATTTTTTCTTTTTGAATTAGTTGGTGTTTCATGCTTCTGATTTGTGGGACATACTTGACGTCGGACGACACCTGGTGGCCATGAAGTGCATCAACATCACCACAAGAACGCTCACTGTTAATAAAGCGTGGCTTTATACATTTAACACACAGGTACATTGTACACACTTACAGATTGAGTGCAATTTCAAACGTTCATAAATAAATATGTATTTAAATTTAAAAGCTGTGGTAATAAATAAATAGTCTGAGACAATAAATAAATTTGTGTTTTACAGACAACACTCAGCAAAACATAAAGACCTAGATTTGTCTTTTACCTGAAGGACTGGCTTTGTAATATTTGGTCCAGCCCATTATAGCCCGAGCTCCCGCACATACAGCAGGGATGACAAAGTCTTAACATAAATAACATTTTTAAGATAAAAGATGATCAACTCTGGACACAAATATGAAGCAAAGAGCTGATAGAAGATCTGAGTAACATCTTCCCCTCAGGAACAACATTCACATCCAACCATTGTGATCACTAACAAGAGACTTCACTTTCACACCAATAAATAAGAATGACCGGAAAGCAGGAACAGAAGCCTCATCAAGCTAAACGGAATGCAAGTTAGCCGGCATATGTCTTATAAGTGACTGCATCTGCATTGCATTTATCTTATAGTTATTTATAAATAACTATCACTTTAAATCTATTAAGGTGCGCTTTAGGTTATAAACATTTGCACTGGCAGATTTCTGTATAATTTATATGAATTATACATGAAATTATAGGGAATCTGCCCCATTAACAATAAGCTCAGACTTTTTGAAAGGAGATATGCAAGAGCTTTTATGTGCAATTTTCAGACTAACAAAGACAATGCAAAAGTCTTGAGCCTTGCTGTATTTATTGACTCATGCAATGAAAAGCCTGACCTGCTTGTATTAATCTGAAATGGTCTTGAGCCAAAGCTTTCAGAGAACCTTCTGAAATATCTTCATATTTTAGCATTAGCTCATTTAAACACACTTCTGTCCAATCTTTGTGCTTAAAGAGGGTCAAATGATTCTCTTTTGAGCTCTGTTTTTCATACATCAACCTATGAATCACTAGAAGATAAAGGCTTTGCCTACACAAAAAACCTAACTAAGAACCAATAATAAATTGTGTATTTAGCTGTGCAAGGTGAAAAATGGAACACACAAAGCTCTTGGCTAAATTATTGCATAACTTTCCATAAAAACATAGGCCCTTAACGCAATTTGAAGAAACTGGCCAAGTAACGAGCAAACGAGGATTATGAAAGGCCTATGATATGACCTAAAGCTGTAGCATCTGCTTATTGCAGCTTTAGGACATGGAAAGAAATTTAGTAAAGCCCTGAAATGGGGTCTGAGACATGCATTATACTTCACCTGATCCCTATACTATATGAGTTTTCAGCTAACAGACCTTTTCATGCAAAAATGCCATCACACCTGTCAGACACACATTTTGCACTTTCAGCCACAAAAAGTTTTACCTAAAAACCAAAGAACAATTGGAGCAGCACATAAAAAGAGCTTCAGAAACCCAGAGGAGCTTTGCTCAAGACAATTTCAAATTTATCAGACCGTCTGGATCCTTTAAAGCAACATCAATGAAACTATGTGGATGGCTCATGACCTCTGCAAAGTGCTCCTCATCATCTGACATTGTGTAAATATCCCTCAAACCTCTCATTTCTGAAGCAAAAGTTTAATGTTAAGTCACTGAATGCCCTTGCTATAGATCCAGGTGGAGGTCACTGTGGGAGAGAGGCTGGTAATGGTCTTCCATGCCAGACTTAGCTTGATGCCTTTGAGCAACTAGTCTCTGGTAGCGAGCCTGCTGCTGGTGATCGGGGTCCACATTCACCCAGCTTTTGGCCACCCACTTCACCCCTCGCCTGACTGGACAATCACCATGCAGGGAGTATTCGTCTAACTCGCCCATCCAGCCTGGGAAAACAGGGAGGAAAGAACGGAATTAAACTCTGGAGAATCTCTGAAGTGATGGAGCCGCCGCAGTGAGAGGAAGAAGACAAAATTATTCTGATACATTCAAACAGGTCATTAAAAAAATCACAACCTTCAAATGAAAGCATTTCAGAACATCAAAGTGCAACTACATGTTTTTGTTGCTTAATTGATTATTCTTTGGGTATGGAGCAACTCCCCTCAATTCGGTTAGCAAAGGAAGTCAAGTTGTATAAGATAGAAAATGAAATACAGGGGAAACTAGAAAAATTAAAATATGCAACATTTAAATTGTTTTGGTTATTTGAAACTTAAAAAGTTAAACAAATATATAAACTCATTTCAAGCAAAATAAGATATGCAGTTTTGTATTTATTTATTTTGATGATTATGGCTTACAGTTTAAGAAAACCCCAAATTCAAAACCTCAAATATTAGAATATTGTGAAAAACTTCCATATTTTAGGCTCAAATGATCAATCTCTTATCTGCTAATTAATCCAAAACACCTGCAAAGGGTTCCTGAGCCTTTAAATGATATCTCTGTCTGCTTCAGTTAGAATCACAATCATCAGAAGACTGCTGACCTGACAGTTGTGCAGCAAACCATCACTGACATCGTCCATAAGGAGGGAAAGCCTCAAAAGGTAATTGCAAAAGAAGTTGGACATTCCCAAAGTGCTCTATCAAAGCACATTAATATGAAGTTCGGTGGAAGGAATATTGTAGAAGAAAAAGGTGCACAAGCAGCAGGGATGACCACAGCCTGGGGAGGATTATCAGGAAAAGTGTTGGAGACCTTCATAAAGAATGGACTGAGGCGGGAGTTAGTGCATCAAGGGCTTCAAACACAGACGGATCCTGGACATGGGCTGCAAACGTCCTATTCCTCTTGTCAACCACTAGTGGTCTGTTGCTCAGTGGTCCAAAGTTCTCTTTTCTGATGAGAGCAAATTTTGCATCTCATTTGGAAACCAAGGTCCCAGAGTCTGGATGAATAAAGGAGAGGAACACCAATCCAAGATGCTTGAAGTCCAGAATGAAGTTTCCACAGTCTGTGCTGACAAACCAAGGACAAACGGCGGTATAGCAGGATCGTTATCCATGCTGGTGGCAACGACACCCGGCGACGGCAGTCGGAGGTCACTAAAATTAGCGTAGCTTCGGTGTGTAGGGCTGCCAAAAAGATGTCTGACTCTGTAATTTTTTCTGGTCCCCTGCCTGATCGTACTAGCGATGACATGTACAGCCGTATGCTTTCGTTCCACCTTTGGTTGTCAAGGTGGTGTCCAGAAAACGATGTGGGCTACATTGATAACTGGGGGGCCTTCTGGGGAAAACCTGGACTGTTACGTAGAGACGGCATCCATCCCACCGAGGACGGAGCTTCGCTTCTTTCCAGGAACATTGATAGGGTTATCTCTAGTTCCCCAAAGCCGTGACAACCCAGAGTCCAGCTCAGGGAACCCAGAGTCCAGGTCAAGGAACAGGGACTGCCACCCACCCACTACCCTATAGAGATAGTTTCCCGTCCACTACCCAAAACTAATGAATTAAAAGTTAATGCTACTAGAGCAAAGTATAAAAATCTCATAAAGATAAATAAAACTCGGACTGAACATAAAAACAAATCAATTAAATGTGGTTTACTAAACATAAGATCTCTCCCCTCAAAAACACTCTTGGTAAATGACTTAATTTGTGAAAATAATATTGATTTGTTTTGTCTTGCAGAGACATGGTTGCAGGAAGAGGACCATGTCACAATAAATGAGTCAACTCCCCCTAGCTACTTAAACTTTAGTGTCCCTCGAAGTACTGGTCGAGGAGGTGGAGTAGCAACTATCTTTCATTCCGATTTACTAATTAATCTCCAAAAAAATAATAGTTACAGTTCCTTTGAGCATCTAGTTTTTAGCTTTCCTCATACACATAACAAAGCAGTAAAGCCACTTTTGTTTGTGGTCTTATATCGTCCACCAGGACCTTATTCTCAATTTTTAGATCAGATTTCAGATTTTCTATCTGACTTAGTTTTAAACACTGATAAAGTCATTATAGTCGGAGACTTCAATATTCATGTTGATAATGAAAGTGATAGTCTAAATACAGCTTTTCACACTATCCTAGACTCAATAGGCTTTACTCAAAATGTGCAGGGACCAACACATTCTTGTCACCACACTTTAGATCTTGTGCTGACTTATGGCATTGACTGTGAAGAAATAACAGTCTTTCCACATAACCCTATCCTGTCTGATCATTTCCTTATCACTTTTAAACTTACTCTAATGGATCATATCAAACCTGAAAGAAAACTTCATTATACCAGAACGTTATCAGACAACGCTGTAGCAAATTTTAAAGAAGCTCTTCCAACTTTAATTTCCTCAGTTTATAAATGCAGAACAGAAAACAGTGATTTAACTCGTGACCCCTCACAACTTGACATTTTAGTTCATAGCGTTAATTCCTCCCTGCGTCGGGCAATAGACAAAGTTGCCCCCTTGAAAAGGAAGGTGGCTAGCCATAGAAGATTAACTCCCTGGTTTAATTTAGAGCTACGTACCCTAAAGCAGAATGTTAGAAAACTAGAGAGAAAATGGCGCTCCACGCATTTACATGATTCCTTTTTAATATGGAAAAATAGTTTATTGCTATATAAAAAGAGCCTTCACACAGCTAGAACAGCATATTATTCATCTTTAATCGAGGAGAATAAAAATAATCCTAGGTTTCTTTTTAATACAGTTGCCAAACTCACACAGGATCATAGCTCTATCGAGCCAACCATTCCCCAAGCTCTAAGCAGTGACGACTTCATGCAATTCTTTATAAATAAAATAGACTCCATAAAGAATAAGATAATTGGGAACCTTCCCAATATGCTTGCTTCCTCCTTAGTTAATGAGGCAGCCTCAAAAATGGTGGAACCTAATATATGCTTAAACTGCTTTAATGCAGCCGAACTTTGTGATGTACTAAAATTATTAGCTTCATCTAAACCTTCAACTTGCGTTTTAGACCCAATCCCAACTAAACTCTTAAAAGAAGTTTTCCCTCTGATCGCTGCTCCAATTTTAAATATAATGAATCTATCCTTAGTCAATGGATATGTACCACAGGAGTTTAAGATTGCTGTAATTAAACCTCTACTTAAGAAACCCTCTCTTGATCAAAACGACTTAATTAACTATAGACCGATATCTAATCTTCCCTTCTTATCTAAAATTCTTGAGAAAATAGTTGCACACCAGATATGTGAGCATTTAAACAATAATGAGCTGTTTGAGAAGTTTCAGTCAGGCTTTAGAGCTCATCACAGCACTGAAACAGCTCTGGTGAAGGTTACTAATGATATTCTCATAGCCTCAGACAATGGACTGGTGACCATTCTGGTCCTGTTAGATCTCAGTGCTGCCTTTGACACTGTTGACCACAATATTCTCATAGAAAGGCTTCAAAGTGTCGGTATAATAGGAACAGCACTAGGTTGGTTTAAATCTTATTTGTCTAACAGATTTCAGTTTGTTCAGGTAAACAATAGATCTTCCTCAACCTCAATAGTTACTTGCGGAGTACCACAGGGTTCAGTGCTTGGGCCGATTCTCTTTACTATATATATGCTTCCTATTGGTAAAATAATTAGGCAGCATGGGATAAAATTCCATAGTTACGCAGATGATACACAGCTATATCTATCCATAAATCCTGATGAATCCAATCAGTTAGGTAGACTACAGGCATGTCTGGAAGACATAAAAACTTGGATGACTCTAAACTTCTTGCTTCTAAATTCTGATAAAACAGAAGTTGTCGTCTTTGGACCAGAAGCTCTGAAAAAGAAACTACTTAGTCAGCCCCTTCACCTGGACGGCATTAAATTAGCCTCCAGTAATAAAGCAAAAAACCTCGGTGTCATTTTTGACCAAGATATGTCATTTAGAACTCACATTAAAGAAGTCTGTAGGATTTCCTTTTTTCACCTTAGGAATATTGCAAAAATTAGAACCATCCTGTCCAGGACTGATGCTGAAAAACTAGTCCATGCATTTGTTACTTCAAGGCTGGATTACTGTAACTGTCTATTATCAGGTAGTCCACAGAATACAATTAAAAGTCTACAGTTAGTTCAAAATGCTGCTGCTAGGATTCTGATGAATATTAAAAGAAGAGATCACATTTCCCCTGTTTTAGCTTCTCTTCACTGGCTCCCAGTAAAATCTAGAATAGAATTCAAGATCCTCCTTCTGACATATAAAGCCCTTAATAATCTAGCTCCATCATACATAAGAGACCTGATTGTTCCATATGTTCCTAACAGAGACCTTCGCTCTCAGACTGCAGGTTTACTGGTAGTTCCTAGGATTTCTAAAAGTAGAATGGGTGGCAGATCTTTCAGCTATCAGGCTCCCCTCCTATGGAACCGGCTCCCAGGGTTGGTTCGTGAAGCAGACAATTTGTCTATCTTTAAAACTAGGCTAAAAACTTTCCTCTTTGACAAAGCTTACAGTTAGAGATATGTTTATAGGTAGTTAGAGTCAGGTCAGACAGGTAGATAGGAAGAGACAGGTTAATGTTAGTAGTCAGGCAGAGTGTCAAAAGTTAGGAAGAGATAGGAAGAGGTAGAGTAGCTAGGTAGAGATAGATTAATGTAAGCCAGGTAAAGATCCGGAGCCGGTCGCGGCTTACCGCCGCGGAAGAAATGTGCCCCACAGGGGCCAGCCAGCGCCGGAGAGAGGTCCCTCAAGGGGATCCTCCCGCACAGTGCGGCCGCCCATTACCTGCCGGGTTGAATCCCCCGGGCAGACTGTGCGGACCCCACCCGTTTATCTCTTAAACGTTTCTCGCCCTCTTCAACTCTGTCCTCTCAGTTCTGTCTATTTTTCCTTAAGATAGTTGTCGACTATCGGTCTCGTGCCGGTATTTAGCCTTAGATGGAGTTTACCACCCACTTTGGGCTGCATTCTCAAACAACCCGACTCCGAGAAGACCCCGGCATGACGGGGGCCGTTACCGGCCCTACACCGTCCACGGGTCAGGAGGACTCAGACAGAGTGTTGGTAGCCAGGTCTCCTAGTAGCTAGGAGACAGGTTAATGTTAGTAGCTATGCTGCTTTAGGCTAGGCTGTTGGAGGACATTATTAGGGTCTGTTCCTACTTTCTCTCCTACTTCTCCCCAACTGCATGATGTGCTGTCAATTCAAGCACTAACCTGTTTTCTATTATAGTAGGTGCTCCGGATTAGCCCTGCTTGACGACCCTGACTAAGATGGCATTGCAGTGACGGAAAATTCTCCACGTCCTGCAACAAACTTCTGCATCAGTTCTATTGCTCTTTCTGTGTCTCTGTTATGTATTCTCCAAGCCACAGACGGTCGCGGCAGATAACCGCTTGTGCTGAGCCTGGTTCTGCCGGAGGTTTCTTCCTGTTAAAAGGGAGTTTTTCCTTCCCACTGTCGCTGCATGCTTGCTCAGTATGAGGGATTGCTGAGAATTCCACGACGCAATCTTCTGTGGTTCTGTAATTTCTACACTAAACATTGTATTGTAATAACTCTTTTTGTAAAGTGCCTTGAGATGACATCTGTTGTGAAATGGCGCTATATAAATAAACTGAATTGAATTTGGGAAGCCATGTCATCTGCTGGTGTTGGTCCACTGTGCTTTCTTAAGTCCACAGTCAAAGTAGCCATCTATGAGGACATGTTGGCGCATTTCATGCTTCCTTCCACAGACAACCTTTAAGGAGATGCTGACTTCATTTTCCAGCAGGACTTGACACCTACACACAGCCAAAAGTACCAAAACCTGTTACTGGGCTTGACTGGCCAACAAACTAGCCTGACCTGAACCCCATAGAGAATCTTTGGAGTATTGCCAAGAGAAAGATGAGAGAAATGACACCGAACAATGCAGAAGAGCTAAAGGACGCTATTGAAACATCCTGGTCTTCTATAACACCTCAGCTGTGCCACAGACTGATTGCATCCATGCCACACCACATTGAGGCAGCAAAATGTAAGATTCTAATTTTTGTTCGATTTTGAACTGAGTGTTTTCATAATTCAATTCAAAGATATTTTATTGATCCCCGAGGGGAAATATCAGTTTACAGTACAACCTTTCCAAGATCATTACAAACAACAACAAACAAAAACAGATCCAGGTCACTGAAGGGCTTGCATCTGCCAGAGCAGCGCTCCCATGTATGCAGACAGAAACAGATAAACGTCAGGGAGGAGGGGTCCATGGTGGGGAAAAAAACCAATAACGCTCAACTGTGTTTTGATTCCTTAAACCAGAGTAAGAATACAGCTAATAGAAAAACCCCACACCTAAATATTTAAGCACGTATGCAGACATTTACAATGACACAACAGGGGGGATGGGGGGGCGGGACCCAATCAACAGTTGACGTGCTGCAACAGATGTGCACCATCTAACTGCTTCGTGGTGTGGGCAGGAGAGATTGGGGGTACAGCTAGAGCAGTGATGACAAGGAAAGTGTGTGCAACTGTAAGGGTGTGAGTTTGTGTGTGCATGTGTGTGCATCAGTAGTCAGTAGCCCATGAACTCCACACAGCTGGACAATATGCTTTTGTCCAGATTTAATTATTTCTTTTTAAGTGCCGATTAAATATCAGGTGAGATTCTTCAAAATTGCAGATTTTTAATTCACTATATTAATAAAATATAGCATTTTCTGAATGTTCTTCTTCCCACATCTTAAACCTTTACAACAGAATGAATAAAAAGTAAGCTGCTACATACTTAATAAACTTCATAATAAAGTGAACTTTTTTCCCAAGCCCGGGCTGCATGTAAAAAAAACCTTATTATTTTTTGGGTGGAAAATTGATTTTAAAAAATAAATAAAAAAATCGATTCAAAATCGTCAAGCAAAGAATCTAGATTCTTATGTGAATCGAATTTCCCCCCCAGCCCTACTAAATACTGAATCCAAGCGGTTCTCAATGACTTGGACACCTGTAGTTGAATGTATTGTACAGCTTTAGTGTTAAGATAACTTGAAGTAAAATATTATTTTAGAAAGTATCGCTGTATGAACAAACCACTTCAAAACAAAGATGTACAAGATGACCGATTCACTTTAACTTAAAGCAAAACAGCAATCTGGCTGCTGTAGAAATATTTGGCATAGTGATTATTAAATGATGTAATATCTTATTTAAAAGCACTATTTTCTCTTTTGATTTTGATGTATAGAGAGCAAAAACATGTTCATATCAGCTCAGGTAGATCATGTAGTCAGGTAACTTACAGTCCTGATCCTCTTAGCTTGCTAACTGCAGTTTTAAAGCAGATTAACCTCAATATGGTTTTATTACTTGGGGCTATCTGTGTTTTTAGAGGTCTGGAATGACCTGCCAACAGACAAACCTTTCCTGTTTAAAGGTAAAGGACCTCTTTTAGTGTTATTTTAGGCAGCTGGCCTCTACTGCACAGCAACATGTGCAGGAGAGTCAGTGCTGGGCTGCAGAATGTCCCACACAGCCAGCGAAAACTACAACAATCTGGCACAGGGATACCTTGACATAAATGTAATAGTTAAATGGCACGATTTTAATTAGTTTTGTAAGCACATAAAAATGAGTAGTGTATAAATTAAGATCTAAAACAGCCTTGCAATTTCTTAAACTATTTGATATTTTTGTGTTAAAAAGAAGCTATCTACAATTAAAAACTTGATATCTGTTCATCACTATGATGCATCGGTTCATCTTCTAATAAGAAAACAGGCATTTGGGAACCTAGTCACTAGGAGTTAAAAAGAACATTGGGGTAATGAACACTGTGAAGCTGATGTATAAAACAACGGTCTGTTTTTTGTTTGTTTTTTTACCTCTGCCATCAGAGAGATGATTGTACCAGAGGAGAGCTGTTCCAGCAGTTGGGGTCAGTTTCAGGTTCCCTTTGCTACATGCCTGTTGGGTGTCTGTCAAATCAACTCCATCCTGGACCAGACCCTAAGATAAACAAAAACATTAAACAGAGTGTGTCTAAGCTTGGCTGCATCATATCAAAATGTTTGACACACAAATAAGAAAAAGATGTAGTCATTCCTACATAAACTTAGACAGAACAAACATAAATATTGCATATCTGAACATAATATTTATTCTCTCTGATAGATAGAACTAAGAGTTTCCCTTGAACCACCCTGCATCATGAATCACATCTTTCAAAAAAAGGGGGTCTGAAATGCCTAAAACTGTTTGAGATGTGCTGAAGCAGATGCAGAAATACAGACAGCCTTGGGGTAATAAAATCACAATCTTTAAAACAAAGAGCTGGAGAGAGAAATAATGAGCATATTTCAGTTCTTTAAGAATGAAGGAACCTATAAATTAAGCCTAAGATGCGAGTGATTTTTAAGAGTGGATTAATTTTTAATAGTATAAATTATTTTATTCTTTAGGGCTTGTTTTTATACTGATAAACAAATCTCTTTTGTTTAGGCTTTGGAGTGATATGATAACATATACTTGGTACATATTATGACTAAAATGAATGACATCTTGATGAGAAATTCAGAAATAGAAAAAACAAACAAAAAAACCCACAAGCTTCCCAATCTCACTGATATAGAAAACCAACTTGTAATTTTATGGATTTGGATATATGATAAAAGGATTTAAATATAACGTTTTCAATCTTGCTGATTTATGCCAAAAAATGTTCAAGAAAGAAAACAGCAATTTGTTTTTATCTGCAATGGCTGCAAGAACATAATTACATCCTTCTGTTCTTGCGGCCCTGGTCTGGAAGATCTTCAGTTTTGTTCTTGATACATTACCTAAATAAGAAGGTTTTCTTTGTGAGGTGTCCAACAACTACTGTGGTATTTGAAGCACAGGTTGTGACAACACCCTCTGCTGGCACCATAAAAAAATTCTCAGGAGTTCAGCACTTTTACAGTTCTTATGAACAATAAAATGTTCTGGCCAGAAAAAAAAAAGAAAAGAAAAAAAAGACGTTCTCGCAACACTTTTTATCAATGGAAATTTTCTTATAGAATATAATACAAGTCAAATAATGGGATAAACTAAATGTGAGTACAGATTGGAAATACTTGCTAATAATTTAGAAGAGTGTAGGTATCAGTTTCCTTGTCATAGGTCATCATATAACTGCATCGTCAGAGGCAGTAGGAACCCAAGCAGTTCTCCTCATTTCACAGGTGAATAACGCAAGTAAATCAGGCTGTTTTCTACCAACAGATGCACACAAACCAAACTCACTTGTTCATCATAAGTACGATTGTCTGCCACAGGAAAGGTACTTTCACCACCGTCCTCAACAGAGCTGAGGTAGAATAACACTGTCAAATACCTGGAAAAAAAACAACAATAAAACAAAACAAAAGGAGCTTGGTGTTTCAGTTTTTATTACATATGATTACAACATTTTGACAGTCAAAGAGCAAAACTATATGATGCGTCATGCATTTCTGAATTTTAGATTTAAGACGCAATCGGAATGTTTAAAAAGAGTGCAAACCTGCAGGACACCTCGGTGAGAGCAGACGCGTTTCCTGCTAGACGTGTGTGCGCGCAGCTGCTCTCTGACTGAGACGAGCTGCTATCGTAGTGCGCGTTGGAGAAGTCTCCCTGCTCATAGCGAGATACCTGCAGTGGTTCACTTAGCTCAACCAGCGGAGAGGGCAGACGCGTCAGAGCGATCACTCTGAGTACGAGGCGAGAGAAAACAAAACAACAATGATCCATTTTAATAACAACTGTATCTTATCATAGAAATGTGGACAAGTGTGTGTCGGTAGTGACCTTTTCCTGAGTGTTTGCAGAACGTGATGAGATCCCTTCCCTTGAAAAAGCCACGTGTGGCTGTTTCTCTGCTTATAGTGGCTATGCAGGGCGGCACTCCGCTGTTGTCGTGGATGCTGGGACACATTATAAACACGTCTAAATTCTCCGAGTGTCAGTATCCCTGCAGGGCACAGGCAGAAGGGGAGATCTTACTAAGCAAGCCTTTCAGTATGCAGTCATGTCATTCCAGTTCAGTGGAATGAATTCCTGATTAGTGAGAAGGCCTTTCTGGTTCCTCCTCCTTTGTGCCGATTCTTCCAGCTAAAATTGTCATGAGGTACCCTGGGAGACCCGCGTCGGTGCCAGAGCAGAGGTGACTAGAGGACAAGGGAGTTGGGGAATCCTGGGTATCCGGGGGAAAATTAAGTGAAAGGGCTGGCAGACAATCAGGTTTTAATGAGATAGGACGAGGCCCGTCCGGATGTGGAGAGCGTCGGGCACAATGGTATGGGGACAAAATCGTGTCATCCTCTTCCTGCCTTAATATTCACAAACACTCGCACGCAACCGCAGCCACAAGCCAGCTATTTACAGTAGCTTTACGAGTGCAAAAGCATGGACCACACACACATACACACACGCACACACATACGGACTAATAAAGAATCCTTAAAATGTATCCAGGAATCCTAGCATGCACTTGGAGAAAAACAAACTTAAGTTATAATAAGGAATCAACCTTTTTACATTTCTAAGGTTTCTTTGTGCCATAATTTCACATTTTCAGATTGAGGTTAATGAATCTGGGAATATATTTTGGTTTTCTTGTTTGTTTGTTTTTGTTTATCCAGACATGAAAAAAATATGTCAAACCAATGTAAAACCTTTCCAGTATGAATAGAAACCCACTGAATACTTCCAAATATACCGACACATATGAATTAAGAGAAGGACAGACCTGTTGGAGATGTTTCCAGACCAGTCAGGATTTGCCGCAGGTTATCAGGGCTTAACCATGTGCCATCTCGGGAACGGGAATGACTCACAATCTAGAAGGGAAACAAAATATTTTTGTCTTTTCACCAAAAACAAAAAAAAGCCAAACGGTGCATTCATAAAATCTGTTTTGAAAATTTGTTTTCCTCTTGCATCTGGCTGGAATGTTTGTGTGCCGCTGTCCTGAGAATACCTCCTGCTTCTGAAGAAACCCATCTTGGTTCAAGTCCAACAGACTGAAGACCTCTTCTGGGCTTAGAGAAAGCAAAGGCTGGTTTAACGCCGCTTGCTCACGGCCAGGTGTTGCTGTCCGACTATCCATCAGTCCTTTGAGCTGGGCCAGATGTACCACCACACGGCATTCCTCCTCTGACAGGAAGCCCGGGATTTCTGTGAAAAACATGTTTAAAATAAATAAATCAGGTGTGAAGGAGAACATCTGTGAACACCACGTCTTGTGACAGAAATGGGTCTGAACTTTCACAGAGCAATTCTAACACATGAATGTGCTTTGTTCTGGCTGTATTTTTATGCGTTTTATGTAATCATTCGATTACCTCTTCAATGTTTTTCAGCTGAAGTAACCTCACAGCATTGACGCTGCCACCACCATGTTTCCCTGTTGGGGATGGTGGGGTCAAGATGATGCAGTGTTCAACTTGTAAGTCAAAACTGTAATTTTTGTTTGATCTGAACAAAGCTGGCTAGATTAGAAGAGTGCAGAACTAGTAGTAATTCTGTCAACAGATTCTCCCATTTGAGCTGTGGATCTTTGGAGCTCCACTGGAGTTACTATAGACCCTTTTAGTTAGTTCTCTGATTAATCCTCTTCTTGCTCAGTCTGTCAGATGAGGTAGACAACCATTTCTTGATAAGTCTACCATTGTACCAAACTCTATTCTTGCATGACTGACTTAACAGCTCTCAGTAAGAGAGACAAAGATTGGTAAATTCTTCTAACATAACCCTACTTTACAGTACAACTTTATACCGATCTGATTTCTTACTTGCTGTCGTGGTTCTGTCTCAGTAATATTCTCTAGCAAACATTTGAGGCCTTTAGAGAGCAGCTGCATGTATACCACTACACACTACAATTTTCAGATTTTCAATTTAGGGCTGTCCACAGGGTAGCTGTGAATTAATCAACATTCCTAAATTTGACTAAAAAAATAAAATTTTGGGTGTGAAAGGACAAATCCTGATACGGAGTCTTATTTAATGAAATAAAGGAGAGATCAATGGAAATTTTGGTTTGAACTCCACAATCACATTCACACGTGGCCCTTTTAACCCATTTATCTCTCAGCCAGTTGTTAAGGCAAAATAACTGCTTAATGTTTTCTGTATGTAAAGCTGACCTGATCAACCTCTTTATGGGACTATCCTACAACAATGTTTTCAGTCAAATGCTTCTACAGTTTTGCTGCAACACAGACTGCTACTGCAGTGGAGGAAAAGAGCTATTGAGATACTGGTTCAGGCTGAGATCACTCTGTTCCCCCTGGGAGAACCTGCCAGAGCTCCACTTAAGGCCATTCAGAGTATGAGAAGATATGACGGAAAACAGGCTGTTATAAACACATCTGCTGATAAAGGTTTTGATGGTATACATATGAGTAGGGAGATGAATGCTTGTATGGTCTCCTATAAAAAATTAATACAACTAAGGTGGAGCTAACCAAACTATATAAATAAACGTAACATTTGGATATCAAAGGTCTTTGTTAAAGACTACATAAATCAAATGTAATATAGACCTAGCAATCAAATGTCATAATTTCCCATTTTTCCATAAGTAAACACTCAGCATACAAAACTATCAACGTTAAAATCAGGAAATGAAGACTCTTATTGTGAAGAGCATGCACAGCTACTTCCACTAATGAGTTAGCATTAATTTAAGTCTGAAAACATTACTTTAACTGAATCATTTCACATTTTAACACAGCAGTAACTCACCACGAAATTTACTGAACCTATACAATAAACCAACATGCATAAAGCAACATAAATACAGCACATTTATACTCATTGCACCGAGGACTGGGGGGGGTCTATGGCCGAGCTGACATCTGGATCAGATATTAAGAAAATTCCCACTGACAATTTATTAATTTAATCATATCGACACAAAGACGGCTTAATTTATTCACTTAACGAGTTGCATCTAAATGCAGCCATGCAAGAACCAAGAACCAGCGGACTCTCCGAGAGTAACGCAAGAATGGCTCAGATTAATTTCAAGTGTTGCAATTACATCAGACAGTTTTTAAGAGATCAGTAATAATTTGCACTTCAGAGGCATAAAAATCCCATTATGAATGAGTATACAGTTATTAGCCAACAATATGTAAAATGTCATGTGTTATAAAATTTAAGTTTCAATGTAAAAAAAAAATTACATGTGTATATATATATATATATATATATATATATATATATACACACACTTTTGCAAGGCACTGTATATTCTATGTGAGCATCCATTGAATCTAAGAAAAAACAAACAACAATCATTGCATTAAAGCCTTAATGAAGTGTGGTTTAAATTTTTCACCTGAATGCGAACTTGGATGATTCTCTTAAAACGAAAGTTAGAATGGAGATAAGGTTTATTATGTAACCACTGTAATTTTTTGTAAAAAAGGAATACTTTTAAAACGTTATGTTTTCAGATGTATTTTAAAAACCGAAAAGTACCAAAATGTGGTATGATAACACTTAAAATAATAATAATTTATAATTAAAACCTCACAAATGTTTGAGACACAGAACTATTAACTGTGGATCAGCTCTCTTCATTAAGTGACTGACTTTAAGGGGATTAGAGAACTCTCTGTCAACAGTGACTTCATCTATCAGACAACCAAACTGATTAAAGTACAGAAAAAAAGAGCTTTGAAATTCAATTTAGAGGCAGTTTAATCAATCCATTCTTTGATTAAAGCTTCTTTGTAATTCTTGACACTTCGTGTGAAGAAACAAAATATGTTATACTTATGTATTACTAGGAAAACAAGTTCATCTAAAAAGGCAGAAAGTAGGAATTTTGCTTCTAATGAGAGCAGCCTATTCCCCTCAGTTCGTCTACATAGAGGTTTACTATGGTCTGTCCCTCAGACAGCACTGATCTTCCCAGAGAAAGGAAGTCCCAGCTTGAAGGAAGTAGAAACTGCTCAAATCACTCACCATGATACAGGTACCATCACTTGAATCAGTTATTCTTTATCTCATTTTGCATTCAATAAAAAATAAACAGGGCACACTAAACATTAAAGCTGCCACCCCCCCAGCCATTCTGATTTCCAAAAGCTAATCCAAAATTTTAAGGAGTCATCTCTTAAAAAATTAATGTACTTTAATGTATGGTTTATCCATTTGTCTTTTTTCCTGCATTCCTGCTGTCGTCGACCTCGTCAAATAAAGAGCTTCCGGCAGGTTGTGTTGCTCGTACAGTAGAAGCCTTGTTTGTCAACCGTGCCTTTTACACCCTTGGTTAATCCCCATTGTCCAGACAGGCCTCATTAATCTGGACAACTAATATGAACCGAAGCTTCCACCCTCCCATGGCTGTCTGTCTTTCTCCCCCGGAAAGGAAGTGACCCGCTTGTCAGAACCGGAATCAGGCCGCGGCTATGCAGTGGGAAATTTTGTTTACATCCTCTGCACATGCTCACACATGTAGAGCTGCCCTATATGGAGTTAACTGGTTATTAACTTGCTCAATAATTACCTCAGCATCGGAGGAGACAATGGTCTCCAATATTATTGCCATTTTAATCAATCAGTAAACACAGTAAAAAAAAAAAAATTCAGATTGGAAATTTCCTCTGCACCTGAGCAGAAAGTATATATAGAAAGAGTAACGACATTCTCAACCGAAGCGGGAATTTGGTCCTCAATGTGGACAAAGGTAAAACCAAAAAAAATCAAGAACATCAATTTCTTGTCGTTTAAAAGCAAAGACCTTAGAAATCCTAAAATCTGTCAAACACAATTAAATGTACTCAATGACTTAATGCACCTCTCTCTTGGCACCCCGCCTCTAAACCTCCCCTTTTCCTATTTCAATGCAAGTCTGTTGGCCGCCCACTATAAATACATCTATTCTGACAACATCTCCTCCACTTCTACCCAGAGATCATCATCACTTCACCGTTTCCCCCGTTTTCTTATTGCTATTCCAGCTCTTCTACATCAGAGAGCTTTCCAACTACCATGTCTTCCTGCTCAGCTTCTTTGCTCTTTCTCCTCGTACTTGTTGGGTCCAGCAAACCAGTGAGTCTTCGCAGAGGTCGAGCACAGCTGGACGGCCATATGAGGACAGAGGACATGGCTCAGTCCGTACTTAAGGACAAGGGCAGAGACCTGACGAGCACGGACAGCAGGAAAGAAACTGGATTTAGAGATTCTCATTCTTCAAAGCAAGGACTAGCAGCAGCAGCAGCAGAAGATGGAGAGGCGTGGGGAGAGCCTGCAGCTCCATCTGACTTTAGATCCACGGATTTAATAAGCGATAGTAAACTATGGGATCCCCGCTTCTCGTCTCGATGCCTGCCGATCCCTTCCAGCATGGCCCTATGCCACAACATCGGCTACGAAACCATGCGGATCCCAAACCTCCTGGGCCACGACTCTCCAGAAGAGGCCGTCCAGCAGAGCGCCAGCTGGTTGCCACTACTGGCCAGAGAGTGCCATCCTGATGCCCGAATCTTCCTCTGCTCTCTTTTTGCTCCAATCTGTCTCGACAGGTAGGTTGCGTTTCCGTGAAGTGGCTTAAAATGTGTCAAAAGAACTGACACTCAAACAGACTGTGACTTTCTTATTTTGGCATTTCTTAGAGCTGTTAGCATTGCAGCAAATTGTAACCTGAAAACAAAATGTCACAGACAATTACCGCAGTGTTGAAAAATTTTTATAAAATCGCTTCTGATTCGATTCTTATAAAAATTCTAAGACCGGAACGATTTGCAAGTCAAAAAGCAGTTTAATTGTTTAACATATTTGGCCCTTTTTTTTTTTTACAGCTAAAACAGGAGTTAAAAATCCAGACAGCCGTTTTAAAGCTTAGATCTGAAAGTATTAATACAGTTTTTTTCCTGCCAAATTGTTATTCATCCAGCCTTAAGTCATTAAATTAAAAGGCGTATAATTAAGATAACAGCTCAAAAAAGGTTTTTAATAGTACTGACCCATATTTAAATTGACTGAGAAAAGTTGAATAGGATCGGATGGTGATAATTGATTCTGACTCTTGAGAATCGTAATCGAATCTTGAAATTTGAATCGATAGCCAGCCAGCCCTATGGACAATGTAAGATATTACCAGGGTCAAAGGATATCTCCATTTATAAGATATGCAAAATAAATTAGGGCAAGTGTAACAAAAAAAAGTCCCTGGTTTCACACAGACAATCTAGATAATCAGAGGACAATCGTCCCTTCTTTATCACATTAAAACATTTTATTTTGGGGGGAAAATATCCAGAGGTTTGTTTCCTTATCTATTTAAAACCTTTCGTCTAACTGCTTGCTCTTACTTTATCTCTTCTCCATGCTGTCTTTGACAGGTTCATCTCACCCTGCAGAAGCTTGTGTGAATCTGTACGGGACAGCTGTGCGCCGATCATGAGTTGCTATGGCTACCCCTGGCCTGAAATTCTGCGTTGTGACCAGTATCCTGCAGACCACCTCGTGTGCATCTCTTCCATCAACAACACAACCTTTTACACGGGGGCACTGGGAGGTGAGCAGCCACACGCGTGTGATCGTGTCGAGTTTGTTAAACCAATTATTTAATTGGTGGTTTAACCGTTGCAGTGCCTCGGGCGAGCTGTAGGGACTGCGAGCTGGAGAAGGCTTCCTCCACCAAGGAGACACTGGAGACTTTTTGTAGGAGTGATTTTGGTGAGTACCGACCAGTCTCCTCAAACCAAAACATTCTGCTTCTTTTGTTGTTCATGTTTCTCCCAAAATATTTCCACAAAAAAAAGGAAGCTGCAATGTAACCAGAAGTCAGTAATGCCTTTGTGTTTACCCATCATCTTCCCAGTTGTGAAGCTGCGTCTTACGAGGCTTAGGAACAGCCCAGCAAGTCTTTCCCAGTTCTCACTGGCTGCTAAGCTGGACGTCCTAAATCGTGGGTCCCTGCTAGGTGGGCAAATTCGCTCACGGATCGAGCTGTGGCTAGAGAGAGATGCCACATGCGTACGGAACATGACCAGAAAGCATCCGCGGGGCGGCACCTTCCTGGTAACGGGGACAGTCCAGGGGGAACACCTGGTGGTCAACAAGGCTTACGCTTGGCAAAGACAAGACCGAAGCCTTACTGCGGCTGTGCGCAAGTGGAAGAGTCACCGATGCAGGAACTAACATCGTGCAGAGGCGTGGGGAAATTCTGAGTGTGAGATCAACCACCGTCAGGGGGGAGGGGCGTTAGCTGCAGCTGCCATAAAGCTGCAGCTTTAAACATTTGTTCAACTTCTTAAAATAAATTCAAAACACTTTAGTACTGCAGCAGATTAGTTACAGCAGGACAGAGAAACAGTCACTATACAAGCAGAGCAAAAAGAAATTAAAGATGTTAGGATTTTGTTTATTTCTTTCTAAACTTTAACTTAATGTTGCTGGTTTACATATTTCTAATAACAGGCATGAAAACACACCGGGATGAAAAAGGTGAGAAGGGTGTGCGAGGGGCTACGTGGCCTCTGATGGGAGGGGAGGGGGGACATAAACGGAGAGGGATTCAGGGTCCTCCCCCAGAATAGGGGGAAGAGTGACTCAGCTTGTCTAGGTACATGGTTGGGTGGGTGGATGGATTGGGGAAGTAATTTGTAGCGTGGACACATTCGCAGGGTCAAAATGATTGCATGAGTAAAACGAAAGGCTTCAGAGGGTGGGTTAAAGTATAAAACTAATAGAAAGGTGGACTACTTCGCCTTCTGCCTTTTTTTCAGTTCTCTCACCTCAATAGCATCCACACGTCCCGGTGTTGCACCATTTTCTGCAACCATCATATTCTGTGAGTCCGGGGGACGCTGTTTCGCTGATAACTCATGAACAAACGTTGTCCCACAATGTAAAAAAAACATTAATGCCATTATTAAGATCTGATCTGAGATGAACATTGTTTTGCAAAGTGTAAGGAAGGGTCACATGATATGATAAAACATGTAAACTGTAAGAAGTGGTGACCTGAGTCACTGTCATTCGGTCACCTTTACCATAAAAAACAGTGAATTTTACAAGGTAAGACTCGTTCGTTCATGAGTGATTGAGCGGTCACATAATATGATGGGAGCATATACTATCACAATTGGTAACCTAAGGAAGTATTAAAACAGCGGCACTCAGAGTCACAGAATATGATGGTCGCAGAAAATGGTCCAACACCGGTAAATCCAGCTTCTGTCAGACTGCACGCTGAAGCCTAGGTCTCCGTTTTGACGGCGACTGATTGACGCAACGCCATTATGAAACCTCGATGCACTCTCTGGTCAGGCACCACGGCAACTTGCGTGGCTCGCCGTTGCATCCACCCACCCCCAAAGAAAAATTCACGTATGTCACAAGTTTTGACTTCAAAAAAGGTAAGAGATTTTCATGCCTGTAATAAATATCCTGACGGAGTTTTCTATCCAAATCTGCTTCCGGTACCTTTCTAGTAAAAAATATGAAGCAAAATGATCAATCCATGTCATTTATATATATATATATATATATATATTTTTTTTTTCTTTTTTTTTTTCATAGGTTTGTGTTGAATTACAAAAAAGTGTCTCATCTGACCTTTTAATATGTTTTGTGTAATTAAGTAAAATAAATGCTGAGTGGAGCACCGTTTGTAACATTTTAATTTTGTTTCATGTATTTTTTTATAACAAACAAGGTAAATTATTTTTCTGCAAGCACTTCTCAGTTCTACTGAGGGTTAAATGCAATTACATGTGAAATCTAATTTTCATATTTAATTTACCTAAAAGCTAAACACAGTCATGTCTTCTTATAATCTGGAAGTTGACCACCACCTTCCCTCAAAAATCTGCGCTGCTTCCTACAGCCACTGTTTGGAGAGCTATAGTGGTCATTCCTGTTCAACTCTCAATTATATTTTCAATGCTGTTGTTGCATCCGGCAGTATGTTTCCTAATTGCCGGCCACACTCCAGTTACCCCCTCTGATTGGGTTTTTAAGCTTCCTGTGGTTGTATCAGGAATAGCTGCTAGCTACCTCACTGTTATCTACAACCTCTGCAGAAGTTACAAGTGCCTGCAGGACACTTTACTGTTTTTAAATGTGTAAAAACTATTTGCACACACTGTTGTTTTTTTTTTTACAGATTAGACAAAAATACTGAGAACCAGTTTTTGGGATTAGGTGACAACATAACTCCTACAACTCATACTTTATCGGAGATTGGCAGCTCTCATCCAGGTGTTGCAAATTACTTACCAAACAGCAGTGGTTTCAGACTGAGTGTTTTCATCTCGTGTGTTCTGTCTGGTACGACAGAGACTTGTTGAACATGTCCAACCTGGAGAAAAACAGAACATTGTTACAATGCTGAGTGATAAGCTACAAACATTTTAGTTTGTTTTGGGGGTTTTTCAAATATCTGCATGAACTCTGCGTCAGTTAATAATGATTTTAGGTATCTTCTGATTCTTTTTCTATACATTTTTTTAAACAAATATTTAAGTTACAGTGTGTTCTCTACTTGCAGTATTTCTAGAATGAGACTAGGTTCACTGCCAGGCAGTAATGCTCGACATCAAATTTATGATCAGTTTTTAAATGGTTAGATCAAGGAATTTAAAAGTAATTGCAAATTAAACCAAATATTGATCTTACACGTATCCCCTCCATACGATGTAGGCTGAAACTCTGACTGTAGTCATCCACATGTAACTCTCTCCCCGATGGAGCGGGTTGGGAAAGACGGCTGTCAGTGTTGATGACTGGAGCAGGAGACGCAGAATCTCCACTAACTAAATCCCCGGGGCCGTTGTTGTAGTGCACGTAGAGCAGTAGACCAATGATATTCAAGATGTAGACATGGAAGAAGACCATGACCACAACGAAATAAGCCCGAGAGCACACACTGCTTTTCTGGATGTGTACCCGCGTAGACCGAAAACGAGCATTGTAAGGTGGACAAAACGGCTTCCCGCTGATGTCTTCGTGTTCCAACAAATCTTCCTGAGCGTCATCCATCGTTTATAGTTAATGTTATTTTAAAGCGAGCGTTTTCAGTTGAACGCAGGAAAAACAAAAAGCAGCCAGGCTTGATTTATCTTGTAAAACGTTAGCTAACGATTTACATTAGCATACCTGAGCTATTTAGCTAGCTTCAGTTAGCCCCATTGCCAAATTCTGTTCTTTTCGAGAAGGGGAAAAAACGACACAAACGTGTCGGTTAATGTTACCCAACGAAACGGGGCAGCATCGTTTGAGAGACCAAATGCAATGCTAGCCGTTTTCTTTAACAACTACTATCACCTGAAAGCTCCTAATCCTGTGCTAGCTAACTGCTAGATGCGCTGCCCTGACAACCTGCCTAACAACAAGATGGACTGGATATCCGTCGTTAGGGAGCTGCCGCACTCTGTTAGCGACCTCTACCGGCAAACGCCCGACATAGAAGTATGCTTAAAATTATTATTCCTCTAATAATTCTAACAAAGTTCCAGCCATAGTACCAGCAGAACTCCAACCGACCATTGCTTCACAGAGGACACAATTGTTGGTTAGTTTTCTTCATTAAGTTTAATATTTTAAAAGTTGCCAACTTTCAAAATAATATCATCAGTCACACCGATTGCATTTGATTTCCAGTCATGTCTCCTCAGAAGCAGGATAAAATACACACCAACTGTGTGTAAGTTTTAAATATATGACGACTCCTGGCTTTGACAAAAAAAGCAAGTAAAACTGCACAATCCTCTAAAAAAACTTAAGGATAACTGAGGAGTAGAAACTGTATTTATTTAACCACAAGGTGGCGACAAAAGCACGACTATAACCGTGTAGTTTGGAACTCCCGATGTAATTTGGCTACCAGGTGATTTTCATAATAATTAAAGACGAAATGTTACCATCGAGAGTCCAAGATTTCAAATAGGATGGCTAACATTATATCTTGTTTAAAGTGTACTATAAATACGTCAAATATCCATACATTATATGTTCCACTACTAAAAAAAGCAACAACAAAACAAATAAAATCAAAAGTTTTAAATCTTCTGATTTGGCTTTTTTAATGGGGGTAAACGAAGGGTGGCAGCTGCTGTATATTTCTTCTTCACGCCAGCTAACGAGTTGTGGATCATAGTACTTAATTTCCATAATTCTCATGCATTATTTACTTGAATTTTCTCAGAGGTACATTTAAATAGAGATGGAGTTTGGATAATGAAGGTTAATTTCCCCTGGTGACGTTGCCCCTCAAATCATTCCATCTGACCCCACTTTTTAAAACTCAGACGGGGGCTGTTCGAGGTGGGGGGGTGGATGTGAACACTCTCCATTACACACACGCAAACCCCTTGCGGTCTTTTCCGGGATCACGCCACTGCTTCCACTTGGGATCCACACAGCAGCAACGATATGGCTGATCATCACCGGATGGGACGGCGCTGCAAATGAGTCAAAGTTGGACCCGAATTATGGTTTATTACTGATTAACAATGCACTCTGTCGAAGGAAGGGACGCTGCCACACGTCGACTGACGCTTGGATAGGAATTGTCGGACGGTGGAACGACCAGTTTGGGTTTTTTTCTTTCGTTTACAGCAAAGTAGTTGGCGGAACTTGTCGCAGTGGCTTCAGTCCCAGTGCGCCGTCCGGATTACCACACACAAGCGGAACAATATAGTCTCCTGCAGCAGCAACGCGAGCAGGTCGGTGTTTAATGTTGGGGCCTTTCTTCAGTGCTTGTTTTAACCGGTCAATATGATGTGGAAATAACATGCACAGAAATCATTTCTGTCCTACCCCCCTATCTCTCTCTCGCTGACATTGCAGGTGTATGCTCATTATTAGACTCGCTAAAGCAAATGGTGTAACCCTGCGTATGCGGTTGTGTATGTGTAACTGAATGCGAATACTTTGCTCCTCACAGCAGAAAATTGGATTCGCTTTCAATTACAGGCTCACCATTGAGAGATTTCGATAAATGGCGCTACTGTGACAACAGCAGTCCATACCCAGTATAGGATTAGGTTTTTATACCCCCGACACGTTTTGCCTCCGTAAAGTGCTTTATATTTCTGTATAATCAAAGTCTTCGGGGTTTCCCTGCTCTTGCTTCCTGAATTGGTCCGGCCAGCGGCAGTGGAACTTTTTTTCTCTGCCCTGCCCGATTCTCCTCCTCCCGCATACTTGCGTCAGGAAAACACGAGGAGAGAGAACCTGACCGAAAGCACAAGAGGCCTGGAAGGTACGGGAATCTCTGCCAGCCTGGCCTAAGGTGAAAACTTGAAACGCGACGTTTTGGTTCCTCTCTTCCTTGCTCCTAATGCTCCGCGCTTCCTCCGGTCTTGTCATACACCCGGGAATCACCAGAGACATGCGCTTTCTGTGACGGGCTGTCCAGTGCTGCAGTCATGCGGTTCATTCAGTAACATCAGTAATAAGCACCTCAAACACATAGAATCGGCTATGGTGGTGTAATTATGCAGTTTGCGTGGGTGAAAGCAAAAACAAAATTTATATAGAGCCCACTAGAGACGCACATATTGAAAGTAATACATCTTCCACCAGTTCACTCGTCCTTGTGGTGCACCTCCAAAAAGTTAAATTTAGAATTAAAAAAAAGTGGTTGGCTCTTATTTTCCTGAAAGCTCTCAGCTTTGTTTTTCATCCTTATTAATTAGGCTGCTTTTACAGCCCATCCATTTTATGGTTCTTCCTGTGAGTTCTATAGAAAATATTGTCTCAGATATACTTTACTTAATCAAATAAATTAGGTAAGTTCTAGCTGATTGAGATAATCTTGATCATCTAGTTAATCTTCTTAAAAACCAAAATTAAATATAAATATTGTATATGATTAGGGTGGCTAAAAAATGCACTGTTCATTGACATGGAATGCTTCAGGGTCAAGAAGTTTAGGTTGCTTTGCTTCAGCGTGTCGTGAAACTACTGGTGAAACTTAAAAAAAATTAAATACCATGCAAAAGTTGATAATGTCAATAATTAAACTTAAAAGATGAAACTAATGTATGATTCTAATTACATGCAAAGTGAGCTATTCCAAGCCTCAATTTGTTATCATTTTGATAATAATGGCTTACAGGTTATGAAAAATTAGAATATTATGAAAAGGTTCAATATTTTAGGCTCAAACTGTCACACTCTAATCAGCTAAATAATTCAAAACACCTGCAAAGGGTTCCTGAGCCTGTAAATGATATCTCTGTCTGCTTCAGTTGGAATCATGGAATCACAATCATCAGAAGACTGCTGACCTGACAGTTGTGCAGCAAACCATCACTGACTTCCTCCATAAGGAGGGAAAGCCTCAAAAGGTAATTGCAAAAGAAGTGGGACATTCCCAAAGTGCTATATCAAAGCACATTAATAGGAAGTTCTGTGGAAGGGAAATTGTAGAGAAGAAAAAGGTGCACAAGCAGCAGGGATGACCACAGCCTGGGGAGGATTATCAGGAAAAGTGTTGGAGACCTTCATAAAGAATGGACTGAGGCAGGAGTTAGTGCATCAAGGCCCTCAACTGAAATAAATAAATTTCGGCACAATATCAATTTATTTTTGTTTCAGCTGTACCGGAATTTGAATTTAAAACTGAAATTATTACTGAAATAAGATAGAAAAATTCCTCAAATGCAAATTTGATTTTATTTTTTTCTTTGAATTTGTAATATTCATTAATTATTGAGTATTAAAAATGGAAGCATAGGTGTAGAATAAATCAAAATAGATTCGAGTTTTGACTATTTTTGACTCATTAATAAAATTACAAATATAATCCAAAATGCCTTTTCATTTTCCAATCCAGCATTGGTTATTCTGTAACTTAATTAAAAGGAAAAGGAAATTTAAGATTTCATTTCCAAATAACACCCCAGCAAAATTATTAAAAAATTTAACTTTAAATGTGAAGTTGAAAATTAAAATGCAAATGCAGAAATGCTTTTTCATTTTGACTATAAATGCCATTTTGTTCTATACCTGGCTTCATGGCATTTCCCTTTATTTTTCCTTGTCGTAGCATACAGATCCTGGCTTTAAATCCAGCTTTGAGGCAAAACTAACTGTTCAAAGTGACTGAAAAAAATCACTAACTAAGCATCCCATTCCTCCAAAAACAAATCCCAACCATTTCTTCTTGAGCTCATCTTCTGTGGGTAAAAAGAAATCTAGCATTAAAGTGTTATCTTCACAAATACTGAAAATGGTCTGCCATGTTGTAGAGCTGCTAACTGTTACTTCTCAGAGCTACAGCTCAGCTCTATTCTCTGGCCAAAACAATGCCAAATTCCTGTTGGCAGTTATGGTCTATTTTCTTTTTCTAACTAATGCAGGAAATTGAGTTGCAGCATGCTTATACAATTCAGAATGACAGATTGTATTTCAGTGAAAGAGACCTGTAAAAGTGCACACAAAAAATGTTGAGACATAACAATCTAAAACTTTAAATAATAAAGTCTTAAAACAAGAGAAAGCACAACGTTCAATATGAAAATATATCAACTATATATTACAGAACATAAGGGCTGTCAAACGACAACAATTTTAAATCCAGTTAAAAGTGTAAAGCTAAAATTTTAGGCATTAAAGGTTAAACCAGATGCTCTGTATTTACAGTACAGGAGAGATCCATGGAACTTTTGTTTTGAACTCACTCATCACATTTACATGTAACCCTTTTAACCTGGTTATCTTTCAGACAGTTGCTAAGGCAAACTAACTGGTTAACCTTTTTCTGAATTTAAAGCTGTTAGCTTAAAACGGTTAGCTTTTGGCATGTTTCCATTACATGTGGCCGTTCCGAATCGAGCCCTTTTTTTGGACTTCCTCTGCCTTGGTTCGAAGTGTGCCAAAGTGACCCAACACGCCCACCTATGGACTGATTGATCCGGTAATATGATATCCCTCTCACTCCTACCAGTGCCATCTAGTATGTCCATCGTCTCTACTCAATGGCGCTGACTCCTACATAGCAGCGGTTGCCTCTGATTGGTCTGGAGTTTTTTGTGTCCGAATAAGCTATAGTTTAAAGTTTAAAATAAGCAGAACACTACAGTTAACCGGAAGCAGCCTAAAATTAAAAAGAAATCAGTGTAAGTCGTGAATTCTATAGATTTTAAACAATGCGGGGGTCTTGTCAGCATATATGCTATTTAATCCATGCATATTACCATGTTGTCACGTTGGCTGAGTTGTTAGTGTTGGAGACTCCCACTCGGTAGATCCAGGTTCATGTCCTGCTATTGTGGTGCTGGAATTCTTGTTCACAGTAGGTTCAGGTTCACATAAATTTTTCCTGGTCTCAGAAAAAACACTTTTTCAACATATTTTTTAAAATTATTATTTATATTTTATTTTTAAACCAAGTTCTGACATCAAGACAGTGGCTTGATCAGTTCTGTATGTTCAGTGCTGAACAGTGTGGTTTAGAGACAGTCAATAAATTAATGAAGATAGGAAGAATAATAATTCTGTTGATTAATTTGCTCCCCCAAAGTCTTCAATGAATTGTCCAGCATGTATCTCAGCTCATCATATTTTTACCGAGATGTTGTAGAAGGAAAACATGCTGTGGTGGATGTTTTAGTTTTTTGTATTTGAATAAATGAAACCAAAAACACAATTTTTATGGCAGAGCATTACTTTTAAATTAAAAATCTTCAATGCGGTATTTCTTCTATTTGTTTTTGTGTCAAAATAGGATCCCCCTGGCTAACATTATTAAACAAAGCCCCAAACCCTCTTATATTACAGGATTAAAGGTTCAGAATAGAGGATGAATATTTACAGAAGTGCTAAAAAATATTTTCAAAAATCATCTTTTATTGCAATCACCCTGTCCTGGAGCGGACTTGAATTTAATGTTCAACTAAAAACAAGCTGCAAAGTATCCTTGTAAAACAAGATGCTAGATTGACATCACTTTGAGCTATGGAAGTCTAAGTAGTACATTGGTTAAAAAAAATCTCTGTTTTCCAAAAATTTAATCTTCATAAACAGAAGAGAGATGCTTTTTGCAGGAGCTCTTGTTGTGACTGTCTTTTACAGGAACTTTTGTTAAGCTAAGACCGCCCACATCCTCGCCCACTACCGTTCTTTTGAGATGGTAATGGTAACACATCCTACCCGTTCCAGACCGCACTACTACTGACCCGTTCCATTCTGTACCGTACTGGCCCTACTGGGAATGGGGCAAAAGGTTCAGCAAGGGTGCTGGTGATACAGGAGTGTGTCCGTCTGTAGCTCTTGTGTGCGTCAGTGTGAGAACATGAGCTCTCCACAGTCTCTCCCTGATGTAGATTCCTTAGGAGCTGCACTAATTTAATTCTGAAAACTATTTAACTGAATAATGCATATGTTAATGCAGTGGTAACTCACTATGAAATGTACTGAAGCAATACAGGGAACCAACATGCATAAATCAACATAATACAGCTCATTTATACTCTTTGCACCTTGACAGATGGGCTAGGTTTAGCAAGACCGAGCCGACAGCCGAAGCGGATGGGAACAAATAAGAAAAATTCCCTCCGACAATTTATGAACTTAATCATTTAAACTCAAAGCCATCATGTCAATAATAATATGCTCACTTGTCAGTTATGCACTCACACTTTAGCTCTGTCGTTGTGCTGCACGACTCTCCCTTTCTTAGATACAGTTTTCCATTCTGATAAGTGTGGAGAACTGAACTAAGGGTGAGCTGACTTTTTGGATAAACGGTGCACTATTCTTTGTATGCGTAAAAAAAAAAAAAGAAGGAATAATTCTATAAATTAATCGACCCACATTAATTTTGACAGCCCTACTAATAATACATTGTATTTCCAGCAGGCTGTTTTATGGCACCTACGTGTCAGGGAATGTGCATGTCTGTGTACTCTGAAGGAAGCTGTCAATATGCGAGATTCCAAAATATCGATACCACTTGAACAGAATATCTAAATTAGATATCAGTTTTAGTTTTTATTATTATCTAGATATAGATTATTTTGACAACCCTCTTTCAACATGGTTGGAACATTGAGCTGTTGTGTGATTAACTCACTGTAAAATTCCTACATATTGTACCTTTAATGTTCAGAAAAATATTGATTTTAGGGTTGATGATTACCTTCCAAACAGACAGCAACTTTTAAGATAGGTCTATAATTGAATGGTTTGGATCAAAGCACAGTCATGTGTTAGAAGGGTTCGCTCAAAGACTAGACCTGAATCTAAGATTTAAGGCAAGACTCTAAATTGGTGTTCTCAGACTCTTTCCATCCAATCTAACTTGGATTGAGATATGTTGCGAAGAACAATGGGCAAGAATCTGTCTCTAGATGTGAACAACTGGTGGAGACAAACAACCAAACACTTTCAGTTGAAAGACAAGCAAGGTTGTTATTATAAAGAAAAAAATTATAATTGTATAAAGCACTGTATGTGAAGTAAATCTATCCTGTTGATTGTTGTTTCCAGTGCTTCTTCCGTTTTATGAACATGAAATATGAAGGCAAATGGGGACTATAATTCAGTGTCTGTGTGTGTTCATAATGTCTCACAACGAATATGGATGTATTATATAAAGGATTCTTTTAATGATATCCTGCCCTGCCAGAAGAAGTTTCTCATGATATACAGAAATACAATATTATGGCTTTAAGTTTTCATTGTGTAAAATAGAAGATTTATTGGATAAAGAGGTTGGGAAGTCTGAAAAAGTCACCTTGTAAGTGCTGGATAGGTGCTTGTTGACTACCATACAGTCATGTCATTATCAGTATCTTCAGGTGATACATTTAAGATGGATTATTTACTTCAAAGGGCCATGTTACACTGTATTGGTTTAGGAAAGACTGTTTTAAAATAACACAATAATTTTGTGCACTCAAATTCTTTTGAAATTCTAAAAGAACTAAATCATAAAATGACAGAGACTTTAAAGAAAAGCTCATTATCAAAAGGGCACACATCATTTGTGAAATGTGGTGGAGGCAATCTGTGAATACAGTGAGGAACATAAGTATTTGAACACCCTGCGATTTCGCAAGTTCTCCCACTTAAAAGCAATGGAGGGGTCTGACATTCACATTGTATGTGCAGTTTCACATAAACCTTCTCTTGATCTGTCAAGTTTCAGTATTTCCTCCCATGTCTACTATGGATCATTCAGATGGTCTTTGGCAAACTTCAAACGGTCTTGGACATGTGATGACTTGAGCAGAGAAACCTTCCATGCAATGCATGATTTTAAACCATGATGGTGTGGTATTCTACTGCCAGTAACCTTTGAAACTTTGGTCCCCATTCTCTTCATATCATTGACCAGTTCCTCCTGTGTAGTTCTGGGCAGATTCCTCACCTTTCTTATCGTCAGTGGTACCCCATAAGATGAGATCTTGCATTGAGCTCCTGTCTAAGGGAGAACGACATCATCTTTAGCCTCTTCCATTTTCTAACAATTGCTCCAACAATTGATCTGTGTTCACCAAGTTGCTTGGCAATTGCCCCATAGCTCTTTTCAGCCTTGTGGAGGTCGACATTTTTATCTCTGGTGTCTTGTGACCGGTCTTTTAGTAGTTTGAGTCTGATGGACTGGCGGGTGGACAGAAGTCTTTAATAAGCTCAGACAGTTTTCACTCATTAAGATTAATAAGTGAAGTAGAAGTTGACTTTTTTTAAAGACACAGCAACAGGTCTTTGGGACCCAGAATTATTGTTGATTGCCAGGTGTTCATATACTTGAAGCAATAAAATACAAATCAATTCTTTAAAAAATCATACAATGTGATTTAACCTTACACAATCACAAGGTGTTCAAATAATTATGTTCCTCAGTGTATTTGTGACTGGAAACTGCTTTGGGTGACATATATTTATTGATCACTGCATGTAGCATGATGAACACAAAACAGCCACACTCCACAAATCTGGCTATTATGGAAGAGGGGCAATATGAAATCGAAAAGAAGTCAAATTTTCAGTTTTCCAAAACCCATGCCATGAGTACAGGAGACGTGTTAGAAAGTTCTGATGGGTTGGGAGAGAAATCAAAGATTTTGGCCTGCAAGCTTTGAAAAGTCTGCATAATATCCTGAACACACGATGCTCATTGTGAAACCTGGCAATGGCAGCATCAAGCTATGGGGATGTTTTTCTTTGTCTGGGAAGCGGGTTAGCGTTGATGTGGGTAATGGCAAAATGTAATACGTTCACGGTGTATAACTATTTTTACAGTGGATTTTAAATCACAACAATAGTTATTTGAATGTTTTGAAGGCATTCATACTTGAGTCATGAGGACACATGTAGAATTTACCCTTTTAATCCTGACTTCAGGCAACACACCTATGTCAAAACTAATGCAAATATACTGAGAACAATTTGTAAATCTTCTGAGATGTAGAATTATTTTTCTTTAGTTCAAAAAGATTGCGAAAACATGCATATTATTCACATGGGCTGTTTTTCTTCACTGTTTCTTCCTAACAACTATAACTATTTAGGTTAAGTGGGGGAAGAGATGTTAAGCAGAAGCCATTGGGTTTATTAGAAGAATGGACCATTGTTTGGATTATCTGGCAATGTGTGCAGTTGTGTGTGGGATTCTGTAGTTAGGCAGATTTGTGCATTACTCATGAGTCCCGAGGCTGCTCAAAAAGCAGTGTTTTGAGGACGACAGTGTGTGCCCGCTCCACTCTGCCACATTGCATGTGTGTGCAAGCATGCATATGATTTGTGTGTGAGTGAGTTACAGAAAATGCAAGTTTTATGGTGAGAAGAGAAGACTGGAAGGTGGATGAGTTTAAGGTAGGAATTGGAAGGGAAAAAAATGCAGCCTTGAATGAGTGGAAATGTAGACCTCTACGTGAGTATTTATATGGATATTGTCTGTGTGGCACCCCCATACCCCAGGTCAATTTATTGTTTCCCTTTTTAAAGCAGCCAGAGAAATACAGTACCAGGTTCTCAACATTGCATTGTGGAAGGGTCTGTGGAGGCCGAAGAAACTGGAGAAAAGAAAAAAAAAGTTTCTGAAGCCGACATGAGCACATTTGAAAGTGTTTGTGTGAGAGAATTAGCTGAGATTGAGGAGAGAAGTGAATTCTCATCTCTGACAGTCTGTTTTCTTCTTCTCTTCACCTCAAATCTGCAGATACGGCCTGGGTCTGTAACCTAGCAACCCAAATGGTATATGTGTGTGTGTGTTTTTCTTGAATAAATTTGACTTTACTTCTCTTCTGTCCTCCGGGGTGTTAGATGAATTCACTTACTAAAATACCACAACCTTGCTGCCACCCCACATGTGTGCTTGGAAACACACACTCACAGAGTGTTAACAGGCAAAGATGAACTGTGTGCGACCAAGAGGTTTTATTTCTTTGTTATGTTGTGACGATTAACCCAATGACCTTCAATCTCCTCTGTTTGGTATTATCACAATGCTCAACTGTTGAGACTTGTGAACTGCCTTTGCGTTACTTTTTAAATTCAGAAAAGCAGAAAGTCTTTAAACATGTTAGAGAGAGTGAGGCTAGTATCTTTCATCTGTTGTGTCCTCATTTTTGTCCGTGGGTTGAGCAGTGTTTGGAGCACATGTTGGCGGTGTGCAGCCACATGTCTCGAACCACGCACTGATCCACTGCTGCCAAGCTTTTCGCTCTAACGATGTCCATCTGTATCACTCAAGACCAAAAAACCTGTAGACATGTTTCATGTTTCATTACTGCTGAAATGTTCCATAAACCATCAAATATACAGATCTTGAATTTTAGGACGGTTAATTTTTGAAGATTTTTATTTTTAACCAACTAAAAGATTTTCTTTTTCCAAACAAGAATAGAGATTTGTATGGTACATTATGTTTGAAAAATTGCATTCTTCAGGTTCCCTGATGGAAACACAAGAATGTCCCCTTGAATTTCAGAGTTCAAACTCTTCCTTGGCTGCTTGATGCACAAAACATAGTAAAGGTTGCAGCTACACTGCCTCTCCAACAAAAAAAGGCACAACCTGGATTTATCAAAATAAATAGACAAAATCCACCCACTGAAAAATTATTCAATGGGTGCTTATGTTTCAACTGTCGAACAGGGATTTGCTAACATTTAAAAATATTCCTTAAATGGATCAGTGAGACTTATCATGAAAAAAGGCTTCGATTTGCAAGAAAGCATGAAGATTGGACTCCGGAGTAATGGAAGAAGGTCATCTGGTGTTATGAAATCAGAATTATGCTGCTCAAGAGTGATGGCGCATAGGGTTAAGAATGGAGGATTTCATCCTCCCAAGTCAAGCTGATAATGCCGGGATTTAACTGGTTAAAATTGTGCAAGAGTGATTCAAGGATCATTTGTGCTGGTTAAGTCCAGATCTTAACCCCATGGAGAATATTTGGGATGTGCTGGGGAAAAAAAAATTGCACAGTTGTTGGGCTCCCTCATCATTTGTACAAGAGATGGGTGAAAAAATTCATGTAACTCTGAATGGAAATTAAACTGGTGGTGGCCATGGAATTGTACAATATTCTGTATGTTTCTTTTTTGTTTGAATAACCAAAAATGGGGAAAAATACATTATTTTCATCTTGTATTGCTATTAGTAGTTAGCATCACTATAACTATATAATCTTACTGGTTATCTGACTTAAAGGCTATGCTTCTTCCAGGGACACAGTACCATTCTATAGCACATTCAAATTAAAGTTTTACCCTAAATCATCCTTAAAATCCTGTATATATCAAAATCCACCTTAAAGAAATTTGCCTTCTAAACAATTCTGTATTTGACACCTTGATATTTGCCTGTGCCTCTCTAAGCCTTCCTACCGTTTGTGAAATTCCCCCTGCAGAATGTCATATACCGGCTATTATCAAGCATGCACGAGAAGTCGGACTCCGATAGTTTACAGAAGTTTTCAGTGTTGCATTTTAGTATTTAGGGGAAAAAATCACATTGGTGAACAATGGCAACAATGTAGTTATAAGACTACATGCAAATGATCCAATATCCGACCCTGAAAGTGTTTTTTTTGAAGAACCAGAGAGAATTCATAGGCTTTTACAAGACATGTCGGCTTTGTAATATTTAACCTCCTTGGCACCCTTTTATAAATATTAATCACTATGAAGCTACTTTCTGCATTGAAACCATAAAAACACAGAAATATGAAGCTACATCTTGCATCGAATTCACAAATGTAGAGAGAAATGAACCTATGTTTTGCACTGAAACCATCAATTCAAAGATCTAAGAAGCTACTGTATGTTTTGCGTCGCAACCATAAAAGCACAGAAATATAAAGCTATGTTTTTAAGTGGCAGTTAGTAATGCTAAGTCACAGTTCTTACCTGTGCAGGTTCTGATGGAGTAGCCTCGCCTTTAGGGCCAATTTTCTTGTTAATCCACTATCAAAAAGGTTTTTGCTGAAAAGCAGTGCTCTGTGAGGATATTTGTGCAAAGATAACATATCTTTTTCAGCGTAGGATTTTTTCCAAAGATGAAATCCAAACTCTTAGCCTTACAATTAGCCTAAACTAACTATAGCAGCTTCTAGCTGCTCTACCAGAATTGAGTGGGGGGGGGCTGCAGTTAGTAAGACGAGTTGGGTGGAAAAAGAGGAGATGGATGGGAGCAGGCGTTTCAGCACCCCCAATAACTACAAGCAGAGACTCAAAAATTATTTAAACATAAGTGGATGAGTCAAAGCAACACTTCGGGCATGTTTTTAATGAGGAGATAACATCTTATCAGGATGTTGCACATCAAAATGTCAATTTTGCATAATACCCCCCTTTAAGTCGAATTTGAATGTGGTGGTTTTGCCAGATTTAGGTTTTAATTTCGGAGGCAAATTAAATGAAGAAATAAGATGTCAGAACCTGTCTAGAGTTAAATTCAGGATTATTTATCCCCCTGTCAGATTTACATTTAACTTTATTTTCATTCAACCAAGAGTCTTATTTCTTATAGTAGATAATCCAGCTTTTTTTCTCAAAACATAATCAAACAATATGAAAGGACTATATTTTTTTTAAAGTAGCAATTTGCTTTTATTAACATTTTATAATAGTATGTGTAATTCTTTTTTTTTTTTTTTACATACCTTTCTAAATCACAGTTTCAATTACTCTATTGGCATTACTGTAATCAAACCCTTTCATAATAGCGGACCAGCTTTTTGTGTTTTTCCTGCTGTATTTAAAACAATTATCTTTGGTGATGACCTCCATATATCTGAGGTCGGAAGACCTCTTTTCCATGAGTCATTATCTTTATACAGATTTACTATCAAATTGTAGCCTGGGCTTTGGCCAGGACACTCCAAAATATTATTACTTCCAGTGTAAAGAAACGTGTTGCTAGTTAAAAGATTACCCCTAAATCCAACTGACGACTGAATAATTTTGGGCATAGTCTTTAGAAATCTATAGATCTTTCTTTTCTAAGTAAAGCTTAAACCAACCTTAACTTCTCTCCACTTTGTTTCCAAGGTTCCAGATTTCTTGCAACATTGTAAAGTGGGGGAAAAAGTTGGAAGACATTTATTGTTAGTTACAGGCTGCTACTAAAAGCATGACTAAGAAGAGATTTTAAGATATGTTCTTTCCTGGGATGTTCGTTATCTTAAACACAATTCTTAGCTAAGAAGTTTATGAGCCTTTTTATGCCTTAATGATTTATAGATCAGAGTTAAGGTGGTTAGAAAATAAATCTACCGCAGCATTACTCTGAAAACAGTAGAGTTTAGAATAGAATAATAGAATAGAATAATCCTTTATTGTCTGACAAATGGGAAATTCAACTGTCTAAAGTCCAAGCAAAAAAAAACAAAAAAACTTTTAAAATGTCTAGAAAGCCTCCTTTCTGAAAAGCCTCCTTCCCGGGAAGAGTAAAACAAAGAAATGAGGGCTAAAGACCTTTGCACAGCACTACTGTATCTGCCCGCAGATCAATTAATGTTGCAGTCTGTAGTGCTCCTTTATGTTGTCACCCACTGGTGGTTGGGTTTCTTATTACTATTCGTGTTGTATCAATGCAGATAAGATGAACTCTGTGAAATTAGTTATTGTGTGGGTGTTTGTGTGTGTGTTTGTGTGTGTGTATGTGTGGACCTGGTATTACTATCTTTGTGGGGACCAAAAATTGGAAGTTTACTATCCAAGTGGGGACCGACCTCCCTTGTGGGGACCAAAATCCCGGTCCCCACAAGTTTGAAGCAATTTTTGAGGCTTAAAATTTGGTTTTAGTGTCAGGGTTACACTTAGGTTATGGTTAGGTTGGGGTAAGGGTCAGGGTTAGGCATTAATTTTTGATGGTTAAGGTTAGGGTAAGGCGCTACGGAAAACATTATGTCAATGAGAAGTCCCCACAAGACATAGAAACCCAACATGTGTGTGTGTGTGTGCTGGAATAGGAGTACTTCTGTTTGTTTTTGATAACATTTCTATGTATTAGCTAGGTAATATGAAAAGCATGGGTACCATCTGTTTATCATAATGGGACTGATTATTCATGATAATTTGTGGATCATAGCTTTAAGTTTGCATGAGGCTTCTTTCTTAATGGAGTCTGGGGAAATATGCAAAACAGTGGGGGGAGGGAGGTTAGTATCGTGATAATCCAAGTAACGGATGATGTGAAATAAAGGAGGATTGTTCTGCTCTCACTCTTTTGTTCCATTAATAAACTTTGTGTCTTGGAGAGAGAAACAAAACCATGGTCATCTGAACTGGCAGAGACAATGTTGTTAGGGATAAAGAGTCTCCCTGAGCACATGTTCTGGCGGAGAAAGGCCAGTTGTCCTCAGCGAGGATGTTCGAGTTCCCTCGAACCGCTGTGCGTCTCTAATAGGCCTGACAGACTGAGAGCTTGAAAAGATGATTGGCTTTTGTTGAAGCCTTCAAGGATGGATTCAGAGTGAAGGGCAGCAGGCGCTGAATATATTTGTGTGTATTTTAGTGTGTGTGTTTATCAGCTCTGGAACCTTTTTGGATTAGATGGAGGGAGCTTGAAGTGGAAGGGAGACATAAATGGTTTTCTATGGCTGCCTTTACCTTTAGGCTTTAAAGCCAAGTATAGTGGAGAATAACAATGTGCCAAAATATATGCATGCAAAATAAATACAGTAATTTGAAAATGATTCATACTTACCCTTTTTAGGATTCAAACTTTTCACATTTCGTCACTAGACAAACACAAATTTTGCATTTTATTAGTCTTTCTAATATGAGACCAACAGAAAGCAAATGTCTCAGAGGCTTATAACTTAATATTGGTAAACAAGAACATCAAGGGACACATCAAACAAGTCAGAGAGATATCTGTGTAGAAGTATAAACTGGAGAACAGTTATAAAACAATATTGCATGTTTTGAATATCTGACTTGGATAGCATATAATTTAAGTATGGACAGGGTATGGCACAACTGCACACCTGCAAAGACAAAAAAAACAACTGAAAATAGATTGCTTTCTATTTAAACTGGCTTGCAGGGCTTAAAGGGCTTTTATCAGAGAAGCAGCCAAGAGGGTTATAGTAACTATGAAGGAGCTGCAGAGATCCACAAGTACGTGGGAGAAACCACTATTAGTCATGTACTCTATAACTTAACACTGCACAACACCCTGAGGACGGTGAAACCTAGTGGTGGCAGCATCAAAGTGAGAGGATTCTTTCTTTAGCAGGGGCAGAAATACTGGAAAGCAGAATTGATCAATGATGGATGAGGTAAATATGGTGCAATTCTGTTACAAAATTTGCTGGCTGTAAACAACTTGAGACTGGGGCAGTGGTTCAACTTCCAACTGGAAAACAACTAAACAAAACATCCATCAATCCATTATCTATTCCGTTTATCCTTGAAGGGTTGCAGAGGGGCCTATCTCCATCTGTCCTAAAAAAGCAACCTCTGTAAAACACTTTGTATTACACTTGGCTGTGTGAAAATGCCCAGTAAATACGGTGGATTTACTGAAGTGGTATAGAACAAACCTATTCCATATATTGGCCCAGTCATAGTCCAGACCCAAATCTTGTTGAAAATCTCTAGCAATACTTGAAAAAGATATGTTCATATATACCACCCATTACATTTCTATGAATGGTTGTTCATTTGCAAGAATGAGCAAAAAGTTCATGACATAGGCGTGCAGACCAGGTAGAAATATGTGCAAAAGAGTTGTAGCAGTGATTGAAGCGAACTGTGTTGTTCACAAAGTACATCCTCAAAGGAGCTCAATGCTGATGCACTTCATTCTTTAGATTTTTATTTGTGCAAGATTTTGAAGGTCTTCTTTCAACTTTGTTGTAGTTCAAAAGTAAACGGTGCTGTGTTGGTCTGGCAAAAAGGGAGACTCAGGTTCGATTCCCGCCTGGATGAACAGCATCCAGCGTGGGTCAAAGTAACGGTTGATGGCAAAACAACTATAAGCTCAAACCAACGGAAACTGTTCAGACAAACAGAAACTGCTATCGCAACTTGAGATTGAAGAGATACGACAAGATACAACATAAATGCCACGGCAAGGAGGAATGTACCCCTTAAATTGATCTCCTGTCAGAAAGCCATCATCAAAACACTTGAACTAGCTCTATTAAACATTAGGTCCTAATCAGGCAAGACACTTCTAATAAATCATTTGATCACTAAGCATAATGTACAAGCTATACTTTTATCAGAAACCTGGTTAAATATAAATAATGAAATATTTGCACTGATAGAATCTACTCCCCCAAATTACAATTTTCTAAGCGAGAGCAGGAAACGGACGAGGTGGTGGCATTGCCACAATTTTTCATGACTCAATAACTCTTAGAAAAGTGCCCCTGGGCACATTTGACTCTTTTGAATATCTAGCCATAAAGAATCCTAACAAAGTTTTATTTCTAACATTATATAAACCACCCAAACCTAACTCTAATTTATTTAATGATTTTTCTGTAAAATGTATTGAGTATGACCGACTAATCATTGTGGGTGACTTCAATATCCATATTTACAACTAACAAGATAGACAAGCAAAAACTTGAAGTGACACTCCTCATAACGTGTCCCAACATGTCAAACGGCCAGTACACGATCAAGGACACACTCTAGAATTAATTATTAGCAAAGGTTTAACTATCACTTAACATCTCTGTACGTGATACTGCACTTTCTGATCATCTGTGTTTTCTTTGAAAGCTCCATCACTACCAAACATTCAAGTCATAATGAGATCATTGTAAAACAGCGTTTCCTAGGGGACAGTTCAGTTGAAACTTTTAAACAAATCTACTCTCCTACCACACCCCCCTCGTCCCCCAGTTCCACCTCCATTAACATGCTGGTGGATAACTTCCTCGCAAAAACCTCAGATATTGATACCATTGCTCCAACTAAAGTTAAAGTACTTTCAGGTAAAAAGAAGTCTCAGTGGACTAGAGATCCACTGATATGTAGTGTAAAAAGAGGAGTGTTGACGAGCTGAAAGAAAATGCTCAAAAACTCAACTCCAGGTTCACTATGACATGTACAAAAACAGGCTGAACAGATACCATTTAACTTTGAAAGATGCAAGGAAATCTTTCTTTTGAGAAACCTTTAACAGAAACATCAATAATTTGCAAACTTTGTTTGCAACAGTCGAGACTAACTAATCCTCCAATGACAGTAGCCCCCAAACTTAACTCCACCAGGGTCTGCAATAAATTTGCCAGCTTTTTTACTGAAAGGATTCTAACAGTCAGACGTTTAGTCTATACTTAAGTACAGAACCAACTACCAATGCCATCTCCAATCAACACAAACGTAAAGAAATTGTATGTATTCCATCAGTTAAACCAAATAAACCTTGAAGAAATTATTAAGTGATTAAGCTCCATCTCTTGCTGCCTTGATGTATTACCCACAGCTTTTCTAAAGAATGTTTTCCCTGTCATTAATTCTGATCTGATTAAATTAGTTAACACATCCCTCCTGTTAGGTATCTTCTCCCAGCCTTCAAAAACAGTAGTTATGCAGATGATACTCAGCTATACATTACAATGTCACTAGGTGACTATGTACCAATTCAAGCGCTAAATAATTGCATTGAGCAAATCAATAGCTGGATATCCGATAACTTTCTCCAGTTGAACAGAAGCAAAACTGAAGTAGTTATTTTTGTACCTAAAGAGGAACAATCAAGAGTCAGCACACAGCTTCAGTTAATACAACTAGAAACTACTGATCAGGTCTGTAATCTAATTGTAATAATGGACTCAAATCTGAACCTCCAGGATCACATAAAGGCAATAACAAGATCAGACTTCTATAACCGGAAAAACATTTATACGATTAAAGGACTGTCACAAAAGTACCTTGAACAACTCATCCATGCTTTTATCTTTAGTCGGATTGTTTACTGCAACAGCATCCTCACAGGTCTACTTAAAAAGTCAATTAGACAGCTGGAGCTGATCCAGAACGCTGCTGCTCACATTCTTACTATAACCCGGGAAAGTAGATCTCATCACCCCTGTTCTAAAGACCTTACACTGGTTCCCTGTATCTCAGAGAATAGACTTTAAAATACTCATGCTGGTTTATAATCACTAAATGGTATAGCACCAAAGTATATTGAAGACCTATTGTCACTAATACCAACCCAACAGAGCAATCAGGTTCCTCCAACTCTAGTTTACTAAACTTCTTTTTTGTGCTTTTTCTAAATGCTGTTTGGCCTTGGCGGTCTACTTGTCCCCGTCCTGGTGGGCAAAGGGGTCTGTCTCCTGGGTGCAGGGGCAGGGTTCTCTACTGGGGCGTCTGTCCCTGGGCCTGGGAGTATGGAGTATAGTGTACGTATGGGGGGTATGAATGAGGGTATAGCGTCCTTTTTTCGTATGTCCTGTATTTGTAAGAATGTGTACACATGAGAGGGAGGGTACGTATGAGTGTCTCTGTCTGTCTATGTCTACCTGTCAGGTTGGGTGTTTGGCTGCTCTCTGGCCTGATGCATCTTCTTCCCTCCCCGTCACTCCCCGTCGGTGATGGTTGCTCCTGCCCGCTGGTTGATGATGACTCTTGATGCATGGGGCTGGGGGTCCCGGTTGCCGGCCGCGGTCCTGGTGCATGTCGGGCGGGTCCTGGGTGGTCCGGTGTGTCGGGCGGCCGCTGTTTCGGGCCGATGTCCTCCTTGGATTGACTGGGGCACCTCTTATGGGGGTGCCGGGGTTTTAGAATAGGTTGGTGCCGTCCGGTGGATCGGTGGGGACCGTGCCTGGCGCCCAGTCCTCCTGCCGGTTCCAGGACTTCAGCTGGCTGGTCTGTTCGCCTGGTGGGGCTGTCCGGCATTGGCTGGGCCCCTGATCTTGGCGCCCCACGTGGGGCGGGATCTGGACCCTGGAGCTGGAAGATCTGGATGTCCAGGTGCCGGCTGGGCGTGGCCTGGGGAGGGCGTACATCCCCTGTGGCTCTTGCTGTGGCTCCCTGGCGTGTGGATGTGTGGAGGCGGGCCGGGTTGTTGGCGGTGGGTACTGGTCCGGGGTGGCGGCGGCGTGTGTTGTCCGTCGGTTGGCTGCGGGTCCTCCTTGCCTGCGGCGGCGGCGGGGGGCCCTTGTCGGCTGGTCCCTGGTTGGGGCCCCGCTGGGGGGCGGGGTGCCCCTGGTCCCCGTGGCCTCCGGTTCCTGGTCCGGGCCCGCCCTGGCGTAGCCGGTTACCGGCGGAGCCCGTGGGCTCGTCACTGCGATCTCTCGGGCCCCAGCATCGCGGCTGGTGGGTGCTCCCCTGGGACTTCCATCTGTTCCTCTCTTGGTGGGTGATCGACCCTGCGCTGATCCGCCTGTGGACTCTGTACTCTGTGGGACGCTGGATGCATACATCTCTTGCCTCCTCCATGTCTGTGCCGATTCCTGTAGGACGGATTGACGGTTCCTTACACCAGCTATCAATCACTTGCATGGGGAAACCTTATTCAGACCTGCATGCTCGCACACACATAGGTGTGGGGACATAGGTGAGGACGGACATATCTTAAGCTGAGGTTATCATCATTAGTTAGTTGTTCACAGGAGCTTACCAGAAACATTTGTATTATGTTCATTAATCAATGCTTGTGTGTAGTGAATGTGTAATTCTTTGTTTATTCTACCAGATCCGAACTATTGGTTTGGTTCTGTACAGTTTGTTGTTTTTGTTTTGTATTACTGTTTCTCTGCCGTCCGGCAGAGGTGGAGGACTGGGATGTTTTCTTGTGTTCTTTGTTTGCCTCCCTGTCTTGTGTCGTCGGTTCGCCCCTCTGTTGGTCCGGTTTCTTTTCTTCACCTTCTTCCTTTCTCCCTTCTTGTCTCAGTTTAATGTCCATGACGTCAGGAAATTGAACCCACAGTAATCACTAATAAAGATTTTTCATACATATACATCAAGTGGCGTACTACAGCGAAGCTGTAATACTCTGCTTGGGAAAGTAAAACTGTTGGGCTTGTACTTGGTACTCAGACACCAATTCTGAGTAGCATACTGCTAGACAGGACACGTTAAAAAAAAAATAAAAAAAATAAATGCTGTTTGTTTCTCTACAACCTAAGCATGTAAAGCACCTTGAAATTTTTTCTTTTATTGATTCTCACGTTTTATGCTTAATTGTTGTTTTTAAGTTTCATACTTTTACGCTGTTTTTGTCTTACTACTTATTGCTGTGTTTTTCTTTCTTTCTGTGATTTTTATCATGTTTGATTTCTTTACCACTGAATCATGTAAAGCACCTTGAAGTACCTTGTGTTCAAAGTGTGCTATACAAATAAAATTGCTTTGCCTAATTATATGCCTGTAATTCAATAACTTAACACTGGGTGAGTAACAGTTCACCATAGGAAACTATATTAATTCTATTAGACACAAGACTTAAGCCCACTTTATGCTTATCCGACTGCAAAGTTGCACTCAGACGCAGATGTACTGACTGAAACGTTTGTCGTACTCCGCTTTTCCTCTCCACTCTGTATTGTTTTTTTCAAAGTTTCTCGACCAGGACAGAAGGGGGTGCTAACTTTTCATGGCATCTCTGCCTACTATCACCGCGTCGTTTCAAATGTTTCTAGGCTTGAGAACGCATTTCTTCCTCAAGGAGCAATAAACGGCAGAAAGTAAGTTTTGATTAAGCTTAAAGCTTTTTACTAGAGGTGCAGTCAATGAATACTCTAGAAATGCATGGAACAAAACACAGCAGCCTTTTTTGTTGTTTCCCTGCACCTTGTGTTAAAAATCGCCAAAAGAACAGATTTTCAATCTATTGTCCTTTCAATATAAAGCATATAGTGGCCAAATGCTGCATTAACTACTGATCAGAGCGACAATATAGCCCCGTTCCGGTTGAAGTGATCTCTGGCTGTTACTGAAACTGACCAATCAGATGCATACGCTATCTGTTGACTGCAGCTGTGTATTCAATAGATATTATAAATAGGTAAAGACCAGCCCCAAGGTTTAATTAAGGTGTTGTCCCATGGAGCCTTGCTTCGACTTTACTACCAAAGAATCAACCAGATATAGTGCATACTAATTAGCTTTAGTTTTAATTTTAAGCATATCAGACACTAGTTTTTATTCCTGGCTCAACTCCTGCTAGTTGAGGGAATAGTGCATGCCTATATCCGTCAATCACAACTCATCTGGGAAGGCTGCTGTTGTTTGAAATCTCTGATGAGCTGCACAGTCAGCTATTTACATTATTTTTTTCTTTTTACATTTTTGTTTGCTGTTCCCTCTCGTTTTCTCTCCCTCTCTGGGTATGTCTGTCTCTCATTCCTTTTCTTTTATTCTGCAGTGTTTGCACTTGGGATACATAACAATGAGATTTCACGGTGTGTGAGCAAACACAATCATCAGGAGCCCAAAGAACTTTAGAACATGTGCAGGGGGTTTCACCACAGCAGTTTTGCAGTGCACTAAAAATGATCAAAGTGGCAAGGTTCTGGCTGTAAATGGTTGTAATTAGAGAAATGTTGGTTATTATGTTGTTTTAGGATAATCATAATGTTGGTGCTTCTTTTTCCCTTCTCCTTAGGCCTGTGGGCCCCAGTGGTAGAGCTGAGAAGATGGACAGGATGAAGATAATCAAGCGGAGGCTGTCCATGTCTCTACGAAGTGCTCGGCCTGTCGATGACTCCTTGTCTGAACTGGCAGAGCAAATGACTCTGGATGAGCCATCCACAGCCAGGGACAACGGTGAGACATGTTCTCACTGATACACATCAGCAGAGACCTTAATTAATATCACCATCTTAACATGCCATAATGAAAGCTGTTTAGAAGTCCTGCATTACATATATTGTATCTGTGCAGTGGCATGCAATGGTTTGAACAGATTGGTGACAATCAGGGACTTAAATGAGAAGTGGAAAAACTCTTTTCAATTGGTAAATCATTTCTAGAATGATAACACGAGACAAGCATTATTCCAAAGTTTGCTCAATTAAAGAGATCTTAGCTCTCAGTACTCCAAAAACTTTTTTTATGAGAGTTTAGCTTGTTTGCAGCAATCATTGGTTACAGCCACTTTGTACAAATCCTGTAGGTTTTGAATTGGTCTTAAGTTTTCCAAAGCAGCCAAGATCTTTGCTGCTTTGCCTTCCAGCATTTCCAGACGATTAAAATAACAAAAATCCCCCACTCAAAAAACATTTCTATTTCATTACTTGTATTATAAAATAAATGTGGGTTAATAATTGCTGGGGGTTAATTTGATCTCTGAAACATAAACATGATTTACTCAAAGCTTGTTCAAAATTGGCTTAGGACTCAAGATAGCTAAGGCAATAATAGACCTCATTAACTGAAAGGAGAAGCTCAGGAGAAAAAGATGGACAAAACATATCTCCAAATGAGGGGTATAAAAGTGGAGGGGATTATTAATGAGATTAGCTCTTGTTATTTTGAAATTTACCTAAAAATATTTCATTGTGGAGGGAAGAAAATGTTCAGTTACATTACTTTTTTTTGGCTAAGAAATGAAAGAAAACCCTGAAAAAAGATTTCTTACTGTTTGTACAGTAATATGCAACCATGCAAAAAAATTGAAATTAAATAAAATTCAAAAATTCCCTTTTAAATATGATTCCTCAAACTGTCGTTATATTCGTTCTTAAAGAAATGGAAATAACGGGGACAAAAATCAACATTCTTTTAAACATTTATCTACTGCAAGTAATTGTGCCACATTTTGCAATTTTAACATTACAAGTTATAAGTCATGTCTAGACAAGTAGTTCCCGAAGTTGGGATCACAGTTGTCAGTCTAGGGTTATGAGTTCCTCTTTAGAAACTTGGATACCAAAAAACAATGATGAGAAAGCATGTGGATAGAAATGCTGCTAAAGATAAACAGGAAGATCAATAAAATCTAAATATTGGCCAATATATTGGCTGTTAATATTGATTTTGTTGTCAATAAACCACTTTTTAACTGACTGCAAAAATGCTTACAAACTAAACGGTGTCGGGGTCGCATCCAAACATTTTTATCTTATGGGTCAGAAGCTGGAAAGTTTGGGAACCACTGGTTCTAGACCATTGCATGCCTGCAGAAAAACTTTAGGAATAAAAAATATGACAGTAAAAATAAAGGGATTTTATGATGCCATGCAATGTGTCTGCTTCAAGTCGAAACGCGAAACATTTGAATACATTGCAGAACTTTATTTATTTAGGTAATTTAACATTAAATGTGAAGCTAATATATGATTTAGACTCATAATAGGCAATACAAAATATTTAAAGCCTTTATGTGTTATAATTTCAATGGTTATGGCTTACGCCTTATGAAAACCCATTATTCAAAATCTCAGAAACAGAATATTGTTAAAAGGTTCAATATTTTAGGCTAAAAGTGTCAAATAATAATCTGATAATTAATTTCTGAGCCTTTAAAGGTTCTCTGTCTGGTTCAGTAGGAATCACAATCATGGAGAAGACTCCTGACCTGACAATTGTGTAAAAAACCATTAATGACACTCTCCAAAAGGAGGGAAAGCCTCAGGTAATTGCAAACAAAGTTGGATAATGTGCTGTACCAAGGCACATTAATAAAAAGTTGTGTGGAAAAGACCATGTTGGTGACCTTCATAAGGAGTGGACTGAGGCTGAGGCACACAGATGGATTCTGGACATGGGCTTTAAATGTGATATTCCTGTTGTCAACCACTGCTGGTCTGTTGCTGTGAGATCCAAAGCCCTCTTTTCTGATGAGAGCAAATTTAGCATCTCATTTGGAAACCAGGTCCCAGAGTCTAGAGGAAGAATGGAGAGACACACAATCCAAAATACTTGAAGTCCAGTGTGAAGTTTCCACAGTCTGTGTTGATTTGGGGAGCCATGTCATCTGCTGCTGTTGGTCCACTAGGCTTTATGAAGTCCAGAGTCAAAGCAGCCATCTACCAGGACATTTTGGAGCGCTTCATGCTTCCTTGTCCAGACAAGCTTTAAGGAGATGCTGACTTCATTTTGTAGAAGGAGTTGGCTCCTGCTCTCGCTACCAAAAGCACCAAAACCGGTTTACTGACCATGGAATTAATGTGCTGATTGGCCAGCAAACTTGTCTGACCCGAACCTCATAGATAGTCTTTGGACAATTCCCAAGAGAAAGAAGAGTCATGAGATCGAACAATGCAGAAGAGCTGAGCTATATTGAAGCATCCTGGTCTGCAAAGCACCTTAGCAGTGCTACAGACTGATTGCATCCATGCCATGATGCATTCAGGCAGTAATCGATACAAATGGAGTCCAACCCAAGTACAGAGCACATATGCATGGTTATATTTTTCAGAGGTCTGACATTTCTCAATTTAAAATTCTTGTTTTCTTGATTTAATGTAATATTCAAATTTTTTAATTGAGATTTTGAATTTGGTGTTTTCATAAGCTGTAAGCCATAATAGTAACTATTTTAACAAAAAGGCTTGAAATATCTCTTTGCATGTAATGTAGATATATCATAAATTAGTTTTACCTTTTAACTTGAATTACTGAAATAAATGAACTTTTGCACAATATTCAAACTTTTTGATTTTCACCTGTATTTGTCTTGCTTCTGTTATTGAATCCTCCACATTTTCTGCATGCCTGGGAGAAATATTAAAGACTAAAATAGTTCTGTATTACAGTATCATAATCCTAGCTAGAAAATATTTTTAAAAATCCAACCTCTCTGTTGATAACATTTATGCAGCAAAAATATAGTTTTTTTTCTCACTAAGGTGTAAAATTTATTAGATGAATGTGTCTAGAGAACTATAACCCACAGCTTTAGATTTTTCCAAGTTATAGCTATTATGTGATTTGGTGCTACCATTTAAAATGGTAAAGACGGATTCAGGTAATGCAAATATTACTTGGTATCATTGAAATGACCCGAAGAAAATTGTCACTCGCCTATTTTAGATGAAGGAATATGAAATTATTACGTGCATAGTAGGATGAGTTTATTGTGTCACTATGGACACTGAAATGGATATAAAGGGGATTAAAAAAATCTTTAAATATCACTGTTGGAGAACTGCAGCAAAATGTAAGATTATGCTACTATAGTAAAGCTTTTATTTTTTATATTTTTTGTTTTGATTTTTCTTTATACATTTTTATAAGGCGTGCTGTGGAGGGTGCTGTATTAAGAAGCAAATATTCATGTTTTCCATAAACTAACAACGCTGAAGTCTTCACTGGATGCTTATTAATTAATGTAATTCTTTGTTCTTAAAGTGCTTAAAGCATAATAATACTGGAGAAGGCATTTGTTGATCCCAGCAGATATTGTGCTTTTTACTTTGTTTTCACAGAAATTATGTAGTTGGTTGCTCAAATGAGTTTACAAAATTACAAATATTCCTACACCACCAAGTTAATCCACTGCAACCTGCCTATTCATCACCACCAACACCTTCATCAGCTTCTTCACACTTGACTTTTTTTTTTATTTCACTTGTTCATCAAGGCTAAAAGAGCACAAAGTCTCAAAGTTTTGAGACCTCATATTCTGTGTTTTCACACAAGCAAATCAGAGTGTCTTTGCTCATACTGAGAAAAGGGAGGTTTGCTTGAAACTCTTGATGCCACCTGCTGGACATATTTAAGTATTACAGTTCCTGCTCTGTAGAAATGTGAGAATGAGGATTTCAAGGTTGATTTTTTTCATTTTTTTTTTCATCCTTTACTGGCACCTGGGATGATGGGGGGGGTTGGGGGGCTGGGGGGCTTAACGCTAACAAACAAATGGCATGCTCCGACAATATCTCTAGATAACTGTAATTTTCAGCTATGCAGAAGCTGCATTCTGCTGCTTTTTCATTTTTTATGCAAGAAGCAAACATGTTGATTTCCAGCTCCAATAATGCAGCATCCATCCCTATACCAGATTATTGTTTTACTTACTTCCATTGCTCTCCTCTGACTTTCTTTTGTATTTTTTACATACCTCTCCTCAGTCTTTAATAGCTTGAGCTGTGTCAGTCCATTTCCAGAGAGTACAGCCAGCTGGAGCAAATAGGTTGGAGGAAGTAATGTAGAGGATGAGAAAAGAAGGGGCATTAAACTTTAACAACTGCTCTACATCATCATCCTCTTATGGCCTTTTGCAGTGCTGTGACACCTCCCTGCCCACATGTGCGCAAACGCCCACGTGTTTTCATCTCTGTCTTTGCAAAACTCATGAAAAATACTGTACTTAATGTGGAGAGTAGAGCAGAATTTATTAAAGAAATATACAGTTTTATGACACTGGCATTTAATTCTATTTAAAGTGATTGTGTGAAAGCTAGGAGTTGTGTCTTTTGGGCTTTTTGCATTCTCCCAAAATCAATGTGTCTTTGCTTATTAGCCTGATATGTAAATGATAAAACCTGCCTTCTTAGAGTGCCACTATTTCTTGCCAAACATAAGAGCTTAGATTTCTTGGTTTTGCTTCCCAAAGAACATTTGGTTAAATATATTTTGCGGCTGTCATGCTTTGTGTTTTTTGCCTGCTTTCTTCAGTCTTTGTGTTGCTTTTCTGTCTGCATGTCTTCTTTTTTTGTCAGCTGTCTGCATCACTTGTGACTCAACATGTTTTCCAGTGTGCATGCCTCATACATTTCCATTTCACATCCAAATTACTGTGTGCCATTGCTGCTTGGTCTTCTAACTTGAATACAGCAACTGTACATGTGCTCTATCTTTTACCTATTACTGCTTCATATTGTACTCTCCCTATGTGTTCTGTATTTGGTTTGAGTCAGTGTTTGATATTAGTGTTACTTTCTGTCCTCTGTTTTTCCTCTCTTTTTCTCCCATTTTCTGTTCCCAATTTTTTTCATGTTTCCTGTTTTCTGGTCCTCTCTCTCTCTGGTCCTGCTGTTTGAACCTTGTTTTTGCCTTTTTCCCTTCTCCATTCTTTCCATGCCTGCCTGTGTATGTTGTGAATCTCAGTGCCCGTGGTGTGCTCAGCGCACCCTCCTGCCTCTCATAGTGCTCCCTCCTTCCTGCGTCAATATGCCGGTCATCTGGGCCGCACCGCGTTGCGCAGAGAGCCAGGCGGCGGGCTGGAGAGGGAAAGAGCCTTACTGAGCCTGCACAGGACTGGATCTTTGGGTATACACACACACGTAAACACTTTAAGATACTTGCACAGTGCCAAGAAAACCTTTTTACCCTCCTAAAGGTTTCTTCTGTTTGTGATTTTATTTCATATTTAAAATTAAATTGAAATTAAATGTATAAATCGTAAATATATATGCCACCTGGAAGAAGAAAAAATATAATCAAATATTCTACAGTTCAACCAATCTTTCAGTAAAATTAAGTTGGCTTCTTTGGGTTCCTAAGACTACATGCTGTCTCCCTTTGCTTTGACCAAGTTTAGATTTGAGTATAACAGCTATTTGCCGTGGCACTTTTTTATTTCCAAACATTCCAGGGTTCTCCCTGGGATTACAGTTTCAGAATTGGTAATGGCCTTCCCAGAGATATTACATGCTCCTTTCCCCAGTAGATCATGTCGTCCAAAGTAAAATGGTTAAACCAGGAAGTTATTCAGCTTCTAACAACAAAATAACATTCACTATTACAGAGTGAATTATACAGTTGACTAAATTTATTTTAAAATTAGATTTTTGATTAGGGTCTTGGTTTTGCCTGTCTGAATAAGTCTACTATGAACAAACTGTTCAAAATTGTGCTGCTAGACTTTTAACAAGTGCCCCACGCAGGTCTCATATCACTCCAGTTTTATCGGCACATCTTTGGCTCTCTGTTAAATTCAGGACTATGGAACGCCGCGCCCCTGACTCTGCGGTGGGCAGACTGATCAAAATCCAGAGTAAAAAGTCAAGCAGTGAATCAAGTCAGCTGTGCATCACATCACTCTACTCAAATGTTGTCTGAAACAGATAATTGTAGATAATCGAAAAAACTTCAGGAATAAAAGTGTTTATTTTATTTGAAAACTCATGTTATTTACAACATAATATTTTGTGGCAGCTATCTGTTTTAGGCAGCATTGCTTCTGTCTGTGTGCCCCAGGGCAGCTGTGGTTACAATATAGCTTGCCATCTTCAGTGTGTAAATGTGTATGAAAATCAGGTGAATGACTGAATGCAGAGTGAAGTGCTTTGGTGTCCTCAGGACTAGACAAAGTGCTGTTCAAGTACAGGTACAAGTACTAATTTTAGCATTGTAAAAACTTTAGACTCATCTTAATGTGTCTTATATTAAGCTTACTTATTGGATCTAAAATGGCAATAACAAGTGACTTCAAAATCGTCTTCCTGGCAACTAGTACAGCATGGTTTTCTGCATTATCTGTGTTTGAATATTTTCAGCCCATTTCACTCCCATTCTATGTAGTTTTGTGCGTTTTTAATTGAGAAATGCTTAAGATTTGATAGTCTGTTCATGTCTAAATGTGTTATCAAGGAATATCAGCAGAAAAAATGATGAGATAAATGTTTCTACTTACATTACCTGTCAAAGCTTTTATTGTTGTGGCTGATCCATGAGTTTAATTTAAAGGATTTGGACGCTACTGCCACCTTTAGGTGGAAAAACTGACACCCTGATTTAAGTTTCTGATACTGGAACAGATCAGTGCTTACGACAGAGCTTGAATATCCTGCAAGTATTATAACTGTAATCTAACAAGGAAAAATACATACTTACACTCAAACTGCTTCTAAGCTGTGTGCATTATTTAATATTACATTTGGCTTATTGGGCCCCTGTAATCTCCTTTCTCAGTTTGGCAGATGGCTGATGTCAGGAAAAGTATGGCAGGGTACACTAATGAAAATAAGAGATGAATATAAATAGAAGAACTCAGGCTAATACTGGAGATGACCTTTCTCTCTGTTGATCTACAGGAGAGCAGTGGACATCAGCTACCTTAAAAATCATATTTTCTTTGTGCTGTTTATCCTATGAGCGTATTGCAGAGACCACTGCACTTAAACTTGTATCTGCAGCATAGGAAAGCCAGTACTCTTGCAGATATGACTAACCTTTGATCATTATTCTACAACTTGAACCTTTCCCCATTTATGTTATGTTTAGTGTGATTTTCTGTGATAAACTAAAATAAATTGTTCCACAATTGTCAAGCAAACAGGAAATAATACAAAATTTACAAACTTGTATTTAGCCCCATATTATCTGTGGAAGAGCTGCAGAGATTCCAAGCTCATATGGGGGAATTTGTTTGTAGGACAGTTATTTTTCATACATCTTTAAATCTGCTCTTTTCGATAAAACAATATCGAACAAGTCTGTTCTTGGGTCAGAATGGACCAAAATAAAAAGTTTTAGCCTGCATGTTAAACACCATGTGTGGCAAATAACTAACACTGCAGATGGATGGAGCTAAATACAAGGCGATCTTCAAAGGAAAGCCGCTCAGACTGTGGTGGGGGTTTGGCCTTGGCTTTAGTGAAGGCAACAACCAAAAACATGCAGTTAGCAGTACAGCTAAGTGGTTTAGATCAATGTCTATTCATGTGTTGGGATGATTCAACATGCAGAGCTGATCTGAGAATCCGTGGCAAGTCTCAAAAAGTTCCCCGTGCAATCTCATTGAGGTGAGCTGTTTTGCATGGAAGAATGAACAAAACCTTCACTGTGTACAGTAATAACATTCTGGAAAACAAAACTCTTAAGACTTGCAGCTCTAGTTTGGAATGATTTTCACTTAGTTTTTGACTTGGAGGGACTGAATAAATTCTAATTCATAAAAGATTTTGAAAACCATGCATTAGTAACATTTTGCTTCACAACGATGCATTCTTTGCATTAGTCTCTCAGATTACAGTTACCATAATATGCAAATAGTTGTAAAATAATAGAGAGAAAAAATGTCTAGGTTTTTGAATACTTTTGCAGGATATATTTTATGAGGAATGATTTAGGTCTGTGTGTCCTGGTGGACAAACTAATGGTTAGTCTCACCCTCATTCTCGAACTACAAGTATAAACCAGAGCTCACAGATTATTGGTTTGGTTGAGTGACTTTGAACTCCACATCTGTTTCTGAGTTCAGAAGATTCCCAAAAGGCCCAAAATTTGACTCAGAACCTAGAATAGATGCTGATCTATTATTAAAATCTGGATAAGGTGTAGTTTAAAATGTTATGGGGTACTCGCTGTGGGTGTGTGTTGCCCACTGGTTGGTCTTGCTGACTCACTGTGTGCCATTCGACAGTCTGTGCACGTTGTGTCCTTTAATTGAGGGACATGATGCAATCTCTCTGTCCAGCTGCACTAAGGAGATAGCCAACCTTTCTCTGTCTCTCACTTTCTCAATCCTAATTTTACCTGCCCAGACATTATCATGTCTTGAAATTATATTAATATAACCTTACTACACCATGCTTTCAGAGGGATTAGGAGGATTGGTTGCAGCCACATGGAGCTAATCAAATGCACACGATTCAGTGATAGTCTCCAGATCTGATTATCCTTTTTAAGGCTGAAGATTTGGCAGGTTTCAGGTCTGGAGCAATAGGTGTGTGTTAATATAATTCAAAGGACAAAAGACATAAAAAGGGATCTTAGTTATTGAGCTGCAGCTGCCTGTCTGAATAGTGATTTTTATAAGGCCATTTCTTAGTTAATCATTTAGATGGAATACAATCTCTAGCAGAGTCACTCCTAAAGTCATGCTGTGTAAAGCACAGAAAGTTTTGCTCAAATTCTCAGAAACTACATCTCAGACTCCACAGGCCTCACCTAGCCTGTGTGCCATAAACATAGTTCCTACAAAACATGGGAAAAATGTAAAATTTAAGTGTAGGAATAAATGTGCGAAAAGAAAAAGCAGTGTGGAGATGCTTCTTATTTCCTGTCCCATTGTCGACTTTATAAATATTTTAAACCGTTCCCAGTATGCTTTTTACATTGATTTTATCTAAAAGATGCTGCTAGTCCTAATAATTCCATCCATCCTTCCATTCGACATGCAATCAGTCAAAAAAAATGTAGCAACCCTGCGTTGGACCTCATGACAGAACTGTTGATAAAACTGTTTATAAGTATGAAATGTTTTGAAGAAATCCCAGAAGAAATGTAAATCTCACTATAGGGTTGTGCTGATGAACGATGTCATTGTCCATCGTGATGGCTGACAAACATCACGATAAAAAGCCACCATCATGATGCCACGCCCCCATCCCGGTCAGACACGCACTAATCCTTTAGTCTCTTCTATAGTTTAACTAAAACCTTTGCAGGGACTGCTCCGTAAACATTGAGAACATAACTAACTAATGAGTGCAGCACAGTGGAAAATATTTGTGTGTGTATATATATATATATATATATATATATATATATATATATATATATTTTTTTTTTTTTTTTTTTGCGTGATTTTTGTGTGTGAAATTGGTGTGTTTTGTTTGCATTCGTTTCCCTCTGTGAAGCTCCAAAATAAGAAGAATTGATCTGGATGATTCAGGACAAGCGCAACAGTCAGTTGCTTTGTTACAGCTGCGCAAAACTTGTTAAGCTGCAAATAAAAAGAGCCGAGGCAGGACGGCAAAGACTGAACCCACTGGCCGAACAACACAAGAGATTACTGCGCACTAGAGCTGAAAATCTTTGCCCGAACCCGTCCATCTCTTAAGTGCGATTATTTATAATAAATCGCTGCAGTGGACCACTAACATTATTCGGAATATACCTGTCAAGATGTTACTGGCACACAGGATACGTCATGATGTAAAAGACCCACTCCTCTCAAATCAACCGGATTTGACCGGAGTTCCAAACATTTGTCCAGTAAATTGAAAACCGGACAACGCGACCGTCAAGATGCTTTTTTTTTTCTAGGGGAAAAATGTTCGGTTTAATCGGTTCGAGATTTAATAAGCTGTCAATAAAAATATACTCTTGGGCTCGGGCTGAACTCTCTCGGATTCAGGTCAGTTCGAGGCCAACTTTTAAGGCACGATTACAGCTCCGCGCACACGTCTCCAGCGGCAGACAGGTGGCGCAAGGCAGATAATTACCATTTAACCTGTTTTGTGAAGCAAAGATCGCCGCAAAACTTGCGCTATGCGCACTATGGCCGTTTTCACATGTGTGGCCGTACCAGAAAACGGCCAGAGAAAGTGCTAATTTTTTCTGTTCACATGTCACGGATCTCTGACCGTATTGGGATCCAGTCTTTTACTACAAATAAACAGCAGGTGGCGGTATACAAATAAGTCTTAGTTCTCCAACAAACAAGGGAGTGAGAAGTACCGACGTCATAAAACGAGCGACAGGCTAGAATGTAAACAAACTGGTCTACTGGTCAGCTGCTACCTGAAGCCATCTACAGGGTGAGTGTTGTAGTAAACCCGCCGTTTTGTAACCTGCTGTGTTGCTGTGGGATGCTTGAATCGCGTTGTTTTGGTATTTGTATGGTCGCGAGGTGATTCTGTAATTTCGGCCGTCGGTGTCGTCATTTCCGCATGGAGCGCGTCTATTGTCTTGAGTGCGGCCAGAGTACGGGTTGTGTTCACGTGATACGTGGCCGCCCGTACCTGGACTCGGATACTACCTCCAAGGCAGGTCTCTCTGGCCGTATTCTGGCACGGTCCAGTCTGTGTTCATATGGTACGAAATAAGTGGATTTTGACCAAATACCGTACCCGAGTACGGACTCCCGTACCATGTGAAAGCGCCCTATGAGTCTAGACTGCCTGGATATCGGTGTCTGCCTTTTGTTTTCCTGCTGTTTTTGGCTGAAAGGAGTTCCCAGAGATGCTTAGTACTTGTTGGCCCTTTTACTTTCACTCTGCGGTTCAGGTCATCCCAAATCATCTCGATGGGGTTCAGGTCCGGTGACTTTGGAGGCCAGGTTATTTCACAATTTTTGGAAAAGTAGTACATAATTCCATATCTGTTAATTCACAGTTTTGATGCTTCCAGTGAGAATCTACAATTTAAATAGTAATAAAAATAAAGAAAACTCACTGAATGAGAAGATGTGTTCAAACTTTTGGTTTGTACTGTATCCAGTTATAAGACTGGGTAAAAAGCCTTACAACTGAAAGAGATTGTATTAATTTTACCATGACTGTGTGGACAGATGTAGGTCTTTAAATAGCACGGCCCTCGTGGTAAAACTGTTTGTTCTTTAGAGGTGTGTGCCCAACTCACAGGTTTGCATTAATCTGTTGCTAAATGGGGCAACACCCACACATAGAGTGAGGAACGATTAGCAATGCAGTTTTCGGCCTCGTCTCTGTCTTTGTGTTTGTGTGAAAATCTTTAGTTACACTGCTGGGGATTAGTCGGCCATCCTGTCGGTTTCACAGAGAGAACAACTCTGCCGAAAGCTGCCGTCTCCAAACCCGTCGCAAGCTGCTATTTTCAATAATGTCGCAGATGTCTCCTCTCCTTCCCCCACCCCCCCTTTCCCCTCTTTCTCCCTGTCTGTGATGACTCCTTTCCCTAAAAAAACTTTAAATGCAAAAATAAGATTTATTTTTTTTCCTGCAATTTTCACACTTTAAGAGATCTCATCAGTGAAAGGGATTAAATGTAACATTGATACAGCTTTAATAGCTGGGGACCTTTCCCTCATATTCTGGTCTCCCTGCTATCAATTTATTCATTCTTGGATTGGATTTGATAAGAACAATGAGGTGGACTTTTTTTTTCTGAATTCCGTGCTTCAAGTCCGCTTGAGGCTTAGCAGTACGTTGCTATGAATGCTGGTAATTTCCAAAGCCGAATGTGCAAATGTGTTCTTTGGGGGTTTGGGATATTTGGGATCATCAAAACCAGAGCTAGAAGTTTAGATGAGGCACTCTAGTCCCAGTAATTGAATAATAAGATTCCTTAGATGTAGATAAGAGGTTTAGAGGTAATTACTGGAGTCTAAAAATCTCCTACCCCCTCCAAGGCTTGTGCGTGTGTTTCTCTTTTATGCATATTCCTCAGGGATAATAAATGCACTTTGATTTTTATTGTTGGATTAAGATAGAGACTGTCTGTATTTTTAGAATGGAAGTATGACAACAACACTGTTTTATATGATATAATTCAACGGTAGAAATGTTTAAAAGAAGGTGGCAGTAGGAAAGGACAGCCAAAGGGGCCTATATGGGAGGGAAAACCTGGTTAGAGTGGCCGCAACTCAAGGGGAAATTCTTTCAAGTCTAACGTTGTGGCCATGAATGTAAAGCGACATTGTAACAGTGGTGGGTGAAGGGCTGAGTGGCCTTGATGTTTTATCCAGCCTAGAGCTAAATGATTCATCTTTAGAAACCATCACTTGCTTTGCAGCCCACTATAAGTGACCAGTACTTTAATCTAACTAAGAGTATGTCTAATAAAACATGGCATGCAGGTTTTAGTTAAACACCAAAATACTTCCATTTCTTACAAATACTTTTTTATTTTCCTCTCTACATCCAGATATTATAAAAAATATAATTCCTCTGTTATTTTAAGAAATACTTTATATCAGCTGATAGATTTACAACAAGCAAACCAAAATCAGGTGGGAATTATTATTGACAAGTTGGGTGTGTGAGCTTCTGTACAAGTGTGTTTTCTCAGGAAATGTTTACAAGACAGCCTGAAAACTAACATGTAGGAGGATGTTAGGCTTTATCCATCAGCAGCTTGTGGATCAGCTCTTTATTGTGTTAATTATTATGAGGAAAGATAGCCTTTTATTACTTGATCTTGTGGACATTTGAACGCAGTATCCATCCAAGGCATCTCGCTTAGTCAAAATATGTATTTAAGGTGTAATCTTAATGTGTGTTTAGGAGTCATGTTCCAAAGCAAACCTGGAGGAAAATATACATGAGAAAACAGGAGTTACCGCCAGCAACCTGGCACCCATGAGTATTTAGTCACAAACACTTATTATTATAGGAGCTCTCTGCACCAATGGGCAAGATGCCATCTGTCTTTAAAGTCTACCTTAAGGACTTAATTACACACCTGCAAAGAGATCCTTTACTTAGGTGTGAAGCTATCAATTTAATCTCTATTCCCCAAAACAGACGGATATATAAACATCTGCCATACAGTAAGCTTTATGGTGGTCCCCTATTTAAGTATGTGTCCCCAGACTTTACACACACCTGACAATCACTGAAAATGCACACTTCCTTCAGAAAAGTCTTCTAAATCAAACACTAAACTGGTTTTTGATAGAAAAACACAATGTGTTTTCTCTGAAACTATTACTTTCAGTGCAAAACGATCTAAAAAACTATACAATATATAGTTTGCCTTGCTCCTGCTGATACTTATGTCATATTGATGAGTTTTCTGGAGCCCAACATTAACCGTAGTATGTAGGGATCCACCGATACTGGTATGGGGTATCGGCGTGGATACCGTTCTAATGTACTCGTATCGGTATCTATTAGTTAACAGACACTACATCGATACTTAAAATGTGGAAACTGAAATAATTTCACAGAAAATGTTTACTTTTCACTTGAAATTTTAGTTTTGTGGTAATTTGTATTAATATTAATTTATTATGTAATTTACCATTAGAGTAAAAGCAGAGAGGAAAAAAAAAGCCTGCCTTCCAATTTTTTTATTTTTTTTTTTGTCTTCTTAGGTAGAAATATCAGAATTGGTACTCTGTATCAGCATATACTCAGACCCAACTATCGGAGTTATAATGGTTTGAAAAAAATGATATAATTGCATCCCAACTAGTATGTTTCATATATTTTGGTGTCTTTCCACTTTAGCTGGACACAAAACCTGCAGATTTTTTTTTTTCTGGTATTAAATTATTTTTTTGTTTTGTTTTTAGCTTTAGATTTTATGGATTTTGTGGATTCTCTGTTTAGTTGGTTTAATATGAACTAAAATGAATGAAATTGAACAACTGAATATGTTATAATTTTAAAAGATTAACTGAGAGAAAATTATAATGACCGTTTTTGGTTTTATAAAACAGTCAAAATGACCGACAACAAAAGATTGTAGCATGACCTCCAACAACTACAGATCTTATCATAAATGTTTGAGCATTGAGACATTTTTTGAGAGTTTTATGCAACATGAGGTGTACAATAGGATGTAGATGGGTGGATTGTGGTGGACATTCCCATTTTAAGGCAGCACTCACGTTAAAGATGCAATAAATAAAAATTACTTCTGCAACACAAAGATGGGGCCTGTTGAGTTACTTTCACACCTGGTTCGCTCTGCACCTGGGTTAATTTGGAATCGCTCTAAGACAACCTCTTTAGCTGGGTCTTGGGTTTTTTCTTTGGTGTGCACCAGAGTCTACTAGGTTGTATTCACACCAGCATAAAAGGTCCGGACCAAGGAGGGAAACTATTTTGAGTTTGTTTTAAGCAAACTAAAGGAGGCTGGTGCAAATATACCCCAAGTCGCTTAAAAAAACTTTTTTTCTGCAATCCTTGCTGCATATTTAGTTACCAGGATTGGGTATTTTCTAAATATTCATTGGTACTACTGGAATTACTGGTTTTCGTGATGTTGTACAACCTTTTAATTCTGTTTTCCATAAGTTAAGTCAAACAGTCAAGTATGTGATCCATCTTTTTAGGCGGGAACATTTTCAGTATGTGAGGTAAGAAATGTAAGGGAGATGATTGGTGACACTTTGTCAGAATATTGATCTGTGTCACTCCCATGATGAGGACCGAGAGAAAAAGTGGAGAAGTAGCTATGAAGCCAGAGGCATTTATCAAAAACCCTCAGGGTTTAATTTTATCTTTAGAGTGATAAAAACAAGGAACCAGAGAAGAAAGAGCCAGTGAAGATGAGAGAGGAATAGGGATGAGATTGAGAAAGAGGCTGATCACGCAGAAAATGTTGTCATCAGCTCATGCCTCGAAAGACGGCACTGATCTTCAATACCATCTCGGATCTCGATGTGAGCAGGGGAGAGATGGTAACAAGAGGAGGCAGAGAGAAAATGAATGCGAACACACGAGAGGGAGGGGAATAATGGCAAGGTGAAGGGAGGCAGTGAGAGGACTGAGGCACTGATAGGAGTGCCACAGGCAAAGAGGGAGTGTTCAAAAGAGGGAAGTGGAAGGAAGAAAGCAGCATAACTGCCTGAATAGAGTGCAGAATAACAGAGAGACCACAGAGGACATGAGGAAAAACATCTGACACAACCGGAGAAAAAAGTCAAAGAGAGGAGAAAACGGGACTGTATATGACAAGAAAAATAAGAATGGATAAAGAGGAACAGACGATCTGGTAGCCGATGAGGTCAGATCGTTGGGCATGTGACAAATGAAGCTGTTTTCTTCCCGGGGAGGGGTAAGATAAATGTGTTGGGAACCTCCGCACGTGTTTGCTTGCATGTGTCATGAAGATACAAATGAAGACAGAGCACCTGTTATTCTGAGACATTGCATGCATCGGACACTCTCTGCAGCATTTTACCTACCTGCATGCTTTTTGACCTTCCTTAGTCAGCAGGAGGAGTGTGACTGCAGAGAGAAAGGAAGAGAAGTGAAGGGAGGGTGAGTCTACAGTAAAATACCCTGAAAGGGAGAGAGTGTGTTAAAGTGGAGTTGCAGCTGAGGGAGTTGTTGCTGTGATTAGCACGCCTGCACTGTCCTCACAATCTTAGACCTGCTCGCCTCTGCTTGGAGCTACTGTGGTGATACAGTAGATTGGATTTTGTCAGATGGAAAGCTTGGACTTTTCTACATCTACTAAAAGAAGTCTTTGGCCCAGATCTATCGACTAAAAACCTGTCTGAAACAAGTTCAGTTCCTTGAAAAGGCCTGGATTTAGCTTTTTTTTTCTTCTTCTTTTTTTTTTGCTGTGGGATATGCATTTCTGAACAGTTAAAGGCTTTCAACTGCAAGTGCTGTGAGTCTTCAAGAACAGATATGTCAGACAATCCTCAAGGTTGTTCTGGACCTGCTCCCAGGGTGGAAGACTCCAAGGTGGGGGAGGCTAGAATGGGAGAGGGGATGCGAATGGGGGAGAGAGACACCCCACTGAGGCTGTCACCTTTCCGTATGCTTCGAATGCTGGATTCATGCCGCCCACCAGGAAACCGGATCGGTAAGTCCATCTTCACCCAGCTCTTCATCTGCACCCTATCTGCATATCCATCAACCAACACGATATCTCAGACTGTGTTTGAACTGTATATATCTTTCAAATATGGGTAGAAACATTGGATATAAGAAAATAATTGTCTTTCTGCCACACATTTATGTAGATGACTTCTGATTACTTAATACTTTTACTGCTGTGTACATGAAATATCCTGTAAATAAGTTTGTAAAAGTAGTTTCTCAATAATATTACAGTTTGATTTATTTTGAAGGGTGCACTAACTATAAAATACCAAATGTTTTTACATTTGGAATGTGGTCCTAAAGGATATCCTTAAACCATAAAAGAAGCGTTCTCTGAAAAAAAAAAAGCTTGTAACAGCAATTAATAAAAAATATTGATTTGAAACAGATTAAATCTAGCACTCTTAAAGAATTGTGCTGACCAATCTGGTCAATCAGAGACATCATATTTCCGTTACTCCGAGAAATAAACCTTTGACTTATTTTGCAGTTTAAAGCTAATCTTCATGGGTTTTTTCCATCCTTCTTTCGAAGCTCTTTTTTGTGTTTTGGTTATAGATTTCCTAGTCCCTGGACCACATGCAGACATGGGTAAGGTAGTCCTAAAAGTAGCCTGCTTCCTCTTCTAGCAGGGAACCAGCAGCTGTAACTAGGCCAACCAGGCTGCATGCAGGGACGCAGGGGGTAACTTGTGACATTTACAGTCTGCTCTTTGTCCTCTGAGAAAGTGGGAAAAGGAGAGCTGCTGGAGATGTTGTAATGACGTTTCGGTGGGATGAGAAGTGTTTGAGAGCAGGACATTTGGCTTTGTAGTGAATGTGAAACAACCTAAGCTGGTTGTTGGTATGTTTTGCATCCAGATGGAAATTTCCTCCCATGATATGTTGTCTTTTTTTCATTCACCCTCATCTGCTTGACTGTTTATGCAAACAAATAAGATGAGGGCGTCCTTAAAGTAAGAAAGGTGATACTTGGAATACTTGAATACTCACTTGTCACAACCTTGTGGAATTGTGTCAGCTTCTCTTCATTTGTAGATGTCCAGGATCATATTCCCTCGACTCTGGTATCAGTTACCTCCAGTTTAAGGTTTCACCATCTAGGTTGGGAAAGTTAATTCGTGATTATGTAACTGGCTGCTCAGTTGTGTGACCTTTTAGTACTGTTATTACCTGTATCCTTACATCAGAATTGTCAAACAATGACTAAAGATTTGTACACAAATTGATATGTACCTATATAGATATATTTACTATTTATCACTTGTTCCTTTTGTCAACTTTCAGACCTATTGGCTATTAAGTGCTAAAATAATTTCATGCAATGACTGTAGATTATTGTCATGAAAAAACTAAATTGATGCCACCAAAGTTTCTATGTTGCTTGTATGTGTAACATTTATTTAACATTTATTTTGGTGACTATCCCACTGTCTGATGGATGGATGAATGATCAGATTTTAACCTTTTAAAAGCTCGAGAAAATAGTGTTGAAAACTCTTAAAAACTCTCCTAAAATTTTTACATAACCTAGTTTATCTAATTAAAAAGAAAAATGCTACCACTATTACTACTGCTTAACCAAAAAACCACATAATGATATTTAGTTTAACAGTTTTTTTTAAGCTTTAACAAATTAGATGTAGTTGTATAAACTTGTTTATAACAGTATACAGGTGAGTTTGTTAGCAGTCTTGCTGTCTTTAAAATCAACTTTGATGGCAAAACCACTATTTGGAAACAGCAGCTTTTCATCTATGCACACAATAGGGGTAGACATGAACAAACTTCTTAAATTAGTTTAGGATAAATGTGATCTTGGAGTTAAATTAATATATTGAGTAGAGTGTCAGTTTCTTCTTCATCATTTTCCCTTAATAAATTAGTGTTAACAGTCAGATAAGGTCTTCAAAATTTAACTAGCCAGGTTTTGTAGTTTTTTTTACCAGTCCTGCTGTCAATTATTCTTTTCAGCACTAGGAATGCTGATTCTTGCAGATTGGTGCCAACCTGTTTATTTTTATTTTTTTTCCCAAACAAGAATATTTATTTTTTACGTGTCTCCTCTGGCAGTATGGTACTCAGAATTGATGTCTGAGTGCCAAGTAGAAGCCCAACAGACTTACTTTCAACAGTGGAACATTATGACTTTTGCTATGATTTTCATATTTACACTTTAGCCTTGAGATAGCATTATAGTGATAGGTTGATCAGATTTTAGCTTTCTCATCCAAATAATATGGTTACTTACTGTCTGATTGATGTGTGGCCGCACAGTTCCCCAAGCCCACTTCTGATTGGCTGATTAGGTCCTTGTGATGACTCCTTTCCCTAAAGTTTTGCCTGCCAAGAGCTGAGCAGCTGAATCCTGGTAGAGAGACGAACCAACATAGAACCAACAAAAACCTCCCCATTCAAATCTGACACAGGGTTGTTCCACATGCCAGATTTGGTTAAGACTAACTGTGTGTCCACACCAAAAGCGTCAAAACGCGCCACATGCCCCCAGTTGGATGCTTGAACATTCACCGATACTGGTATTGGGGCCGATATCATTCTTATGTACTGTATCGGTTAAAGTTAATTGATACCATGAAGCGATACTTGAAATATGGAAACTGCAATAATTTCACAGAAAATGTTTATTTTTCATTTGAATTTTTAATTTTTTATTATCATATTTTTTTCCTAATTCACCATCATGTGTTGTAACAAGCAGAGTAGAAAATAAAACCTGACTTTCATTTTACTGCATTTTTATGTGTGGTAGAAGTATCTGCATTGGTACTCAGTATCGGCAAGTACTCAGATCCAAGTACTGGTATCGTATCGGTTTGAAAAAAGTGGTATCATTGCATCCCTATTGCTTTTTCTTCACAGCAGGCCGTTTATATTATTCCGTACTTTTTAAATCGGTATCGGATCGGTATCGGCAGATTAAGAACCTCAGATATATGTATATGTATAAATGAAGAACGTGTATCGGTTTGATCTATTTTGGCTTAAAATTGCTCCAAGGCTTTTCTTTTATATAATTTGAGAAACATACAGAATATAAATTTATGGAAAAATGTCTCATTTCTGAGAAAAAAATGCATTATATATATTTTTATAGCATACTAGACTGATTATGATATTGAATATTTATGTTCTATGATTAATATCAATAAAGATTATCGACTGCTACTCTTCAGTATGTTAGATTCCATCAGTGACAATTTCTTGATTCTTGAGTAATATGATACCTGAAATGAAAAAAAGTAAAGAGAAAAATTTAAAGTCGGTAGTAGCTTAATTAAATTATTGCTAGAAGAATGTTTTTAATTCTGTTTTTTTTTTTTGCTTTGTTCTATATTTTCCATTTTTAAACCCTATATCAAAGTATGCCACTTGTCTTTTCCTATTACAGAAACAGATACAAACCAATAACCTAGAATAAGAGTTAGCCTGTCTGCAAATGACATCCTAGCATATTAAAACAAATAGCTTTAGTTTTCTGGTTTAGCGTTTTTATATCCCATTGCTGAGCTGCCACGGTCAGTCAAGGAAGTTATTTTTCTTCCTTCCTAATCACTTCTTCTCTCCATGTTCCTTCTCTCCCTGACCTCTTAATCTCTGTCTGTGTGTCTCTCTGAAGCTGGTTGGCTATATCAAGGGTAAACAGTTCAGTTTATGGCAGATTACTTTTAAGTGCTTTCCCTTTCTTGATCAAGTTCAGTCGTCTTTGAATAAACACAGTAAAAACATGATCATCAGCATGGAGATTTATGCACACATTTAATGTGTACATGACCCAGTCTCTCTTGACAGCGAGTTGAGACCATTTTATCCCTTCCCCCACATTCACCTCACAAACAAACCAACATGATGGAGGCGGTCTTGTCAGTTGCACCATGACTCATTAATCAGGCGGATTCTAGGCCAGAAGAAGGTGTTGGAGCAGAGATTGGAACCCTCCTGTGCCATGCAGTTAACATTGATCTCTGACCTCATCTTATGAGTGCCATTTTATACACACTTGGCTTATACCCATTCCTGTTACTGGGGGCATAATCAGTCATCTGGAGAACCTGCCTTTGGCTTTCATTGAACTGGTACTGAAATTTAAGAAGAACATGTGTTTTACAGAGGCTTCTTAAGGTATTCATACCCTAGTAGTGTTACAACCAAAAACTTGTAAGTTTAGAGTCGCAGTTTGTTACATTTGGGATATGTCTCTGGCAGTTTTATACATTAGTTGTGAAATTTGCCTGTTCTTCTTCAAAAAAGCTCTTTTAACATTTTATCAATTGGATTCTAAGTTTGGAGTTTGATTGGGCCAGTCTAACACACACATTTTCTTTGATCTGAATTATTCCATTTTAGATCTAGTTGTATGCTAATGATACGTATGCCCTGGTAATAGAAGTACCTTCACCCCAGTTTCAGGGGCTTTGCAGTATATAATTTATTCGTTTTTTTCTATTGCCATCCATCTTCACATCAATTTTCTAGGGACATCCCTGTTCCTGCTGAAGAAAAACAACACATTTCCATGATTCACCACCATGTTTTCCAGATGGTGTGTTCAGGGTGATCTGCAGTCTTTTCCGCCACCCAGGATCTTGTTTCATAAGCTAACCATGACATAAACGTATCCACAACTTCTGGTCTGCACAATGCTGTTTGCTTACAAATTTATTCAAACCTTTGGTTCCTACATAAACCAAATTGATTAAAACTCAAATAAAATTCTACAAATTGGACTGCGTGTGCAACTGATATCTCCTTTAGGCAAATTATTAACTTGCATTGTATTTAGGGATAGAGTAAAATGGAGTGAATCAAACACTTGTGTATAAATAATTGTTTAATGAAGTACATTCAAATATTTAGCATGATTTTTCTTCTTCACAATAATGTTGTGTTAATCTATTACATAAAATTCTAATAAACTATTTCGACATTTGTAATGTGATAAAATGCAAAATGTGAAACACTGATGTACTTTTGCAAGGTACATTATTATTATTATTATTATTCTGGATGACAATTGCGTTTTTTTAAATCAAAAAATTAAACAAGCCTGTATAAGTTTAATGATTATAAACATTCATTTTTAAGTATGTTTGGTTTGTTGCTGGTTCACTCAGTAATTTTTTTACCTGTGTTTGTGTGTCACAGGTATCGTCCATGAGAATGTGAAGATGGGTTCGGATGGTGAAAGTGATCAAGCATCTGGGACATCCTCTGACGAGGTTCAGAGTCCAGTGAGGGTCCGGATGAGGAACAATCACCGGCGCATTTCTAATGAGGTACACGAAGCTGAGAGACACAAATGCATCGCTTTTACCCCTGACAGACTGCTCTTAGGAATTGGTTCTGAGGAAAGAACACCTGGACATATTATTTATGTCAAATTTGACACCATAGGCTGTAGGAAAACCATCTTTCGACTACTATCGATTGCACTCTGTACCAGAGCTTTAAGGGGTTATCAGACTGTAGAGCTAGCTTTATAGTTTGACACGCTAATAACGTTGTCGCCTATGAGATTTTATTTAATTACCAACCTTTTCAAATCCTGACCAAATAGATTTGGCTACTAAATTTAGTGCCAACAGTTTGACAAACCCAACCATAATAGTGATTAAAAGGAAGTGAAACCCAAAGTGACAAGAAAATAAAGTATAAATGGCCATGTAAAGATATCATAGATAATTTCTTCCATTTTGTAAACCTCTTTTCTAATACCATTTAACTTTATCCTACTCTGTTTTTTACTTAAAATATTTATTTCTTTATCACCTTTTTTCCCCCATGAACAGTCATTAATTATTTACATAATTAGAGTAGAGGCGACATCGAACTGTGTTAAAAAAGAAGTGTTTTCCCATTATTTCAAAACAAAGACAAACGTGTGACAAACATTTCGATTTTAAATATTCTTTATTATCTTATATCAACTCTAGGAAAATGGAGAAAATCTCATATGACCTGATAATCTAATACTAGCTAATAAAATAATGCCTGCTAATAATTGTGTTTTTAAATTGTAAGTGCACAAAAAAATGTGGTAAAATAAATTATAAACTAATTGGTAATTATTATCTACATGTCAGCGTCCTATGACTTCACATCATACCTTTACAGTGAACCGAACAAGATTGTTGCTTTCATCATCAGTAAACTGTAGAACATTTGCAGCATTTGCTGTCGGCCATTTAACACTGTTGCAGCTGCTGCATGAAGAACAAATGTCATAAAACACCTTTTGTGTACCTCACAAATGTCAGGGGCTTTGACAAAATGACTTAGTAATTGGTTTCATTTAAATATTGAAAACAAACTAGCTTTTGGTCTAATGTTGGTGTGTACGCCCAAAATTCTGAAAATTTTATATTTAGCATTGCGTTTGTATATAACTGCATCTGTGCTGATGGCACCCCGTAATGGTTTCTGTTCACAACCTTGTTTTTAATGTAACACATCCCTCAAGCCTCAGTCAGTCTGCATCTTCCTGAAGAAGCTGCAGACTGATGAGCACAGCAGTATTACTGGAAATGCCTCTAGACGCCCAGCTTCTGACTGCTGTAAGCAGTGGAAGGGACTAATTTAGAGCATGTTTACCACATGGAGAGGCAGGAAGAGGATGGAGTGAATAGTGTGGGCACAAAACAAGCTGGGGTGACAGAGTAATTATAGATGTACGAATATTTCTTAATGTCGGGAAGACGGGCAGAGGAATACTGGATCTGGGGATACCAGGGGAGGTTGATCGAGAAATGAAGGGCAAAGAAAGATAAAAGCAATGCTTTCCCTCCTCTATTCCCCCCTTCCCCCATCTGCCTTTCCACCCTCAGGAAGCTGTCCATTCCTCTGCTCCTCCTTCCCCTCCTCCTTCTTTTTTGAGCATGTGGATGGCACACCACCACAGTGCCAGCTCTCTCTCGCTCTCTCTCTCTCTCCCTCACCGTGTGTGCAGTCATGTATCAGGTCACAGACCTATATATTGTTGAAAGCGCATGTAAGTGCATTGAAAAACACATTTGAGGAGGACAATGAGGGAGCTACTAGAGCTGATCTGCATTGTGAGTATCGGGAACCCACGCGTGTATTTGTGTGTGTGCGGGGGGGGGGGGGGGGCTTTATAGAATCTGTAGTAGTGAATGAGAGGGTATGACTCCCAGTGCGTTTGTGAACTTGTGACCGTTGTTACGCCTTAAACAGGCGACATGAATGAAGGCTTCTCTAAAATAAATTGCAGTATACATTGCCATACCGATTTTTCCTGCAAATGCTTGTTGAAGTTCAAATGTGTATTTACAGCATCTTGTTTTTTATTACATGGAATTGTTAAGTATTTGTTATTTCCTTACGCACAACATTACATGTTTATTATGCATCTGTGTTGTCAAGATGCCTGCTGTTTCTCTAGTCGATGTAGCATCAGCTCAGATAAAACTTCTAACAGCGCAAAAATCCATTTATTATTATTATTATTATTATTATATCTTAAAAGAATCACAAACACTCCTGTAGCCTGAAGCTGATGTTCTCATGTAAATTTACACAGATTATTTTGAACGCTCATGTCAAGAAGTCACACTGTGGGGGTGTTGGGATTTGGCCAATCAGCCTCAGCTGCCATAGAAACAAATTGTGATTGGCATTAGTGAAAATGTTATACATGGGAACATATAAGAGGCAGCACATTGAGTGAAAATAGGAGTTATTCTAGTTGTTTGGAGGTAAGCTGCATGACAGAACTATACAACAGTTTCTCTTTGGTGACCGGATTTATGACAAAATAATAGTTCAAACAACATTCTCATCAAAGGATAAATGTATCGGATATATAAAAACCTTAAACTAAAACAATTACGTAGGACCACATTAACTAATTTGTTGGGCTCTCCAAATGCAGTAATTACTGTGTGTTGAATAAAGCAAATAAAATTACAAATGGGGGATCAGAATCGTTCAACATTTTCTTGATTGATAATAAAAAAATAAAGAACAAAAGCATAAAAATGTACTACTACTACAATTTAAATTTATACATATGCATATATATTCTTATATACAGTCAGGTCCATAAATATTGGGACATCGACACAATGCTAACATTTTCGGCTCTATACACCACCACAATGGATATCAAATGAAACAAACAAGATGTGCTTTAACTGCAGACTGTCAGCTTTTATTTGAGGGTATTTATATCCAAATAAGGTGAACGGTGTAGGAATTACAACAGTTTGCATATGTGCTTCCCACTTGTTAAGGGACCAAAAGTAATGGGACAGAATAAGAACCATAAATCAAACTTATGCATTTCAATACTTGGTTGCAAATCCTTTGCAGTCAATTACAGCCTGAAGTCTGGAACACATAGACATCACTAGACGTTGGGCTTCATCCCTGGTGATGCTCTGCCAGGCCTCAACTGCAACAGTCTTCAGTTCCTGCTTGTCCCTGGGGCATTTTCCCTTCAGTTTTGTCTTCAGCAAGTGAAATGCATGCTCAATCGGATTCAGGTCAGGTGATTGACTTGGCCATTGCAAAACTGTCCACTTCTTTCCCTTCAAAAACTCTTTGGTTGCTTTTGCAGTATGCTTTGGGTCATTGTCCATCTGCACTGTGAAGCGCCGTCCAATGAGTTCTGAGGCATTTGGCTGAATATGAGCAGATAATATTGCCCGAAACACTTCAGAATTCATCTTGCTGCTTTTGTCAGCAGTCACATCATCAATAAATACAAGAGAACCAGTTCCACTGGCAGCCATACATGCCCACGCCATGACACTTCCAGCACCATGCTTCACTGATGAGGTGGTATGCTTAGGATCATGAGCAGTTCCTTTCTGTCACTCTGGTACAAGTTGATCTTGGTCTCATCTGTCCATAGGACGTTGTTCCAGAACTGTGAAGGCTTTTTTAGATGTTGTTTGGCAAACTCTAATCTGGCCTTCCTGTTTTTGGGGCTCACCAATGGTTAACATCTTGTGGTGAACCCTCTGTATTCACACTGGTGGAGTCTTCTCTTGATCGTTGACTTTGACACAGATACACCTACCTCCTGGAGAGAGTTCTTGATCTAGCCAACTGTTGTGAAGGGTGTTTTCTTCACCAGGGAAAGGATTCTTCGGTCATCCACCACAGTTGTTTTCCGTTGTCTTCCGGGTCTTTTGGTGTTGCTGAGCTCACCGGTGCGTTCCTTCTTTTTGAGAAAGTTCCAAACTGTTGTTTTGGCCACGCCTAATGTTTTTGCTATCTCTCTGATAGGTTTCTTTTGTTTTTTCAGCCTAGTGATGGCTTGCTTCACTGATAGTGACAGCTCTTTGCATCTCATCTTGACAGTTGACAGCAACAGATTCCAAATGCAAATAGCACACTTGAAATGAACTCTGGACCTTTTATCTGCTCATTGTAATTGGGATAATGAGGAAATAACACACACCTGGCCATGGAACAGCTGAGAAGCCAATTGTCCCATTACTTTTGGTCCCTTAACAAGTGGGAGGGACATATGCAAACTGTTGTAATTCCTACACCGTTCACCTGATTTGGATGTAAATACCCTCAAATAAAAGCTGACAGTCTGCAGTTAAAGCACATCTTGTTCGTTTCATATGATATCCATTGTGGTGGTGTATAGAGCCAAAAATGTTAGCATTGTGTCAATGTCCCAATATTTATGGACCTGACTGTATTATATATATACGCATCAACCAAATGTAAAAGGGTTACTTAAAATCATATACTGTAATTATTTTATTTTCTATTTGATTCAAATGTATTGAAGCGTTTTTTTCTACATATGTCTTATTTATGAAAACTCTGCAGACGAAAATGAAAAGGAAAAAAGATTATCTGCCAAAAAGAGCCTGATCGATGTTTAGAAAAACTTTGATTCAGATTTTAAACGCACTTTTTTTCCCCCAGATACCCAGTGTTTGAAACTCCCGTTCTCGAGATCGGCTGTGCTGTAACTTTTAGATATTTTACTTGTTAAGCACCTGAATAAATGGTTAAAATTGCCTAATCAAGTTCTACAAAGTCCTCCTTGCAATGTAATAATTTAATTCTGATATGTTTAAACAGAGACATATCTAAAAGTAGCAAGATACCACCTTCTGATCCAAAATTTGCAGTTGCTGTATTAAAACATGTCTTGCTGGTTTCTGTTGATCTACTGAATGATGATGCTTTGGAAAAACACAAGCATGCATCAACACATTTGACATGATATGGCTTTATAATGCACTAAATGCTTTTTGCCAGTGGTCTACTGGCAGGACTGTTCAGCAGCCAGTCATTGGCAGGTAATCTATACTCTTGTGAGCTACTGGACATTAGATTCTGTGATTTCTTGCTGTCTGGATGGGACAGGTTTTCATGCTGCCTTAACGCCACATATTTATGTGGCAACTATGTTAATATTGATAAAAATAAGTTTTGGTTGTTATAGCTCTAAAAAATATTATTTTGCACTGATAATCAGGATTTGCTCTCATTAAGTTACTTAAATTTACCAGTTTTCTCAAAAAAGTAGTTTTACTACTTCTTTCTTTGGGATTTTTTAATATAGGCTTTCTATGAATGTTTAGACCCTTCTTTTCTTTTCTTCAAAAAGATGTAACTTCTTCTTTTTAATCATTTAAGACCATTTTATGAATCCAAGTTGTAATATTTAAAATTAACAGTATTAATTTTAAAATATTTTTAAAAAATGATGATGAGGATAATGATATTAGTAATGATGTGTTTTGAATAAAAAGCCTTATTGTATTTAGAAATATTTTTTTTTTTAAAGAACTTTAATCCCCACTGAAGGAGAATTAAGTATATTCGTTTTTTTATCCTCAACAGTTAAAAAAAGTTAACACTTCAATTTTTAGCTATGCAATTACTGTATATGACACGTTTGCAATAATAGAAGTCTATGATAAAATATAAAAATATTTTTTGTTCTTAATATGATATTGATATATGATTTTTATTTTCCTTTTAATCTGTAAAGCACTTTGAGAAGCTATGTAGTTTGAAAAGCGCTTTATAAATAAAGTTTGATTTGATGATATGAAATTTGAAGATTGAATATTTATTTAAAGGAGCTCAAAGACGTTTTGTGGTTTGTAAGCTTTCATAGTTTTAGTTTTCATTTCTGATCGGTCAGTCACAAAGAGTTTTTTTCTGTATGGTTATAAATTGGTTATTTAAATGTCATATTTTTCTCTCCCTTTGTGTTTGTCTTTTGTAGGACATAAACAAGCGCTTGTCTCTCCCTGCTGATATCAGACTGCCAGAAGGCTACTTGGAAAAGTTTGCCATGAACAGCCCGCCTTTTGACAAACCCATGAGCCGAAGACTTCGACGTGCATCACTGGTTAGTATAAAGTGGAGTTTGAAAGATATTGTGTGCTGTTTATATATAGGCTGCTTTGGTCAAAAGACGCTGTCTTTAGACATATAATAGGTCAGTTTTCCTAGGTGTCAGCTGCTTCTTTTGATCCTGCGCTATCAATGTAAGATTAGCTATCTGGAGCATTGTGAGCCACTGTAATGGTTGACTAATGATGTTATATTATAATCACAGAGAACAAGCAGAGAGACGCAGCCCAGTTTTGAACACTCGCTACAGTTATGCTACAGGATGTACAATGTCTCAGCAGGGGGATGAATGATATGTTCTTCATTATGTATCCAGGACAAGAGCATTGTGGGTATAAAGGGAGGGGTGCTGGCTAGGGGAGGAGTTAACTGCTGGATACACAAAGCAATGGATGATTGGAAGAATAAAAAAAGTGTTAATCATATGCAAGATGTTCCTATACATTTAGCCTTTATATCATTTCGATACTTGTTCTTGGTTTTTATTTTTTTCTACTATCTCACATTTTCAGGTTTCCCTTTCTTGCTGCACTGTTACACTCATCCGGTTCACCACACATTTGCTGTGTAAATCAAATTCAGTCTGCTGCACTGATACATATCTTCAAATCAGATTACTAAATCCCTTGAAATTCAAGAAGATTTGACCTCCATCAACCGTATTTGCTGTAATTATTAAACAGGGCTACTCCCTTTCCTCGTTTAAGTAATTTAGCTATGTGGCTTTTCTGCGGGACTCTTGAAAGATGAAACCAAAGATTAGTTCCTCAGAGGTTTGCTAGATAATAATAAAATCTCTACTGTAGAAGGTGAAAAGTGGAAGTAGAGAAAGAATAGAGTCGCATGTGAATTTTGATTTATTTATTTTTTTTGTTCATTCTACCTGCGTGTTTAGCTGTGGGTCCTCTGGGTTGTTAAATGTATGTGATGTAATAGATCAATCAATAATTCAGCAGCAGTGTCAGACTCCTCTACTGCAGTTCTTTTCCTGAATAGGTTTTCACTCCAGGACACCTTGAAGTGAGCCACTGAGCAAAGAAAAGAGGAAACGAAATACAGAAAGGAGATGAGAAGGGAGTAATAGTCTTACAAACAGAAACTTTCAGTTTAAAGCGCTTTTAACCATTTTTCTGATCTTATGATCAGATCACAGATTTATGTAGATATTGTTTTGGTAATATTTTACACAAAATGCTTCAGCATATAAATTCATTTTTTCTATATATACACACACTCCAGCAAAACCAAGTATATGTTATGTTTAGAAGTATCAATCTAAATGTCTTTGGGCTGCTGGTGTGCTTGTCATTTGTTGCTGTAACAATGACACCACGTGTCTGGCGTCTTATTGCAGATACCCTTATTTGAAACCTTGTATTTTGATCACCGAGCCTTCTCCTGTGTAATACAAGTGAATTTGGTTGGTATCAGTTTTCAGTCATAGCTGTTGCCAGTAGATACTCAATAATTTAAGGCAGGGTATTGAGATTATGTGGTGCTCTGAGATAACTTGGTGTTTTATTTCAGAGAAAAACATTTCCACAACTATTGCAACTGGTTAAGATGTGTAAAAAGCCTTAAAGAAAATTGTGTTTCATTGCTGTCTATCTCAGACTGAAAGGAATTTGAAAAATCCAGCCTTTATTTTAATATATCATATACATTTTCCCTATCATATGGAGTTTTCTAGAAAACATTTTTTTCAAACAAAAGCTGTATGTTTTCCGTTCAGCTAAAGCACCAAATGATCACCCTGTTTTTAGTTTTCTGTTAGAGGCTAATAAACTTTTTAAAAATCTTTTGTTATTTTAAAGACTCAATGTTAATATGCCCTGTAGCTTCAGGGCATTTGAAAGAGAAAAAAAGCCCAGGAATCCCTCACACTGAACAAGCATATAGTGACTGTGGAAGGGAAAAACTCCCTTTTAACAGAACAAAACCTACAAGAGAACCTGTCTCAAGCAGCCATCTACCACGACCGTCTGTGGGTTTGAGAAGACAGACCAGAGACACAAAAAGAACAAAAGGAACTGATGTAAGAGTACTTTCTATATTAAAGAAAGTAAAAAGTTGATAACCGGACACAGAGGTTTAACAGTTTATGGAAGCATCATTCCAGTCCATGTCCAACAGGGCATTGTAGCTGAACAGGTTGCGAGACCAGGTGAAGCTTATATAAAGCGTAAAACACTGGGGAAAAACCTCAAATATAGCAAATAATGCTACTGGAGAGTAATAGAAGAGAAAAGTAGCAGGGTGAAGAGAAGTGGTCAGTCTGTCCAACAGTCTAAGCCTATAGCAGCATAACTAAAGAGATAACCTAAGCCACTTAGCTTTTTCAAAAACAAAAGTTTTAAGGCTGGTTGTTACAACCCACCTGGGCTCGTGGTCAGGGGGAGTAACAAAATGACCCTGTAGACAGCTCTTAAAATGGAACAAAATAGTTTAATCAGAATAAGCAGCAAAACAAATGAACTGAACAGAAAATGGTCTTTAACAAAAACTGACAAGTGCTTGGTTACTGCAAAACAAAAAGGTGCCCAAAAACACAGACTAAGGTAAGCCTTAAATAAAATGGGACACAAAACAGAGAACTTAAAATGCTTTCTTTTTAACTTAAAGTAATAAGGTGTTATCTAAAATAAGCTACTCAAAGGTAACACAAAAACAAAGAGAACAGCACTAAACCAAAGTTCAGACAAAACCTAAGCACAAAGACCATCCATCCATCCATCCATCTTCTTAACCGCTTATCCAATTCAGGGTCACGGGGCAGCTGGAGCCTATCCCAGCAATTATCAGGCGTTAGGCAGGGTACACTCTGAACAGGACGCCAGTCTGTTGCAGGGCCAACACAGAGAGACAGACAACCATTCACACTCACATTCATTCCTAGGGACAATTTAGAGTGATCAATTCACCTATCATGCATGTTTTTGGACTGTGGGAGGAAGCCGGAGTACCCGGAGAGAACCCACGCATACACGGGGAGAACATGCAAACTCCATGCAGAAAGACCCTGGGCCGGGATACGAACCCACGACCTTCTTGCTGCAAGGCAACAGCGCTAACCACTGCGCCACCGTGCAGCCCCCACAAAGACCATAAAAAGATTTTTTATTTATTTTATTTAACAAAAGCAGAGGACTTCTGGTAGGCTTTGTGGGAAAACAGCACTGTATCAAGCTATTCCCCAACTGCAGGTGAGTCTTCTGGTCTTTTAAAGAACAGTGAGCCAATTAGCAGCTTCCATTTGGCTGATCAGCCACAGGTTCTCTTGCTCACCTGAAAGGAGGAGGGAGGAACCAGGAGCAGAACCTGTCAGAGGAAGCAGTCAGGGCTTGATATGCACACCAGGAAAATAAACACAAACAAATAATAAAACAAATTAATAAAACACACAAAGGCCCCTGTTAAAACACAGGTGGTCATAACAGTGGTGTTAAAAATAGACAGTGTCTGACTCACAGACTGAAACTGGGAGCTGGTCCCACAGGAGAGGAGCCTAATAACTAAAAGATGTGCCTCCCATTCTACTTTTAGAAATCCTAGGAACTACCAGTAGACCTGCAATCTGAGAATGAAGTGCTCTGTTAGGAACATATGGAACAACCAGATCTCTGATATATGATAGAGCCTGATTATTAAGGGCTTTATATGTAAGAAAGAGAATCTTAAATTCTATTGTGGATCCAATAGGGAGCAATTGAAAGAAAGTTAAAACAGGAGAAATGAGATCTCACTTTAATATTCATCATAACCCTTGCTGCGCGATTTTAGATCAACTGAATGCTTTTAATTGCATTTGTGGACTTCCTGTTAGTTAGGGATTACAGTAGTCCAGCCTTGAAGTAACACATGCATTGACTAGTTTATCAACATCACTCCTGGACAGGATGTTTCTAATTTTAGCATTATTCTGGATGTAAAAGAAGGAAATCCTAGAGACCTGTTTTAAATGGGATTTAAATGTCATGTTTTCATCAACAATAACACAGAGCTTTCTTACATTATAACTGTAGGCCAATTTAATGCCATCCAGAAGTTTCTTGTTTTAGAGTTTCTGATCCAAAGATAGTAACTTCTGTCTTGGCAGAATTTAAAATCAGGCAGTTTAGTCATCCTGGTTTTTATCGCTTCAAGAGATTTCTGTAATCTACCCAACTGATTGGATTCATTAGGATTTATGGATTAATATAGTTGCATATTATCAACATAACTGTGGAAATATAACAGTTTTCATGGAGTTTTGAGGAAAGCCCAAGACGCTTTTGCTGCCGTTCTCTCACAGTAGTTTTAGATATGTTTTTTACCACCCATCCTCTTCTAGCCATCCTCTTGTACTTGTCTTTATTGGTCACAGTTAGAGTTGTTTTAAATATTTTCATTATCTTACCGGTTGTAAAGGTGGGCAGTTTAAGGAGAGTAGCTCTAAATTTATAGCAGTATTCAGAGTTATGAAAATTAATATTTCACCTTCAGCTGATAAAATCTAAAAAATAAAATAAAAAATGAATGAAAACATAGCTTGGGAAGTTGGTTTTTAATTTCTAAAATTATTCTATGGTATTAGGGAGTTTGCGTGAATAAAAGAGATAATTAAACATGGTCAATACAGCAAACGTGTAAATGTCCTAACATGACCCAGACAAGTCATGTTAACAAAAGGTTCTTCTTTACTCCCACCTCTTATTGCCATCCTCTACTTCTCTTTTTAGAAATGTATAATTTTATCTCTCCCACTCAAACACTTTCAATCCATGACTCTCACAGCATTAGGCTTTCTTACAAGCACCAAATAAAAGAAAATAATTGCTAATGAAATGTTGTTGAAGTAATGGAGTTTTCTTCTCAATACACATCCTCATCAAAGTTGTAGACATTTCAGCTATTGCACTTCCTGCTTTAGGTCTAGCTTTTCATCTCTCCCCACTGTCTCTGCACAGGCTCGTGCACAGTACATGCTCATATTGTTCTGTTACTTTAATTTTGTCTCTAAAACTTGTTCTGACCTAGTTCTGCTGAGTAAGCTCACTGAAGCGTTTGGAAAGAAATGAACCCATTGCCATCGAAAGCATATGCAAGCACGCGCACACACACTCACACAGATACTCACTCACATACTGTAGGCTACTGCTTGCAAAGCATTAGGTACTCAGAGGGCAAACCATTTGCAAGAAGTAGACTTGATGCAAAAACCTAAGGCTGTCTTAGTTGTAGGGACACCTGATGTAAACAAGGCATCTTCCAATAGAGATTCTCAGGAGACTTCATTATAAATGACACCACACTACATTTCAACAGTGCTTTCTTCAATTTGTTCTTTTGGAGGTTGTTGTTTTTTTTGTTTTTGTTGGGGGGGGGGGTGACAGATCTACTGTTATTTGGCATTACATACATTTGAACTTGAGGAACATCTCATTTATTATCCATAGGGTTTTATATTAACTACGCCCTCCCTATGTACCTGGTGCTGGCTCACAGTCTGCTCAGTAATTCATCCCAACGGAGGTCTAGGTTTTGGTCAGGATTTTGTAAAAACTAGTCCAGTAGTTCCACAACAAAATTGCTTATCTATGACTTTCTGGATCTCTTATTTCATATGGAATTAGAATTAGAACAGATACCAAGAAAGTCTTAGGCAAAAGTCATAGGTTCATAAGGTCATAGTCATAACGTTCAAAAGCGGTGTATTGTATCGCAAGTTTGATTAAATTAGCAGAAGTAGGCACATCAATATGTGTGAATACCCACAGATTGAAAATGTTGGCACTCCCTTTTAAAGAGATCACATGCTTCATCAGCTAAGTTGGTCAATGGATATCCTTCCCCCTTTCATAAGCGCAAATGCATGCAATGACCCGCCATTCATATACAAGATATGTTGGGTTAGATATGTTTGTTGTACAGACAGTTAAAACATGGTTGAAATGTGTTTCTAAGAGACAAATAAACAGGAGCAGGAGACAGGGATACTCCCTAACAACCCTGTGGCTGTCACGACTTGACGTAGCTTACCATTAATAATTCAAGCCTTAGAAACTCAGGGATGACATACAGTGACATTCGAACCTGTTGGTTATTAACTAAAGACAGGATTAAAGTAGAGTTAACCAGATGGGTAAAATACCCTGTGGGTCTCTATAGAAACAGTTAAAGTAAACATTTTCGCATATATGGTTGTTTGTGGAAATAAATGTAATAATGTATGTCTGTCTCTATTTAGTGTAATTGACTATCATGCTTTTTTTCCCTGCATCTGTATATTGGAAATAGGCCTGCAAACATATTATTAGTAGAGCATAAATAAAAATATAAAAGAATAAAGGAATTTGTTCAACTGTTTGTTCAAACAAATAACAGATCAGCCAACTATGTCTCTGCAACTTCTGTAGACCTGCAGTTGGTGAGAATGATGGCAATGTGGCATGGTTGTTGGTACCAGACCGGCTAATCAGAGTATTTGAGAAACTGATGATTTACTGAGGTTTTCACTCACACTCATTACTACAGCTTACAGGAAATGGTAGTTGCACTTTTTGACAGAAACAGATTGTAAAACTTTGCCTAGTGTGATGAGTCTTTATTTCAGCTGTGACATTCAGATGATATTGCAAGATTTCTTGTTAACAGCATGAAAGCATCCTGTCTTCTATCAACGGGTCAGGCTGGCGGAGCAATGGTTAGGAGGATAATTTCCTGGAGCAAGTTGTCCCCTAAGTACCAGCTAACTATAGTTTGAATGCCACAGCTTACCTGAGGATAGTTACTGAATACTCGAATAACGGATGGTCAGCTAACAAATCTGCAATAACTACAGATGCTATCATGTCGATATGATCCACATTTCTGAGGAATGTGTTTGACACCTTGTTGAATCTATGCCATTAAGGAATTAGGACTGTTCAAGTTCTACAATGGGGTGCAACCGAATACTACTAAGGTGTGCCTGATGAGATGGCCAATGAGTGCACATAAAAATTGTTTGATTTTGCAGAAATGTACATTTGTGTTAATGTCAGGTCTTGTAGGGGTTGTTACCTAGGCACAAATATACCCATGTATTAAAATAGGGCTTGATGACTCAGATTCTTCCCACACATCGAATAAAGCCGAATTTACCTCCAACAACGACGGGCAAGAGGATTTCAATAGGTAATAAGTTTAATGAGCTGCTAAAGGGTTGCTTTACCTTCAGATAAGATGCCCTGAAAACAAACCTGAACTGGCACAGTAGCAATGTGACAAAATCCAAAGAACCAGCCTAACTGAACCTATCTTTTCTGTCCTCCTGCAGTCTGAAATTGGCTTTGGGAAACTTGAGACGTACATCAAACTGGACAAGCTGGGCGAGGTTAGATCAATAAAGAAAATTAGATTGATCAATTTTCAGCTTTCAGATTTTACAAATGCACTCGTGTTTTCCATTCGTGTAGGGCACCTACGCCACAGTGTTTAAAGGCCGAAGCAAGCTGACAGACAATTTGGTTGCTCTGAAAGAGATACGCCTGGAGCATGAGGAGGGCGCACCCTGCACAGCCATAAGAGAAGGTACTTTAATGTAATAGTCCATGCTAACTCATAAAACTTATGTCAAGAAGGTGTTAGAAAATGGGCTTGGTTGTTTTATAAAAGAGAGATGAGCAGAAGGGTTAATGGTTTATTTTGTTTCCTTTTTAAAGTGTCTCTGCTTAAAGACTTGAAACACGCCAATATTGTCACTCTCCATGACATCATCCACACTGACAAGTGCCTGACTCTGGTGTTTGAGTACCTGGTAAGTGTCACCTAAATCTTATGGTGTGCATATTGTTTGGACAATAATAATTGTAACTCAATTTTACCTTCCCTCCATCTTCAACAGGAAAAAGACCTCAAGCAATATATGGACGACTGTGGGAGCATCATGAGTATTCACAATGTCAAGGTAATTTCCCAGTTTTGCATCTGCTCAGTTCAGAAAAAAAAGTTATTTAAAAAAAAAAATCTATTTATATCATGAAAGTTCGATGGCTAACTTGTGGGAAGTCTGAGAATATTTTATTTGTTCAAATCTTCCAAAAAAGGGTCAAAGATGTTCGCAGGGATATTTCTATCAAGATGGAAATCAGGGATTCAATTAATTTATACAGTGACATAAACTACTGTTCTTAATTAGTTACATTTACTTGTACTTTAATTATTAATGCTTTTTGATCATTATATCTGGTTGTGTATGTTACTTTAATGGCCCACATGGCGTCATTCTGAAGGAGAGATGATAAAACCTTTAGATTCCTTTAAAAAACAACACAGTAGACCTTTATTATAGTGCTGAAATGGAAGCTAAAAATCAGATACCTACTTTAACAAACAAATAGGATGTATTTTCCTTCAGTGCTTTCACTAGGCACAATGCGTTGTGTAAAATTTTTAAAAACCAATAGAACACTTGCTTTTAGCACAAATTACTGATTGTGTACCCCCCCCCCCCCATCAAATGCTGGGTAGTGAGATTTAGCAGTAAAGAAATATCACCACTCATACCACCGATTTCTCTCTCTTTTTTTTACATGAAGTCTGATGTTTTTTGTCTCCTCAGATCTTCCTTTTTCAGCTTCTAAGAGGTCTAGCATACTGCCACAAGAGGAAGGTTCTCCACAGAGACCTTAAACCACAGAATTTACTCATCAATGAAAAAGGAGAGCTGAAACTGGCAGATTTTGGTAAGGCAACATTTAACTGACTACAAGGACAATGTTGTCTGTCCCTGATTCAACTCACTGTACTTTTATCCATGAAAAAGTCATCAAAAAGTTTCACACTTAAATTTGCTGAATTCCTAGTGATAATCATAATATTTTTGCTTAATGTGACAGTGTGTAGTTTTTGCAGTACATTTTTGAAAATATCCATTACAATATTATGTAATAATAATTACGTAAAGCACATTCATTGCAAAATGTTGGCGATATTGTAAAATATGACTTTAAAAATCAGTTTTAAAATACATAGGCGCCGGTCCTCTTTTCAGGGCAAAGCCATATTAGATGACGTCTTTGCTTCTACAAGAGCCCAGATGGACAAAACGCACGGAACAAGCCCGATATTAAAACATTGATTTCCCCTCAAAATGCTAAAAAGTTTTGCCATAAATACATTTTTACCTCTTCGTTAGTTCCAAGCGATGAAAGAGAGACTGATGTGCTCGTCATGATGCTGCAAAAAGATAATTCTCAGGGAATAGTTGGACCTCCGTTGTTGAGTTTCTTACTCGAAGACACCGATACCGCATGCTTGTGGTAATTTAGGTATGCACTGCCCCCTAGTGGCCGAAAATTACACACTGTGCCTTTAAGGAAAAAAAACTGTACTTTTATTATGCCCTAATATGAGGAATAGTGGCAGAATATTAACTTTGTTCATTTTATTAGTACTTTAGGATACATATATTATCATTAAGATACAATATTTTTCATTGTTGGAGTCGGAATATTAAAATGTAAACAGTTTAAGTGAAAACCCCAGTTTTTACTTCTTAAGGAAAGACTATTTTTTAGACCAAACAACCCACTACATTGTCGTTACTTTCTCCATAATCAGAATCCATTACCAAAGTTCCCCCCGGTTGGACAATTAAAGGATTATTCTATTCTATTCAACTAGTTGTAGAAAACTACCCTACAATGCCCTCTTCTGGTAAAAAATGAAGGATAGCATACTGACTTAAATCTGTTGGAAGTAATCTCTAGTTAAAGCGATACCTTTAGTTAAAGTAATTGTTTGAAGGGCAATACATTTAATTAGCAATACTTTTTGTAAATTGTGCTGTTGTATCTTAAAATAAGTTGTGTTTTCATTTAGGTTTGGCTCGGGCCAAGTCTGTCCCCACAAAGACTTACTCAAATGAAGTTGTGACATTATGGTACCGACCCCCAGATGTTCTCCTGGGCTCAACTGAATACTCCACACCCATTGATATGTGGTGAGAAAAGTCATCAAATACAGATATATTCAAAGATTACATATTTTATATTGCAGATACATTTTAAGATTTTAAAAGTTGTATGTTTTGAAACTTCTTGTTGTTTACTTTTGCTCCTTCACTCAGGTTTTATTAGTGGTTAGGTGAAATGTGGTAACCTTAAACTTGCTCAGGAATCTCAAACATTTGATGCTGGCTCGTGTGATCTTTAGTTTAATTCAGCTTACATGTTTTAATTCTTTACTGCATTTTTTTCTATCTCACCCTTCCAGGGGTGTCGGCTGCATCTTTTATGAAATGATCACAGGAAGACCTCTCTTCCCTGGATCAACTGTGGAGGATGAACTGCACCTCATATTTCGGATTCTTGGTGGGAAATCCACCAGATGTGGATGGCTTTGTGCAGCCCTCCTACTGTTATGTTTTTAACTGTGTTCACTCCATGTTAACTATTGCGTTTTTTCCCCCAACAGGTACTCCCACGGATGAGACTTGGCCCGGGATCACGACAAGTGAAGAGTTCAAAACTTACAACTTTCCCCGCTACCATGCAGAACCTATTGTCAACCATGCACCCAGGTACGAAGCCCTCTAAGTTGGAAAACAAGTGTGTTTGTATTTAAAGTTCCTGTGATAGTGTAGACATACGATAAAAAGATTAGGTAAACATTTTATTTGAAGTACTTCAATATTTTGGCGCTAAACTTATCTCTACAGATTTAAACAGCACCTCATGACTTTCTTCTCATCCAATTTTCCTCTCCCTCTGTCACAGGATAGACAGCGATGGTCTTGACTTGCTGTTAAAACTCTTACAGGTAAAGTACCTTTCTGTTTATTAATAGTGAGATCCTCAAAGAAAAATAAACCTCATGAGCATTATTAATAATTAACATCCCTGTCTATTTATCACTAGTTTGAAGCGAAGGATCGCGTAGCAGCTGAAGAGGCTCTAGGACACCCATATTTCAGAACTCTTGGAGAGCATGTTCAATCGCTGCCTGACAGTGAGTGCTGATCTTACGAATTAAACATTCAATGTATAGCAAAAACTTTCTCATCTGCTGTCTTTGTTTTTTTAGCTGCTTCCATCTTCTCTATAAAAGGCATCCAACTGCATAGGGATCCAGGGAAGAGGTCCTCAATTCACCCAGAATCAAGTAAGTTGCCTCTGATAAACAGAGGAGGGAAAGACAAACATTCAGGACACCTTTACTTAATCAGGACAACAGGACATGTTCCCTGTGTTTCTCCTCTTTCTTAGCTTTTTCTCTGTAAGTGTTGCCTTTATTTTGTGTCTCATAACACTCTGTGGTCATGTCGGAAAGCTGTTTACTCGTTCTCTAGGTCCGTCCTCCCAACACTAAATGTTATTTATCAAGCATACCTTTAAAGAGGTACAATGGGAATTATAACCTCAGGCTTTGACAGTTACTTAGAGTTCATTTCACTACTACAGAAATTTCTAAAAATTACTTCTATGGTCTTTTGTTTAGACTTTGATAATAAATTGACATTTTTCTTACACTGTCACAAGGTTTATGCTTGTAGGATTGAAATATTTAGTCCCAACATTTGTAGGAAATGTATGACCTATTACAATGAACTACCATAATATGGGATTGAGCCTAATTAATAAATTTTAGTCAGAGCTGAAGTTAAAATCCCTATGAGTAACTGTAAAGCATTGTTCTTACAATTTCAGCTATTATTTCTTCATTAATCGTTTAAACTCCATTTTTACTTAGCATATTATGAATTCTATTGTATTACATGTGGACTTTTTTAATCAGCTTTAGTGGCATATTTGGTCACTCTCAAAAAGCTAAACAGTGACAATGGATACTGTCTAGTGGTTCCAACATTTGCTTTATTTTTTCAAGTGTTCCTGTCTTTTAGTCTCTCTCTGTGTTCGTGCATCTTGTTTTACTGTTTTTCTTTTCTTTCTGTCCTCTTTAAGTGAACTGTCTTTTCTCTTTGTTACCCATGCGCTCTTCTTCTACTCTGTTCATCATTTTCTTAATCCTTTCTCTAATCTCCCTTGTGTTCCTGCCTTAAACTCCTCCATAAAACCTCAATATTCCCAACCTTCCCTGTTCCCTGCCCCTTTAAAAAAAAAAAAGCGGTGGCCCATAAACTAGGCTCTGCACCCTCGCAGTACTTCCAGAGAGAGGCAGCCAATCCCAGGGCTCAGAGTCACAATCTCTCCTCCACTTCCACTGGCTGACTGGGCCCTAACAATCTGGTAAATACTGTCTCTTTCTCTCAGACTGTCTTCTGTTCACTTATTCTTCTCCTATTAATGTTTAGCATTTCTTCTTCTCTCAGTCTTTGTTGCAAACATACTTAATGTGCATCTTACACAACCCCACATCACTGTTTTCATCACATTTTTTCCTTACTCCCTTCTCTGATATGTTTATCACCCTAAGGTTCCACCTTATTATTCATTTATTTTTGTGAGGTTTTCTCTGCTGTTTATTTCTCCACAATTCTCTACCTTGCTACACTTTAAGCCCTTAAACGTGAAGCATTATTTAAGTTTCCTTCTAAATGGGTATCCTTTTTCCTAGCAAGCCACTCAATGTTTATTGCAGGATTCAAGGAAGCTGTGGTAAGAAAAGATTAAACAGAAATCAGGGTCTTGCTTGACTGTTTTTATTTGCAGTCCTGTTTAGGTTTCTTCAGTGGGAGAATTAGCATGTTCATGAGTCTGTAAGTCTAACTTTTATAAAGAGTGGATTTGTTTTTGGTTTTTATTAGCATGGAAATGTGTGTTTTTATTGTTTTATTGCTGTGTTTTATAACCATTGGTAAGTATGAGCAACCGTTAAAGAAACTCTGACACAAATAAGAGTTTTCTTTGCTGTTGTTGTAATGCATGTAAACTAAGCACAATGTCTTGCAAAACTAATCAAACCTCTTGAACTTTTCCACATTTTTGCACATAAAACCATATATTTCAAAGTAATTGTATTGGGATTTTATGTTTGAAATCAACATAAAGTAGAGCAGTGAGGATTATTTGAGAGCCAAATGAGGACTTCTAGAGACTGATGTTTTTTTGCCCATTATTCTTTGCAAAATTGTTCAATTCTTGTCAGACTGGATGGAGAGTTTCTGTGAAAAGCCATTTTCTGTATTGAGAATGATTCTCAACTGGACCTAGGTCCCAACGTGTATCCAGCTGGAAGGTGAACTTTTATCCCAGTCTAAGCTCTGTTCGAGTTTTTCCTTCAGTATCACACTGTTTTTTCGCTCCATCTATCTTACCACTTTTGAACAGCTTCCCTGTTCCTGCTGAAGAAATGGGGACCGCACAGCATGATGCTACTACCCCCATGCTTATGAGGTGGTATTTTTCTTTCACATATAGTATCTTCTTCTACATGTGTCCCCTGCTTGTTCTTATGGATTTCTTTCTTCTTGAATCGTCTTGGATCTTTGAAGCTCCTCCAATTACCATGAGCTTTTTGACTGCTTTTGTGAATAATACTCTGTTTACCCGGCCTGCCTCTTTAGGTGGGCAACAAGTTATATTCCTCTTTTCATTTTCAGATGAAAAAAGATATTGTATCATATTGTAAAACTTAATAAATGACATCAAGATGTCTTATATTTGCAAAGCTCTGGGTCTGCTTTTAACAGAAATAATTTATTTTACAGTGTTTAACTGATGATACTATAGCCGCTGTTTTGTCATAAAAATGTTTTATAAACCATACCAGTTTATTCATATAGCACATTTAACAACGGCATGAGAGCAGACAGATAAAATATGCATCAAAACATAACTTACAAGACTTAAAAATAGAGAGAGATGGAGACAGTCTGATTGGAAGAGTAAACCGTTCCAGATTGAATTAATGCCATAAATTATTAAACACAAATAAAAGGTTACCATATTACAAGGTAAACCTAATTCAAAGAAAACCATTATGTATACTGTTACCAGTTTTTGTTGACACTATTCTGCACATAAGTTTATTCAGTCAGTATTTATGATTGGAATAGCAATGATGTGCTCTTCTAGTATACGATGATTCAAATATTTTATAAACTTTGCATTTATAGTTGATAGACTATATAAGAAACTGATACAATGTATTTCTAAAACGTATGTGTAAATGGGTAATTCACATATCTTTCTTTTTACCATACCAATTTTCCATAAAGAAGAGTTAATTGTTGTTTTAATGATTCATTTTGGGAGGCTAATCATTGTCTTTCTTAACCACTGAAACTGAAAAAAGAAACTTTCTACCACTGCGTTTCCCTGTCAACTTTAGGTGAAAGGTCCTCTTACACCCAGATTTAGTATTGTTTTTTCCCGACGTGCTCTAAAGGAAAGGTCAATAAACAGAGTCCTGCTTGTGCTGTTTGGCCGAAACAAGTTTACTTCAGTTTTTTTCTTTTTAAAATTAAGTGTCGTCTGTCTCCTGAAGGAAAAAGGGGCAGTCAAGAATAGGCTGAACAGAACAATCAACAGAGAACTAGAGTGGAAAATAAACCTGGCAGGTATTTGCAACAAGATAAAAAAAAATACGAAGAAACATGTTTTTGCAATTAAAAAGAAAGTTGTCCAAGAATAGAGCATTGTGGTACCCCTGAGAGAAGATCAGCAGATGTGAGAAAAAATAAATAACTTTTGCTAAATGTTGCAACAATTGCTTGTCCAATTTATTATTCAGGATACAGCCTAATTGATTTTTTTTTTAATGTGTTTGTGAATTAGTCATATTGAAAAATACAAATTATTATCATTTTTTTACATAAAAACTGGAACTGGGAAGTGAAATTGTTACTAAAATCAGAGTAATGGATGTTCCCTTGAAGTTTAGTATGTGTTTTTTTTTTTATTATTTTTAAAATAAGTGATTGATTGTTAATATCAGTTGTTTGAATATGTGGCCAAGCAATTGTTGCAATCTTGTATGTCCAGTTTACCAGAACAGTACTGGTGTGACCAATGGCTTGACGGTAAATTTGCAAGCATGTGGTGTGGTTTTTATGTTCAAACATTAATCCAAGCTTCTTCTCTCTCTGTCTCTCGTCTGTCTGTGTCTCTCAGGTCAGGGGAAGAACAGGAGGCAGAGTATGTTGTTTTAGTGCTGGCGGAGCGGTGAGATGCAGAGGGCAGTTAAACAAGGAGCTGTCTCATCAAAACACACATTTACCGACTCCGCCAAACACAAGCTGAAGGAGCGGCACACACCCTGCCACATAGTCACACACTCCTACTAGAGGAAAAAGAAAGAGACGTACACCTGCACACACACTCATGCAGGAAATGTGATAACAAAACCACACAAATCTCTGGCTGAAGAATTTTAACTTATAAAGACTCAGTTAAACCCTAAAGATGATAATAATAATAAAGTGTGATGTTGGATGAAAAGTGGGAGAATATATGGTTCTCCTTGCTGCTACTACCACTGCTGTCCAGAGGAGGGCAGCACTATGATGTGAGCTGACTCAGATTTAAAACAGAACTTGCTGTATCAGTGAGCTGTAAGGAAGAAGGAGTCAAAGTGAACATGAATCACAGGCAAAGAGAGTAAGAGGTGTCCACTTTCACTCTCTGTTCAAGCTGTTGCTGTACATAGACTAAGCTGTAGAAGTCTTGCTTTTTTCATAGCACATCTCAGCCTGAATCTGAACTACAAAGCATTGCACCTCAATCCTAAACCTTTACCTAACTCCTTAAATGATCTTTCTCTATCTTTTTTTAATACCTATCATAAACTCACTGAATCACACTGATTGCTCACTTGAAAATGGTGAGAGTGTGGATAATTGGAGTTTATAGAGATAAACGTTTGCACCTTATTGCCCAGCAGAGGTCAGGGTGGCTGTCTTTCTGTTACCTCATTGGTCACTTCAGCAGAACAGGATGCCAAGTACACGACTGAACAAAAATCAATTGAGAAACCAAAAATTAACCAATCTAAATCATAGGACATAGATAAGATGTTTTTTTGCACTATGTCAGTACTCTATATTTTAACATACCCTGGATTCCTGCAGTACTGTAAAGAACTCTACACTGCAGGACGCTGTCGACATGTTTTTAAGAAGGATAACACTGAAAAAGTTAAGGAAGTGTATAAATCCTCACCTGCTCATTCTGAAACACCCGTCCCCTCATCCTTTTTGGCTCGACTGAGAGTTTTGTTGTCTCGTGCAGGTGTTGATGCTAAACTGTCCTCTTTGTATCTGATTTTACCTCTAACTCATGAGTAGACCCTTAAAAACTATCTCCTGTCAAGCCTTATGTGCTTTTTTTTTTTTTTTTACAATTTAACTTTTTGTTTTTTAAGAAATCTGTATATATGTTCTTGAGATTTACTTTTTCAGAAGAAGCAATGATTATTCCAGGATGCTGTTCTCAGTCTTAACAGTGGGTGATTAGCTGGGGACATGTTGCACATTCCTTGAGCTCAGGACTTTTTGCTGGTGTTGTTCCTGTGGATGCTGTGAGGTGCAGGTGATCGCGTGTCTCCCCAGTTGAGCAAATCGTGGTCTGAAGTGCTTTGCAATGCTGGTTAAAACTGTATGTAAAGAATTTTAATCTGTGTTGTCACTCATTCTCTGTTAAATCCACTGTAACATTGCTGTTCAGAGACTACCTTACATTACGTCCCTTTCTGTCATCTTTTAAAGCATGTTTCTGTATTTTGTTGGTATGTGGAATAGCTGCTGCAGGAAGTGTTGCATGGGAGATGATTTTATCACATTAATATTATACCCTGCAACACATAGTATGAACCTGAAGACTGTACCAAATGCATCGCAAAGACAATTACAACAGTGCGAAGAGCTGGCTGGGACCATATGGGTTGTACAACAAATCTAAATCAGCTGAAACACACTATTTAGACAGTCAAACATGCAACGTCCTCCATATATCCTGACATGCCCTTATAAAGAGATGTGAAAACCAAAATCGACTGAAAAAACTGATAAAATACATAAAATAAAAACATTTATTGCAATGGTATATTGCACTAGTCTAATCTCCAGTAAATTTGAAATTGTAGAAAAAAAATCTGACTCTTAACATATTCAGCAGAAAAACAAAACCACATATTTATTTTTTTTACAATTTTATGTATTTCAGTTATTTAAATGTAAGTTGAGAGATTCTTTATTTGGATTTTAACTTATGTATAGTAATAACTTCTAATTAACAATCCAATATTTCCTGCTTCCCTGAAATATAAATGTTAGGTAGCACATTCCCTTAGCCACTCCTCAAAATGCGTATGACAAGAGAACATGTAATTTTCATTAGGCAATTTACTGTATCTTTGCACAAGTTCAGAAAGCTATAGTTAACAGTTACTTGGATTAAAACAACTGAAGCTGGCAAAAAAGGACTCAATTCCTCGTTTCACTATTGATCAACATTAAGGAAGATTTAAAGAAAAAATCTCTAAAACTCCTTGTTAATAAAACTGCATAATTTTATTTTTGAGTATTTTTTTTATTGCAATAAAAGTGATTTATTTTACTCATTTTAGTTTTCCCATATTTTTACTTTGTGTGCCAATATGTATGGAGGGTGCTGCATTGTTCTTTAATCTGTTTTGGTATTACAGGATGGACGACCAACGTCATTCCTCCCAAGCACCAGGTGTTCAAGCACACAACTGTTTTTACGCTAAAATGTCAACTAGTACTGTATCTTTCAGAAAGCCTGTTGGTGTACGCCAGAGTTTAGTCTACTTCTGACTCCGGCCTTTGGTCATTTCTGCATTTTCTCTGAAATGGATTTAGAACGAATCAAGTGATCCCATGCCTCAGCCTGTCATAAGGACTACTTTTTTTCCTAGTGTGACAGTATGTAGCATGTACATAGATGACCCCTCACTCTGTATATATGGAAATGTACAGGTTTGATACAGCTATTCACATTCTAGATTTTTTTCCCTTTTTTGCTTTTCTTTATTAAAGGTCTTAGCAATATTTCTGTAATCAATAAAAAGCCATGGAAGTTGTTTGACTGCCTACCTCTTTATTTGAGAAGAACATAAAAATTTCAAATTTAATTTTCAATCCCAAGCTTTAAAACTGAGAAGTCATAAAAATGTCATAAAGTTTATTCAGTATGATAAATGTCTTTCATTAAAATAGACTAACATTAGTGAAGATGATTTTGAAATACAGTATATATTTTCCTATATAACTTTATTCATCTTAAACAGAATGTGAAGTGTCTGAAGTTCCATATTATTTTGCTACATGATTTTTGGATATATACACTAATAAGACCCAGTTTCCATTAAAGTTGTCATAAGGTAAATATGTTTCAGGATGAAAGTAATTTAGAAATTCAAGTTTAGAAAAGTGTTTAATTTTGATTATTCTCCAGCTGTCAAAAGAACATATATACGTTCATGATGAAATTAAACATTTCTGAAATCCAAGATATGAAATGTTGAAAAAATATTTTTTTGTGCGTGGGGTCTGCCAATTTTTTGCTTAAGTAAGATGCTATTCATCATGCTTTAAATTTAATAAGCTAAATGATGCATCAGGGCTCCTCTTTTTTTTTTTTTTTTGGCTCCTCTTTTGTTAATTAAATCTGCCGTGACACTACATGACAACTACCAACTGCAGACCCACCATTTTGTTTAAACTCACTTCTTACTTCATACTAATAGTGATTGGATTTTGACAGTAAATCTGAAGACTTCTACAAATTTCCGAAAAAGAAATGAAACATAATTTTTGAGATATTTTTCTTCGTTCTGCAAAACTCGAAATATATCCTGGGGCTTCTGCATTTTTGAGCCCCCTTTAACATTTAGGTATGGCTATCTGTTTATATCAGAATCGGAAGTTAAGATTTAGACTATATCGGATATCTATGAAAAGGCAATGAGGAACATCACCTAATCTGGGGTCACCTTAACTGTATATTTTCCTTATTTGACTGAAAAATCTGGAGGCAATTGGACATTTCTAACTTCATGCAGAGTACAGGTCACTGAATCAATCAAAAAAAGATTAGAGCTTCGTCTCAGATCTGGACACTGTTCTAGATGCATCACTATCCAGTAGCTGAGAGCTCCCAAGAAGAGTTACAGAGGCTCTCGACTGCACTGGACGTAGAACGGTAGTGAATATGCAAAAAGCATCAACATTTAGAAACGTTCTCCCCTGAAACGATCAGAAAAGCTGATCAGTGACTCCTGCCTAATTATTATCCCTTCAGTTGGTCATATGTTCCCGGATTTCAAAACTTTGGCTGAAGTGACTCAATTCCGGTGTGGCAAAAGAGCGAAGATTGATCCTCCATAGTCTATTTCAGCTTTACGCAGAGCGTTCAGGCCACAGCAGGTTAAATGTTTTTTAATACATGTAGCCTATTAAGCTGTGTGATGGCACAATGGATTTGATATAAAAAATGAATGAAAGCTAAATACCACTGAATATGTCATTAAAATATATTATGACTGGAATATTTCTATTAATTTTTGAATGTCAGACAAAATGACAGATTGCAAAAAATTAGATCCCTAATATGTATGTATATCACTATGTATCTTACAAATCTTAATTACAACCAAAAGCTTTTAAAAGTATTTTTATTCTTTTGAAGACTGTTCCAGTACAACTTTGTTTTTGTTGACTACAGTGGTGGTAGCATCAGATATTGGGGCTTCGGGGGGCCACGGGCTCCATCCACACAGAAGAGCGGGAACAGCATAGCCTCGAAACTGAAAGACAAATACCTCTGGGTACATGGTTTGCTGGTTTGTTGTGTGTGCACATAAATAGTGATGAAGACTTACCTGTCTGTTCATGAAAATATATATGATTGGGTTGTAGACAGTGCTGCTTTTGGCCAAATAAACGGGTATGGTGGCAATGACGGGATCTATATAAAGATTGGAGTCCATGATGATAGCCATAGCCATTGCTGCATAAGGCAGCCATGTGACCAGGAAGGCCAAAACCATCACCACAACCATGCGTGCAACCTGCCTTTCCACACGATAAGTGCTTCTTCTCTCAGATGTTTGCAGTTTGGTGACCTGCAGAACCAGACGGAGAAGTTTAATTTGACAAAAGAGCTTCCAAATGTTCACATCCATAATCTGCATTGCTCACCTGATGAAGAGTCCATAAAAGTCTGGAGTAGCATACCATGATTGTGGAAAAAGGCACCGCAAAACATAAAGAGAAGTAGAGTATGATGTAGGACATGTTAGCAGCATCACGGCTGTACCAGTTTGGTGAACAGGAAATTTTAACTCCTTCCAGGGCATAACTTCCCCACCCGAACAGAGGGGGGGTGTTCCACACAAACGACCACACCCACGAAAGGACCACACCTGCCACTGCATGCCTATTGATGACAAGAACAGCATGTTGAAGGAAACATTAGTTTTTGCAAAGTGAGTGTGATGAGGGATATTAGTGCATATCACCTGGTCTGGAAAAGAACAGCCCCCATAGGATAACACACCACAATGTATCGTTCAACAGAAACGACAGCTACTGTACACAGACCCGATATACCTGTGGGAGGGAACAAAAAAGAACTTGCTAGAGCTTTACTTTCTTTGAATTTATAAGTATTGATATAATAGCTTTTGTTATAATTCTCATTCAGCTAAACAAGCCCTTCCAAAATTTTGATGCTAAATATTTCTGTAATCACTTTTATTGGTTCATTCCAGATATGTTATTTGCAATCAAGAGTAATTTGCAACTTTAGAAATCACATTATTGTAATATTTAAGTACTTCATGACCTAAAGAGAAATGTTTTAATTTAATAATGCATTGTTGTGGGATTCATTCTTTCTAGGGTAATTTGTTTTAAGATTTCATGAAAAAGCACTGATACATTTAAAAAGAAAAACTCAGCTGCTGTATATGATTCTGTGAAAGTAGCACTACACCTATCTTAGCAAGTTTGAGATGACTAAAACCAAAATTTTAGCCTCTTTGAAAAACTGTGCATCTAACATGTTTTTTTAAAATAATTTAACCCTTCGTAGTCCCTCAAATAAATGCTACACTTGGGATCCTCGGCACAAAAAAAATGTCCAAGAGAAAAAAAGTGCATATAAAGTCATATAATATTGAATTACTCTCAATTTGCTTTTCACAAATGTCATCCTTAGCCTCGGTCCTCTGGAAACATTAAAAAAATGCCTGTTTTTGAGATGAAAGCCATTTAATACCAGGTTTTATTTGAAAATCTGCACTCTAAAAAACCCCAAAAAAACTGGATAGTGACATATAAAATTGTCTATTAGGATATTGCTCTTCTTAAAATGACTGATTTTTTTGATGCAGACTGTAGAAACAACATTCACAAAAATTATGAAACCAAGCATGGACACTAGTGTATGACATCTCTAAAAAACACTCAAACCATATTCTTTAGAAATACATATTGCATTATGAATTCAGGGCCCATAGGATCCCAAAAATGTGAATAATTTAAATTCATCTTTATTCAATGCCCCAGCATTTATAAAGAAATCCATTATTCAGGTGAAAAAAAGTCAAAACTACAATTTCTGTTTATGATGGCCGCAGAAACACTGGTGTGTAATTTTTTTTTTTTTAAATGGGGATATTAAGGTCTGTTAGAAAAATGTCGTTTGAAAGGGAGTCAATGGGACAAAAAAATGTCCGAGGGACCTTTATGTTACTGTAATGAATATACAATGTTTTAAATCTGGTATGAGAAAAAAATATATATTTCTGTCAAACTCCTCCAAAAATACACATCTTCGGAAAAAATTGTAAGAATTGCATTAGCACAACAACAGTTATTCTAAAAATGACACCTGCCTGCGCAAAAAAACGCCCCAGGGACTATTAAGGGTTAAAATATTAAAACCTTTGTTTTTCATGTTACTAACGTGATTCGAGAAAGGCACAAATTAAATTTTTGGTCTTGACTCTCAGTAAATCTTCTGTCTCTGACTTTTTTTCAACAGACCATCTCAGTTTTATTGCATTTGCATTCTGAAGCAGTCTAAACCATCTACTGATTCAATTGAAATTAGGTTTCGCTGAGGAAAATGAATTGGATAAAAAGTAACATTGATATCTGAATGATTGCTTGTATTTTTAATTTTCTATAATGGCTCCAACTAATAGCATATACATCGGGTAAAGATCAGAGGACTGGGGACAGATCTGTGGGACACTATAATTACACTTTTTTTATTTTATTAAACTTTTTTGGTTGTAAAAAAACCCAAACCTGTTTATCATAAATATAAAGCAGTATTTTCAAAGATGTTATCAGACATCATTGATTGATTTCTTTCATAATGATATATGATATCAGTAAGTCAAATGTAAAAATATAAATATTTATATTCACATATTTATTTTTCTTAGTTCTGTCACATAATTTGTATGCCAGCTATACTTTATATTTAGCTAAATAAACTATCTTTATCTCACTTAATGTAAACTGGCAGAGAGATATGAATTATGGATTTGACTTCAAAAGCAATGATGCGCAGCAACTGATACTGAAATTAATTGCACTGCATTTCCTGAATGGGAAACTTGAATTACAAGACACACTGTAGCACAATGATGTTCTTTGCTTTATTTATCAAAATTATCATCTTAAATTAGGCATACAACTAACATCAAATCAGTCTTACACAATGTTACAGGTTAAATGCAAGGACTTGAAATAAAAGAGAATAGACTTACCAAAAAAGGAAACAGCAAAGCCTCCAAACACGCAGCCCAAACGCCCCAGGCTGAAGTGTCCCATGATACCGTTAAAAGTGGTGGGGAGTCCTCCAAACACAGCACAGCCCAGGTCACATACAGCAAGGTTAACCAGGGCAAAGCTCAGCGGCTGCCTTAACTTTCGGTGTTTTGCTGTCACCACAATCACAAGGATATTGAGAATGATCCCCACCAAAGAGAACACACCCATGATAATGGCCAGTATTGTGTATCCCCTTCTAGACAGGAGCTCTGTGGGAGAAGAGACGTTTCCAGTGGAAGTAACTAGCTCCATTTTAGACATAGAGTTTTAATTCAGCAGGAAGTTAAAAAAGATAATGAAAAAAGAACAAGACAAAACCTGACAAATGTATGTACCTAATAAGCAGCCAAAAATTCTGAGATTAGATTTTTTTTTTAAATAAAGAAGACTCTCAAAACATGACAACAGAGAACAGACATCAGCATCTGCTCCTTTTCTGTTACACCTCTCTTCTACTTGTCAGGTAATCTGCAATATCTTTAGAAAAGACTCAAAGATAGGGCTGCTTTAATAGGATGAACTATAATTCTTGTTGATTAAATCTGTTAATCCAGATGATAAAAGATAATGCTAAGCATATCCTCTTAGACTGCACTTTTCATTACTGCAGGGTTTGATGACAATAACCAGCAAGGAAATAATACATTTGTCTTTTCATAAAGTAAGCTTTTCCCTCTAAAGTATTTGATTTCATAAATGATCTATGCAGGTGCATTTAATTGGAGAATGTGTTCTTGTTTTCAGGAGAGACCTGAATGATCTAAATTTACAAGAAAATATAATATAAACAACATTCGTCAATAAAAACTTATAAAAAGCGTAATCATTTTAAAGTTGTAACTCTCCTGGTTTTCTTTTATAATGTCATCCATTTATTGTATTTTTCAAAGCATATAATGGGTTCTGTGTCCCAAAAAACATGTTTGGATGAACAGGCTGCTAAAATCTGTCATAGAGCCAAAAATTAGAAAACATTTAAATAATACAAACACTGCTTTTTTTAAATTCATACCCTTAAAGATTTTTAACAGTGTTTTTATGTTAATTTAAAGCTGATCAGGACAGAGAGTCTTATGTCGTATCTGTGTTACTAAAATGAGTTATTATCAATTTGTATGTAATTGTTTTTTTAAAACCTTGTAACCACAAAGGCTTTTAGTTATTAAAATATGTAAATAATAAAGTTTGTTAGGAAACAATTTGGAAAGGTACTAAAAATTAACAAGAAAATATCATGTGTAAGATACAGTCAGCAGGACTTTTTGATATGGGCGGTATATCTTTCCTCCCAGAGCAACAAGCTCTGGCGTGAGAGAGGGCAACGATCCTAAAAACATAAAATAATAATAATAATAATTTATGATATGTCATTTTTTCCTCCCCTCGTCCACTTCCTGCACCCTAACCTTTTCATCTGCATATTTTGCACTGCTCAATGCTGTCTTTAATACCACACTTGGCCTTTGTCTTTCTGTGTTGTTTTCTGCCTTGTTTACTCATGATCGGGATGTGCTAAAATTGAATTTCTCCTGGTATGACTTCTGAAACGTGACTGATGATGAATGATGCTCTAAACTGATTTGCATTCAATTCTCTAGACTAAAGACTGTTTGAGGGGTTTGTTTTATGGCATTTGGATTCCACTTGGCCATCTCAGGTTCAAAATCTTAAAGATTGAGACTGGTCAGATGTTTACTGAATAACTCCACATTAAACACAGATTCTTTAAAGTGCTATGAACAACAACAAAAAACAGAGTACAGATTCTATTTCAATGCCTTCTTAGCTTTAGGACCATCTTAGTTTGAGGTAAGAAGAAAAGAATAGCACATTTATTGGCCAAACCTAAACTAAACAGAATTATTTTACAGTAGGGTAATTACTTACATATAATCTGTAATATGTAAATAATACTGTTAAATAGCATTAATACCACTCTTGTTAATATCACATATTGACAAATCACATTATTTAGGAATTAATGTTTATGATAAAAGGCAAAGGTTGGGTTGTAATTCCACAACGAGACGTCTCTGGGCCCCATACGTGTCAGAATAGGGCCCAGGACCAGCATCTCTTTAAAAGTAGGAAACTAATATTCCTCCTCCGCGCCACTAGACGGCGCTAAATCCGGGCCGGCGGTGCTTTAATTTGGTTGGATCGCCGGTGGTAAACAGCAAATATGGCTGCCTTCACGAGGAGAGCAGCTCACGACATAGAAACGCGAAAGAGGACCGATGATGTGCTTCTTGCGGAGGGGATAGACTTCGGCTCCCTGCTGCTGTCTCAAGCCGTGCTGGACGGACTGTCCTCCGGGGGTTTTCAGAAACCGTCCCCGATCCAGCTCAAGGCGATCCCGCTGGGCCGCTGCGGACTTGGTAGGTGCAGAGAAGCATCAGGTAGTGGCTCAGTCAGTGTGCAGAGGAGAAACAGGGGATGTTTGGGCATTAGAAACGGACTGAGTGTGTTTGCCTTCCAGTGAAAGAAAGGACAGAAGTAGGCATACGTTTTTCTAAGCTGTCACTAACAGTATTCATTTGGTTCCTGTGAAAACGATTACGTCTCTTTTAATTAAAGAGACTCTAGAATGATGTTTCAGAGTAAAAAACATAATCATCAGTAATGAAAGGGAAAATTATTAGCTGTGATAGCTGTTCTGTATTGCATCAGAGAGTTCTGTTGTTCACCTTGTTTCAGATTTGATTGTTCAAGCGAAGTCTGGGACAGGGAAGACATGCGTGTTTGTCACCATCGCCCTGGACTCTCTTGTCCTGGAGAATCCCTCCACTCAGGTGAGTAGAAGTACTAAATAGGATACTAAATAATTTAAATATGCACTGTCCCGTGGTTTTATGGATCTTTTGTTAAATCCACTCTTATGCTACAATTAAATTCAGTTTGTTCATATAGCGCCTATACACATCACTTATCATCATACTTTACATTGCCCATCAGATTGCATCGAGTCATTGATTTGCAGCCTTACCTCACACTAAACCTAAATGTAGCTCCAGTTTAGAGGACAACTCCTTTAACAGAAAGAAACCTCCAGCAGAACCTGGCTCAGAATGAACAGTCATCGGCCACTAATGATGGGGAGTTGAGAATACAGAGCACACACAAAAACAGAGGCACTTCCTATGTCAGAGAAAAGTAGAAGCTCCTATAGTGGCTTCTTTCTGGGAGAGAAACACATCTTAACAGAGAAGCTGTGAGCCGATTTTAAGAGCTATGCGATGAATGGGAGCACGTGTAGTCAGTCTCAGCAGAAGCTCAGCCAATAGGAGAGAGACGGGGTTAAACACTGAACGACAGTACCAGATGCATCATCAGAGACGGTTAGGATTTCGTCAGCAGCAGCTCAGCCGATGCTACTCCAAGAAGCTCTCAAAGCTGAATCTGACATAGACAGATGGTTACAAGCACTATGCACTCTGATTTGAGGTCTCTATCTGATGACTGCAAGCTGCTTATCACCAAAGAGAACTCTATTCAATAATCTCAAAGCACGCCTTGTTTTATTACCCTGTGCTACTTTCCTCCATTTGTGTAAGCTCTGGTCTTATCCAGCATCTGCTTATAATTTTTCTTATAACTTTTCCTCCCCCTCAGGTTCTTGTCTTGGCTCCGACACGTGAGATCGCCGTGCAGATCCACTCTGTGGTGGGGGCCATAGGCTGCGCCATGGAAGGCCTGGAGTGTCACGTTTTCATCGGGGGCAGGCCTGTGGGCCAGGATAAAGCCCACCTGAAGAAGTGTCACATCGCCGTGGGCTCCCCTGGTAAGAGGCCTGAGGGATATCGGTTGCCAAGATCTGCTCATTTTGTTATGGCAATGCTAGTTTCTGGTGATGACGTTCTTGGTTTGTGTTCACAGGTCGCATCAAGCAGCTGATTGAGCTGGGCATGTTGTCCACCGCCAGCGTCAGGCTGTTTGTTCTGGACGAGGCGGACAAGCTGCTGGAGGAGGGCAGCTTCCAGGAGCAGATAAAGTGGGATCCGTTCAGTGCAGATTGTTGCTTGGATTTAAAACCCGTTTGATGCGTTTACCGAACTCTGCGTGCGCTCTCTCTCTCTCACACACACAGCTGGATCTTCTCCTCTCTGCCTGTTAACAAGCAAATGCTTGCACTGTCTGCCACCTACCCAGAATCTCTCGCTCAGCATCTCACCCGCTACATGAACGAACCCACTTTTGTTAGACTCAATCCGACTGACATGGGCCTGAAAGGTAAGACCCTTTTAATGGAAATAAATTCAATCTAATGGGTTTAAGATCAGCTTTTACCCCAGCTTCTGACATTTGAATAGCTGTTGACTTTGAAATGAGGATTATCCGCTGTGTTTGCTCAGGTCTAAAGCAGTATTACAAGCTGGTGCGCTTCCATCCGCTACCTCACAAAGTTTTTGAGGAGAAGGTGCAGCACCTACTGGAGCTGTTCAGTAAAATCCCGTTTAACCAAGCCTTGGTGTTTTCTAACCTGCACACAAGGTAATAACTGCTTTAATCCTCATGCTCCTTTTTTTATAGCTGCTGTTGAATCTTTTTATCACAACGAAGAAAAGAGAATTAGATGAGCAAATTAAGATATAATTCCTGGCATGCTTGATTTCTCCCTCAGGGCTCAGCACCTGGCAGACATCCTGTCCTCCAAAGGCTTACCTGCGGTTTGTATTTCAGGTGAGGTCAAAACTGTAATATGAAATAAATTAAAGCAAAAGGGAAAATATAAAAACATATCCTTACCGTAGCTGAAACAAAAAATTGTAATGCATTTGTTTCTTCACATGTCAGTTGTTATTTGGTCTAAGGAAGCAACCTCTGATTGGTTAGGTCTAATATTCAAGGCAAATGATCTGTTTAAATTAATGCAAAAATTGGTTTCTTGGGGTTACATTTGGTAATGAACATAGTCTGAATATGTCTCAACTAATTTTATAACTAAGTTTATGTTTTTCTCAACACCTGTTACGTTTAACATTTGTCTGAAGACCTTAATGTCACTTCCTGTCTTTTATGCTCCTTTGCATGGTTCAGTTTATGTCATAATAAAGACGCAGCAGTTGGGTCCATAAAAAATGTTTATTGAAATGAAAAACTGACATTAGTTTCAGTATAACTCTGGGTAATTTTTACAGCTTCAGAGTACATCCCTGTGAACTGGGTATAGACAATATATGAGTGGTTCACAACCTGGGGTCCCTGGAGATCGCATGGAGGGCCACAGAATTTTGTCTATGCTGAGGTTGTGAGGTTACCATAATTATATTTGTAAACTTATTTAGAAAAAAGATCAAGAACATAAGACTGCAGCTATTTGCAACTTTTGCAAATAGAATTATGTAACTACTCACTTTTAAAGTTTGTATGCGAGTTGGAGGTGTTGGCTTCTCTTGGACATAGACAAAAGGGAACACAAGGAAAAATGTTGGGAACCACTGCCATATATTACTGTTGTTTACTGTATACTATAAGAAACAAAAAACCTTTATAATGCTAATTCTAAAATATTGGTAAAGATTAAAACGAGTATGCTTGGAAATCACTAAAACAGGTAGCATGGTTGGAATTGTTACTATTTCACCATTGCACCAAATAAAGTTTTAAATATATTAAAGGAGCCAATGACATATTTAAAGCCGAACAGTCTGTGGTAATTTATTTGGTGATTTTCAGTGTTACTTTTCAATAACTGCTGCTGTAGAATATTGTGGTTAAACTTCTAGGATAATAGGACAGGAAATGTATAACCAAATCTAAAAGGGTATACCCAAGATTCATTTCTGTTATTATTTCTCTCTGGTCAAAAAAAATGTTTAAGTATTGATGTAGAGCATAAAAAAGATTTGATCATTTCGAATTTAAAACGGCAGAATTTGTGAATTACTTTCTTTTTAATGTAGCTAAGTTTTGTTAAAAAACACCACCTTGTGGTCACCAGTGGTATTATTTATAACCGTATTTTCTGATTGCACAAGCTTTGATAGCTTTGGCTCTAGAGGTTGACAGTTAAAGTGGCTCAGGAATATAAAAAGATGTCTAACTGCTGTCTAAAATTTTACTCCTTAGCCCACACCTTTTTTTACAGTCTTTGCAGGAAAATAAAAATATATGCTTCTTTATCACATTTAAAACTAAATTCTTCATGGGATCAGAATCAAGAAAAGAATCATGTGATGTGGAATAAATTTATTTATAACAAGTATTTGTACAGGTGGTTTGAGTCAGGAGCAGAGACTCGAGGCGATGTCCAAACTGAAACAGTATCAATGCCGAGTTCTCATCTCCACCGACCTGGTGAGACAAACAGTTTTCCGTCAGTCACTTTCATCTTGGATGCTTATTAGTTAAGTTTGGGCTGCTTTTTCATATGAATATCTTTGGTCTTGTCTTTTTCCTCGTCTGAGACAGACTTCCAGGGGAATAGATGCGGAGAAAGTGAACCTAGTGATCAACCTGGATGTGCCACAGGATTGGGAAACCTACATGCACAGAATTGGACGTGCTGGGCGATTTGGTAGGTCTCCATTAATTAAAGTAGGGACGCACCGATACTGGTACTGGGTATCGGGGCCGGTACCACTCTTATGTTATAGTTAACCAATACCATGAACTGATACTTAAAATGTTCTCCACATTTTTTTACTTCAAATTTTGGTTTTGTGGTCATTATTATTATTATTAGTTTTTTTATCCAATGCACCATCACTTGTTGTAACAATCAAAGGAAAATACAAAAGTTTCTTCCAATTCATTGCATTTTTTTGTGTGTGCGTGTGGTAGAAGTATCGGCATTGGTCTTCTGTATCTGCAAGTACTCAAATCCAAGTATCTGTATCGTATCGGTTTGAACAAAGTGGAATCGATGCATCCCTAAATTAAAGGGAACCAGACCTTTGTGCTTTTTCATGTCATTCGTTAAGTTGGCCCAGGTGGTTGATGATTTTACAGCAGAAACGACTGTTTGCCGAGAAGTTGTCTTTTTTGCACAATCAACTCTGTGCTTCCCATTTTCCAGGTAACAAATTGTCCTGTTGCAGACAGGGAGAAGAAAAACAGAACAATTACAATACCTTGCCACCATCCTATTTAGGATCAGAGTAAATTAATAAATATGTGAAACTTTTTATTTAGTTTTTCTCCTCACTTCATTTATACGCTACCATGTGTTGGCCTGTCAATAGAACGAATTGAAGTAGTTCTTAGAGCTTCAGAAAAAGTGAAGATTTCCTGCGTCAGTCCACATTCTTAGCTAATAATGTTACTTAGTTTTTGTTTTTTTCTGATCAGGCCATATTTTTACTGACTGCAGTATGTGTCGTAATGGTGACAGCTTTAAACGCTGTGTTGAAGATAAGCTTTTGTTCTCTTCAGTGCTTGCTGCTTTTAAACACTAAGCAAGTTCAGAAGGTTCTGGGTAATCTGCATTTAATTAGAATTACATTGACCCAACCGCTGTGTCGTAAAGGGAGGCATTATTAAATCTTACCTTACATGCACAGTCAGTGTCCCTCGTTACACAACCTTCACTCGTTCTTTGACCCATCTACTGCTATTATAGGGGTTCCTCTTTATAATCTGTGTGTGATTGTAGGCACTCAGGGGATGGCCGTGACCTACTGCTGCCATGGAGAAGAGGAGAACAAGATGATGGCCATAGCTCAGAAGTGCGGCCTCAATTTGTCTGCTTTACCATGTGAGTCCCTGAGAACCATGTCCTTACTTTTAAAAGCTGATCAAGTAAAAAGGTTCCCGTCACACCTGTCTGCTTTCATTTTAGCCGCCTTGGATCCTGGCTTGATGGATGAGCCGTGCGACTGGGACGTGTGCTCCAAGGTTGCCTCTCCAGAGACCATCTCTCATCTGATTTCCAGAACTGCGAAGAAAAAGCGTATAAGGGTCGAAACAGCAGCGACGTCTGATCCCATCCAGAACAAAGCTGTGGAGTCCAGTGATCAGAGGAGGCTAGATGGAACCCGACCATCAACCAAGACATCACAGGATGAAGAAGGAAACCAAAGGCAGACTCTGCAGGATCGTCCTCCTCAAGAGGCGCCAACGCGCCAAGAGCTGCAAGATGCCCTGCCGAAGATCCCACCCCTTAGCTTGTTCAAGAACAGCCGGTCCAAGTTTGTGACTTTAGAGGAGGCAGAGCTGGACTTCCACACCTTCATCACCACAGGGCTGGGGAGGACAGTGGAGATCATCAGAGAGTTTAGAGGCAGAGAGTGCGGTGATGGGAATAATGAGAATGGGCACAATGAGTGCGTCACGCTTCAGGATGACAGGGCCGTAATTTCATCCCGAGGCGGCGGACGGCTGCAGTCAGTCTCTGATTCCTCCACCTCCCACACTGATGTGGGTGTTGGTGCCAGACCCAAATCTCAGGAGTCCACCACAGCTGAACAGGAGACGTCCACAATAGCTGAACAGGAGACGGTATTTAAGAATGTGACTGAAACAAATAAGAAATCCGCTGTGCCCAGAATACACAAGAAAATCTGCACAACAGATGTGGGAGCTCAATCTCCACCCGAAAGCAAGTCTGCAATAAGCAGACTAGCCAATCAGAACACACAGGGTCAGAATCACAGGGATAAGTCCAAAAAAATAAAAGACAGCAGAGCGTTGTCAGAGGTTAAAGGAAAGCCAAAGAGGGAAACTGATGAAGAAGAGTTCATGGAGACGGAGGAGGATTGGAGTTCTGAGATGTACTGGAAAGCCTGCTATGAAGCCTGGAGCGATTATTACTTGACCCTGTCTGATTTTCCCGAGCGCGGCTACCGGAGCTACTACAGCGTAGCTAACAACTGGATGGCCGCCTATCGCATGAATGCGATCTACATGCAGGAACTCATGAAACACTAATTTAGCCATTCCAGTCATTTCGATAGGGTAAAAAATGTCTGCAATCAGAGTCTGAAGAATGTTTCCTGCATGTCTAAACAATGCACTCTACTTCTGTGTTCCTTAGGCAATTCACACCACATTTGTTGTCTCAATGATGTATGTTTTGGTAATAAATTACCCCGACTCAGCAGTTACAGTATTTCAAATCACATTTCATTCTGTCGAGTATGCTTAGTCAGCTTGTAGTTTGTAAGCAGGGTACTGTGACGTTCTATAGGTTCTCTCCACCTTCTCATGAATACAGGCCAATCAACACCAATCAGCACAAATGGCACTAAAGGAAATGGTGTTGGAAGAACAAGAGCTAATTTATTCAGCTATGGCATTTTTGTTTCCGATTTAAGTAGTGGAACCAACAACAACCAGAAGGGGAAATGTGTCAAAGAGTTTACAATTTTCTGAGTTGGTTATCTTCTGCATCTCTCTCAGACAAAATAACCCCCTTTTTAGCAAAGGCAAAAAGAATGTCCTTTTTTTTATTAGACATGATCGTTGAGCTTAACAACACTTCTCCCAATGCTCGTGGGTTTGGATGCAAACAAAAAAAGTAATCTAAAATGTTTTAAAAGGTTTGTCGGGTGTTGCTGATTAAGAGGGTAATTGAAGATACAGGTTCCATAGTTCCTCCAGTTTATTTGGGCTCCCGTAGACTTCCTGAAGTGCTCTGCAGACACGCTGCTGCTCTTTCTGTTCTGTGGTAGAGAAAGCAGGGTGTTGCGTCAACCCTGCATCGTTTTAGCCATAAAGTTGTCAAAAATGCTTAGCATTGAATTCAAGCAACCGTCATTTGCTATAAAATGGAGCAGGAGAGCCAGGGTTTTAGATTTGGTTTGGATTTTCATCATGCAGCTTCATTTTAGTTAAAACTGCTGGGAATCTTAATGCTATTCTCTTTTTTGTGTCCCCCACATTATCCTTTACATTTAACAATACATGTTTTAATTATTTTGTTTAGGCAATCAAAAACAAGAAAATTGGGAGGAATTTAGGAGCTAATGGAAAAAAATCCTAATCAAATTTAGTCCGGCTATCACAAAGTGTAACAGAATTGATCATTTATAATATAACAAGTCTTGAACATGACACAGAAACAGGGAGCATTTTGACTGGTCTTTGTTTCTGTTGTGTATATTGTGCTCACAATCAAAGGTTTAAAGCAACATTAACAGCATGGAGTCCAGCTGTGTCCCCATTCCTCCATCAGCGATCAGCTCAGCAGGCCTCCTTCAGGTTTGATGTGAGCAGCAGCCTCCCTGCTGGACAATCACTTGCTCCACATAAATTGTGTCATCTGCTTTGGCGATACAGACCTTGTCCTGGAATGCTTCTGTGCTGCAGTACGTCGTTAGTTGTAAAGATTTAAATGCTCTTTCAAAAAAGCAGGAAATATTAAGCACGTTTCCCCACATAAAATTGAACACTGTAAGCCATCTCGGTTGGCAACTCAAATCATTTTTTTTTTCATGACAGTTTTGATAATGTGTGAATTTTACCTGTTTTTTTTTTCTTCAAAATGTTGCTGAAACTGAAGCCACCAGTGGTCACTGTCATTACCTGATCTGAGCCAGTACCTAGAATGACTCGCATACTTGTCACTTCTTAATGTGGATCCCAACCATGCTGAGGGCTGTAGCTGCAAAATGTATTACTATGGGATATACACGATTTTCATATTTATTGGCCCCTCTGGTAAAAAAAGTGGTAAAAAATACATTAATTACAGAAACCTATTCTTAGACTGAATGATTTAGAAAAATCTAACTTTTAACTAAAGTACATTTATTTTACCAAGTAATTCTTTGTGAAATTACTGGTGCCACAATTGCTTCCCTCACTGCTAAACTATGTACAACCTCCTGTTTGCAAATAGGACATTTATTTATCTATAGTATTCCTCAAATACTGTTCATTAGTATTCATTTTACAGAAGAGAGAAACTTTGATCACTCCTTTTTGTAAAATCTCTAGACCACGCAACATCCATGATCCTGTCCCATGTTCTGCTAACACTTGTTTTCTACAGGATATGAGCCTGGAGACTGAGATGACCATAGAGGGTGGTCTGGGGATTTTTGTTTCAATTTAGCCAAATGTTTTGGGTCATTATTTGGGGTAATGATTTTGACTCACTTAAAAAATTCTGAAAGAAACATGTCCTGGCATTTTAAAGAGCGCGTGATTCTTAGTCCTCACTAACAAGGATTCTAAGTCCTTCGGAAGACAAACTGGCCCACAGCATCATAGGTCCTCCACTTTTCAATATATACACTACCGTTCAAAAGTTTGGGGTCACATTGAAATTTCCTTATTTTTGAAGGAAAAGCACTGTACTTTTCAATGAAGATAACTTTAAACTAGTCTTAACTTTAAAGAAACACACGCTATACATTGCTAATTTGGTGCAATATCTACATAGGTGTATAGAGGCCCATTTCCAGCAACTATCACTCCAGTGTTCTAATGGTACAATGTGTTTGCTCATTGGCTCAGAAGGCTAATTGATGATTAGAAAACCCTTGTGCAATCATGTTCACACATCTGAAAACAGTTTAGCTCGGTACAGAAGCTACAAAACTGACCTTCCTTTGAGCAGATTGAGTTTCTGGAGCATCACATTTGTGGGGTCAATTAAACGCTCAAAATGGCCAGAAAAAGAGAACTTTCATCTGAAACTCGACAGTCTATTCTTGTTCTTAGAAATGAAGGCTATTCCATGCGAGAAATTGCTAAGAAATTGAAGATTTCCTACAACGGTGTGTACTACTCCCTTCAGAGGACAGCACAAACAGGCTCTAACCAGAGTAGAAAAAGAAGTGGGAGGCCGCGTTGCACAACTGAGCAAGAAGATAAGTACATTAGAGTCTCTAGTTTGAGAAACAGACGCCTCACAGGTCCCCAACTGGCATCTTCATTAAATAGTACCCGCAAAACACCAGTGTCAACATCTACAGTGAAGAGGCGGCTGCGGGATTCTGGGCTTCAGGGCAGAGTGGCAAAGAAAAAGCCATATCTGAGACTGGCCAATAAAAGAAAAAGATTAAGATGGGCAAAAGAACACAGACATTGGACAGAGGAAGACTGGAAAAAAGTGCTGTGGACGGATGAATCCAAGTTTGAGGTGTTTGGATCACAAAGAAGAACGTTTGTGAGACGCAGAACAACTGAAAAGATGCTGGAAGAATGCCTGACGCCATCTGTTAAGCATGGTGGAGGTAATGTGATGGTCTGGGGTTGCTTTGGTGCTGGTAAGGTGGGAGATTTGTACAGGGTAAAAGGGATTCTGAATAAGGAAGGCTATCACTCCATTTTGCAACGCCATGCCATACCCAGTGGACAGCGCTTGATTGGAGCCAATTTCATCCTACAACAGGACAATGACCCAAAACACACCTCGAAATTGTGCAAGAACTATTTAGAGAAGAAGCAGGCAGCTGGTATTCTATCGGTAATGGAGTGGCCAGCGCAGTCACCAGATTTGAACCCCGTTGAGCTGTTGTGGGAGCAGCTTGACCGTATGGTACGCAAGAAGTGCCCATCCAACCAATCCAAATTGTGGGAGCTGCTTCTAGAAGCGTGGGGTGCAATTTCTCCAGATTACCTCAACAAATTAACAGCTAGAATGCCAAAGGTCTGCAATGCTGTAATTGCTGCAAATGGAGGATTCTTTGATGAAAGCAAAGTTTGATGTAAAAACAATCTTATTTCAAATAAAAATCATTATTTCTAACCTTGTCAATGTCTTGACTCTATTTTTTATTCATTTCACAACGTATGGTGGTGAATAAGTGTGACTTTCCATGGAAAACACAAAATTGTTTGGGTGACCCCAAACTTTTGAACGGTAGTGTATATTAATTTATATTATGCCGACCCGAAGTGGTGTTTGTTGATATAAAACTCAATCACAGGCTCATCTTAGCAAAGCAATTGGTTCAGTTAGCATGAAGCACACTCCACAAAGATCAATTGTCATGTTAAGAGGGGAAAAAACCCAGTCATTTTTAGTCATGGAAGTCATTTTCTATTGTGAAATTAAGCTCCTGTAACATACTGTTAGTTTATCTTTAAATTTCTACTCCTCTTTATCAGGGAAGCCAATACATATTACGTTTTAAAGAAATGTTGCTCATACACTCAGAGTATGTGTTACTCTTTTTGAACAGCAACTCATCTCACGTAAATGACCCACAGTTTTGGCTGAACTTTCAGTGATCCTTCTCCTCTGTCCAAACAAAGCACTTAAAACAAACAGCCTGAAGGTTCAATGTTTTGATGGAAAAAATAGGTTACCACATAGTCTGCACTTTTGGAGCAGAAAAAAAGCAGTGGAAGCTGTATGTGTTTGTGTTAAACAGTGTTTCCACACTTGGATGCATACAAAACGATTTAAAGGTGATGGGGAAAAAAGCCCATATACAACAGCGTTTTGTGGGAGATATAGATGTTTTATCAGGCGTTTCACAGTTGGGACACAAGACAAGGTCATAAATAATATCCAACACATGACAAGATACACACTGCAGTAGTCTCAACAACAACAGGTGGCATAGGAGGGCAAAGCAAAGAGTAAGGGGAGACTGAGCCCAGAAAGAGAAAAGACACAAAGTAGAGTACATAACAAAGACAGACAAACACAACCACAGACCTATTTTTGTTGTTGTAAATAAAAATCAGACCTTTTGAAACTACAAGCCTATTATATACTTACATAGTATTTCAGCAGGTTTCAATTAAAAGTAGAGTTGACAAAATAACTTGTTAAAACAGGCAGCAGGAAATTAACCAAGTAAAAAATAAAGATTCCCCAAAAAACAAAATAGAGAAGTCTTGCTTCTGCCATCATCTACTCTGGTTTATTTCAGTACATTTTAAAGTTTTTTATGCGAAGTCAGTTTCTTTACCCTTCGTTTTTAAAATGGAAAAAACAAGCATTTCCTGTTTGTGCTTGAGGTTTTTGATTTGCGCATTAGACTGATGCAAATAGTGGATGAAGGCAGTAATCATTGTGGACTGTTCCCAAAAGAAGTTCTAGGTCAATACTAAAAAATGTAAGAGGTCAAACTCATTCTGGAGCAGTTCTGTAGAATAATAATTCTTTAGGTTGTTACTAAACTTTGGATGAGATAGAATTGAAGTATAACAGAAGAGTCAAGCTGACCTAAAGTTTCATAAAGCAAAGTTCTAGTATGACTATACTGTTTAAAAATTCACTTCTGCCAGATAAGGAAAAAATAAATAAATAACAGGAGTGCAGATATTACACCAGCTAGTATTGCTTTGAAGATGGCAGATACTGATGTTTTTGTTGCTCAGTCTGTGTGCTCATAATCACCATTTTTAAAGGGTAAAACAGCATATCGTTTTAGTCATAAAACCCAAGAATCTTGACAGTACATTATATCACAATAAGCATTTGACCTTTTTTTTTTTTAAAACAAGTAATTTCAAAGCATGCTTTTTTTTTTAGCACAAAAAGAGCCTTTGGATCAACACCTCTAAAAAGGGCATCATGTTTTATCTGGAAACTCAGAAAACATTGGGTTTTTTTTTTGGACAAAATAATGCTTTTTTTCCCTAAGAGAATATATGAAACGTAAGTGTGGTTGCTCACTGGAAACATGAAATCAACAGAGTGAGCACTCTTACAGTCCTTAATAAACCTGCTTTGCAAAAAAGTGGGTCAAACTTTTGAGTGTAAATAGGTAGAGAGAACAAATTTCTACTCACCCACAAAAAAGCTGCTTCTCTGTTAAAAGGACATTTTGCCCTAAGATAAAGACAAAACTAAGATCTTGGATTCAAAGGAAGGAAGATAATGCTACACAATGACAGACAGCTCCAGCAGAATCAGCACCCAGACCATCTACTTTGGCTGCAAGTAGCTTTTTTTTGTACATAAATAAGTAAACAGTATATTTACCTTAAACCAACCACATGAGTAGCATTTGCTTGAAGTGAATTATCTGACAAAAGGACTATTGTAAAACAAGCAACTAGAGACAACCACGAGGTTTGAGTGGCACAATACTGTTCTTGAGATGTTTTGATAGTTACATCACTGTAGTGCAGTTTAAGCCTCATGAGAAAATACTGACTGACATTGTTAAAAAGTGAGACTTTCAGCCGCTTCAATTCACTGTTGCTTTGTTTTACATAATCCCTTCTGCGTTTGCTAATTTTGAGATGCATATATGTCCAAATTTGGTGTTATGTATCGTACAATACTTTTTGCCAATACTTTTTTGGCAAGGGGAATAGCTAACAATTTGCTAGCTACAATTGCAAAAGAACTGAAAAAAGAAAAAGTTAAAAAAAAAAGATTATATGAGTTTTTAATGTACAGAAATAGGTGGGTAGTCTGCTGCAACTGTAGGTGGTCATTCCTGTTTTAATGAACTTCTGATAGGGATCTGAAGACACAACTGACAGTTTTTAACACTGCTGAAACCTAAAAATTACATTCAATATGGAAAAAGGCCAAAAGAGTGCTCATCTAGTATCTTCTAGGTCCCTGTGGTCATTTTTACAACCGATTTCCCGACAGTAAATTATCCAGAAGATAAAGTAAAAAGAAAAATCCTTTAAAACATCAAGGAGGACAAAAAGTACAAACACCAAGTTTCTTAACCACATGGAGTACATACATATACTCAACAACTCTGAAAAATGCTCGCTGAGTTTAGGGAAGAAAAAAAATGTTGACAGCTATAAAACTACCAAAAGCATTACTGCTGTTCACACAGAAGTCAGGGATACAACAGGACAACAACAAGAGAGAGAGAAGGATGTAGAGAGGAGAGCAAGAACAAGAGGACTTACTGCTTCTGCCGAACGGTGGTCAAATATTACAAAATATTCTATTAACAATATTCACAAAGATCAGAGGCTCAGGGCAGATTTTTGTCAGCAAATTCTCAGCAAATACTTTGTGCTTTTCATTGTGGAGATCTGGATTCAAAGTAAGTTTTTTTTGGTTTGTTTGTAAAATAGGTTGTGTTTCTTAAGTCTATTTAGGCCGCTGGAGCAAAAAAAAACCAAAAAATGTAATTGAAAATATGTTAAAAGACAAAAGAAAAAAACTATATTCAGTGCTGCAAACTATGTAAAAACTATGTTAAACCCCTGCAGCTGAGAATTTTTTGACAGAAATGTGTGCAAAGAAGCCTTTAGAGTGGCAGCTATTCATATATATCATATACTGAGCCATAGATATTTCCAGAAGAACTGAAACACAAGTTTTCAATCAATTGAGAGAAACACACATACGCAAACACACTCACCTCCTTTCAAAAAACAGAAATGAATCTATCTTAAAGTTACATACGAACACGCATTCACAAACAATCACTGTTTGTGCCATTGCACAGACACCTACTGCTTTTTGGGTTTTTAAGAATTTATACTAAAGTGGAATAATGCTCGACCTGAAAAGGAGGTCAGTGGACCTAAATGGCTTAAAAGGGCAGTACTGTTTCAAAGGCATAAATTAGAGAGGAATTATTTAGTTTTTTCCCTTTCCTTTTGAGTGGTCCTCAATTCCCCATTGTGTTTCCTACCCAAAATGAGTTAAACTCAATCATAAATGATAAAAAAGGTGCTTTTGTGCACAGTGAAACGCGACTAACTCTGGGAACTTACCTCCGACACTTGGAGGCAGACAGTCCTCATAAATGATTTCCTATCAATCTCTCTTGTTCTTTTACTCACACATTCACAAATGAACACACATCTGCAAACCACTGACATGAAGATACTGTGTCTGAAGTCCATCTTCCACGAGTGCAGGGAGTCCACGTCAATGTAAGACATGACCAGCAGAGGGCAGGCTGCACCAGGGCCCTATTATGTCTCTGAAAGCCCTCTGCATCATAGTTTGTCCTCCTCAGTCTGTTTCTGTGAGTCTGTCTCTGTTTTTTTTATGTAGTGCTGCTGCAGTCTAGTCATCACAGAGCAGACACCTTCACGACATTTTGAAGGGTGGGTGCGGCGGGCAGGTGAACATCGCCCTCCGGGGTCGTCACCGGTGGTGTGGGAATGGTGATGATTGCTGTTGTGATCTGGCTGCTCTGGCAGTTCAGAGGAGCTCGCTCTTCTACACGCATGTTTAGGCTAGAGCGGCTGCGGTGGGGGTGATGATAGGAAATGGTGAATTAGAACAATCCCAGAGAAGTATTTACTTAAAAAAAGAAAGCTTCAGAAGACTGGGTTCGGGGAAAAGTTCAGAACTCCATTTGAAGTCCCCTTTAATGTTAATATTCACTGAATTGTTTTCCATCGTTGGAGATGCACCTTTTTTTGCTTATATATGTTTTCAGCTGTTTCTAGCAAGGCATGAAAAGCAGATAACTAGTCAAGTAGTAGTAATTAGTATTTAATGTCTCCCAAACTAGGCACATTTTTCCTTGAATTTGCTAATTTAATATAGGTTCAAGTAATCAAAATATGCATTTAAATAACCATGTCAACAGTAACTTGTGTCAAATGGTTTGACACAAGTTACACAAGCTCCTGACAATGCCAGCTGAAATTTTGGCCTATTCCTCCTGACAGAACTGTTGTAACCCAGCCAGATTTGTATGCCATCCGTCTTGCACACAGCTTTTCAGTGTTAACCACTGAAGATCAGGGCTATGTGGAGGTGACTTCTAAACATTCACTTTGTTTTTATTAAGCCATTCAAATAATATGGCAGCATTCTTGTGATCATTTTCCAATAGGAAGCCCCAGCCTTTTAACTTCCTGGCTGATGTTATTGTTGCTTCAATATTTCAACATAAAATTCTTCACTCATGGTGCCATTTGTTTTGTGTTCATAAGGGTCTTTTGTGGCACCCTATCAACCTGATGCTGCCACTCCTATCACAGTGAGGATGGCGGTCTTAGGATTCTGGCCATGTACCTTCCTCCACATCAAACTGATTTTGATCAGAACATAACACCTCTCTGAAAATGCATTTAACACACCATCTGAATCTTTGTCTCTTGGAAACTTTGATCTTACCTGGTATTTAAGGACTGGATGTGGATGGTGCTGAGCTCCTGCAAGCCTTGTGGATGTGTGTGTGTGTGTTTCAAAGGCTGCATGTGTGCTGGAGCGCTGGCATTTTGTAAAGAGGTGTGATGCTGCTTTCTGCTTCGCCGGGTGCAGCATGTCCCCGTCACACCATCTTGGCTAGACAACGAGGGGCTACGAGACGGATAGTTCTGAAGCCCCGCCTCCAAGTAGCTCTGCTGATAATACTGCTCATCGACAAACTCGTGGTTCTACAGAGCAAAAGCAGGGAGGAAGTGTTAAATGTGTGTAAGTCAAGTACTCTTAGAATGCACAGCTGTGAATCCCTACTTGTACTTTTTTGACAGATTTTTCTAAAAATGTTGGAATCAATATTTTTTGTTAAATCTTTATATAACTTAATGCACAAAAGGCTCCACAGTGTAAAACAAAGAATGAGAATACTTTCATTCATTACACTCATCTTAAGTAGTAGATGAGTAAAACAGAGAAAGAGAACAGGAAATGTAATGTCCCTTTACTGCTAGGGTCTGCTTGGCCAGGCCCGGGTCTGCTCAGTCTGAAGCATGCCGAGGTGACCCTACACACCTACCTACATACGTAGTGGTAGCCATTGATTTGCTTGGTGGAGTGAGTGTGAAGTGATGTCGCAGAATAGCGTCTAACCGACCCCAAATAAAGAGCCAGCAATTATGGCAAGTTAATACTTTTTACTACCTTGTATAATCCTTTGAGACGTCCACCCAGAAGAATCAGACATCACAAACTTTTCATGCCACTTTACTACTCTGAGCCCGCCCAGGTCCTTGGCCACGTCCCTAAGATGGCAATGGAAAACTAACCACGCCGCTCTAGGGCGGGCTGAGCAGACTTTAGTGGCTTAACGTAGCTGTTTCTCATAATCCTCCTGCAAAACCATCCTAAATGTTACATTATTGATGGTTTTAAATCTGTTTTTAATCTACCAACAGCAAACTTTGCTGAGTTATAAAAATTGTACAAACAGACTAAAAATTATAAAAAATCAGCACAAATATTTATTTTAAACTTGTCTATGTTGCACCTTTGACTTGATATTTGTCCACTGTTCTTATCAGAAATATTAGCTAAAGGTAACCAAATTAAAGCAGATGGTTTGGTATTATGTTCTCTAAAGTTTAATAAGGATGACATTTTTGGCCAAACCAGAAGCTTAATTTAACCCTGCTTACTCAAAATTTCCCTGTCTGATGATTGGAAACAAGAATGTTCAAGAATGACCATAAATATCTAAAGCTTAAGGAGATCACAAACTAGAAACGGTTGGAACACTATTATTACAGTGAAATTATTTTAACATGAAGTTAAAAACCCAAAATTATGATCCCAAAAATGATCAGTAATTGCCATTTTGCAGCTGCCTACATAGACAAGCTATCAGCCAATCGGAGAAACTTTTTAATAGTCAAAGGAGACAAAGAATGAGCTTTTTGCTTAGATACAAGAAAAATGACTACAAGCCATGTAGAGCGTTTCAAACATAACATTGGGCCAAATGTTGGGTAATTGGGTTGGTAAATGTTGGTAATTGGGATAATTATGACCAAAAATTGTCATAATTATCATTGCATGGAGTCTTTTAACAGTTTCAAAAGCTGAAAAACTTTAGGCTGGATCCTCGTAGATTAAATGGTAAATGGCCTGCATTTGTATAGCGCTTTACTCAGTCCCTACAGACCCCAAAGCGCTTTACACTACATTCAGTCATCCACCCATTCACGCACACATTCACACACTGATGCTGGCAAGCTACGTTGTAGCCACAGCTGCCCTGGGGCGCACTGACAGAGGCGAGGCTGCCGGACAATGGCGCCACCGGGCCCTCTGACCACCACCAGTAGGCAACGGGTGAAGTGTCTTGCCCAAGGACACAACGACTGAGACAGTCAGAGCCGGGGCTTGAACCAGCAACCTTCCAATTACAAGGCAAACACCCAACTCCTGAGCCACAGTCGCCCCCACAGATTAATGCATACAAGAACAACAACTGGTGCTTTGTCTAAACGAGATGTAGAAAGGAAAAAGCTAAATGTTAAATTAAACAATCAAAAGGTAAATGAAGCGCATTGGAACATGTACTGTACATTGCAAAGAGCTCAGTTCTTATCAACTCAGCTATGATTCTACAGTACAACAATTTACACTCAAAGCTGATTATAAGTCTGTAAAAACAAATAAAAAAAAGCCAAACATTCATGACAGACGCAGTTGAAAAGCTCCAGTAGACGTGTACTCACTGTGGTTTTCTCCAGACAGTGCAGCAGATGGTGATGCTGGCTCTCTATTAGAGAGGTAGATTTGCTTAAGCGCTTCTCCTCCTCAGTGGAACCCTGGAATATAAAAATTCACACATAAAAACACCCACAAAACGAATGTTGGACTCCACACTCTCTCTCTGGAAGAAGCCCATGTGATGTGGGAGGTGTGCTGCCGAATGCTGTCTCAGTACCTGAACTGAAAGGTTCATCTTGTATGGAAGTTTCTTGAGTTGGAGAAGGGGAGACAAAAGAAGAACAACACAGGTAGAGTTTTACTCGTGTTCACAGTTCAGCACTGAGAACAGACAGGCGTCAGCATTTGCAGTCATGCTAGTCAGACAGAGAATATTTACTATTCCAAACCCCAGAAGGAAATAAACCCACTGTGGCCACAAAACCTTTAGAGGAAATTCTTCTAACATATAGGGCATATACGTGTGTGGAGAGGGTGGAACGTCTAGCATTGCTGTGACATAATAGTTACTAAATATAAAGTTCACATACATTTTCTATTGTGACATTTTGCCTACTTGCCTGTGCTTGCTAAAGGGAACCGTCTAATGACTTGTTTACCATATTCCTTATGCTTTATACCACTGAACTGAGGTTAATGTATTTGCTTGTGTAACAAAAGTTTGCATGAAAAACTGAGTAATATTTCTGGCCAGAACTGAGATGAGCCAAAGACCCTGATGGAGAGTAAGGTGAAAAATATAAAACAGCTAAATATCTTAAATAAGTAATGACTTTTAGTTTGTGCGAGTTCATTTGGTAAATGTTTATGTAGAAATGTGTCATTAGTAAATAATGCTAGAAAAGATTAGAGGTTATAGAAAAATATTGCAATCTTTAGAAAGATTTAGAAAACAGGTAATTAGCAGTCAATTTGAATATCTTATTAATTCAATTCAAAAAGGGAGAAGCATTTAACATAAATTCAAAACCCACAGGTACATCAAGTGTTTATTTCTGTTCTTGCTGATGATCAATGCTAACAGTTCTGAAAATAATTTCAGTTAATCAGAAAATGTTAACGTCCCATAAAAATAATATAAATAATATTTATTTATACAGAAAAGTTTAGTCTACACAATCATAGGGCAGACTGGTTACTTGACGGTTGGCAAGCAGATACTCATCAACATCCTATAAAGGAAGGGTAAGATGTTGATCGCCAAAGAAGAGCTGTTAACAGAGTTCTGTATATGAGAATATGAAGAGAAAATTGAGTAGAAGAAAAAACATTTTGTAGATAAAAAATGTCTGACTTGAACCCTATGGGAATCTACAGTGTAAAAAAGAGATGAAAGACACCAGACACACCCATGTAGGTAAGCTGAAGGCTGGTTTCAAAACAGCTTGTTCCAGGTAACACAGTAGTGCTACAGGTTGATCTCCTCCATGATGCCTTTCATTTATGCAAAAGGAGTCCTGATCAAACATCCAGGGAAATTAGAAAAAAAACAAAACAATCAGGCAAAATATTGCACCATATAAAACACTATCTTGTGTAATATTCTAATTTTCTCCAAAACTGAAGTTTAATTTAGTTCGAATTTGTAAACTCTAATCTACAAACTTAACAGAAATACACACTTAATATACTTCATATCGGATAAAGTAAATCTATATAATTATTAAAGAAACATCTTTAAAGGGAATCTGGTTAGATTTATCTTCAGTTCCATTATAATAACCCTTACATCAGTTTACAATTCCATTATTCATTCACTCTCACATTCACACCTGTTTATCAACAGTGTTCTCGTTCTGTTACCTAATTCCTGTTTGGAGTTGGATCAGTTGGATCTACATTCTCCAGAAGTACTTGTAGTTGAGCGAAATGTACTGCTTTCATCCCTCACAACACAGCAACAGACAGAAGGAAGGAAGCAAAATTCTGCGTTAGGAAGAGTTGTAGTTGCTTTTTCTGTTTGTTGAGCATGTGGCTGGTGTTGAAAGCAGAGGCTTTCTTTGCTGAAAAGGTACATTGGAGCACTGATGACGCAGTGTTTCTCGGCTCACCTGTGTCGCGGTTGCTTATCTTTAGCTAAAGCAGTAGTAGAGCACAGGTGTTTAGGCCTGAGCTATTTCGGTCCCCCCTCCATACACGTAACTACAGGACCATATCAGCAGTCTATCTATCTGGAGGCGGCCATGCCTCACTACGCAGGTGGCCACCATACTGTAGAGTGGAAACAGCTTGATCTGCCGGGTGACAAAACACATTGTGTCGCTCTGCGTGGTGCCGAGCATACTGTGAATAAAAAGCCTCCTAATGATTAAACATTTGACAGCGATTAACATTTTGTTTAACTTTCATAAAGTCATCAGAAAGAGCAATAATAACCATCTGTCTGACCCTGTGTAAACCACCCTCATGCTGCTGAAACAACCCTGAACTGCTGGGGAAAGAGCCTTGGGGAAAGTGCTGCAGTGTTTGTCATGGAAGCCTTGGCAGCAAACACTGTACCTATAAGGAGATATCGATGTTGTGCAAGATAAACACAGACTGTCATGTAGAGCTAATAAGAACCAACTAGCTGATCAGAAACTTCATAAAAGAGAAGAGCAGTACTCCCAATACGGAGTGAAGCTGTTAGGTGTGACTCACGAGCGAGTGCTGTTTATTCTATTCCAACTCTGAAAGTAAAACTTGGATCCGCTAATGACATCAAACAAAACGGAACCCTCTTTTATTCAGAATTTGAAAACAGTGAGTTGAATAGTCACTAAGGATATTTCATTGTACTGCCTGAGGGAAACATTTGATGAGCCACACAACCACACACACATCAGCTGTCAGAAACCTCTACACACTGGTCGACTATATGCGATTCGGAGCAGAGGGCTTCAGGGAACCTCTGATTTCAGTATATTTATTTGTTAAGCTTTATGGTGTTATCTAGCAATGATAAAGGGAAAAAAAAGCATTTTTTTCACACACAAAAATCTAATGAATGGATGAGCCATAATTCTCTACACCTTAATAGAAACAAAACTGAAGTAATTATCTTTGGACCTAAAGAGGAATGATCAAGAGTCAGCACACAGCTTCTGTTAACACAACTAGAAATTATTGATCCGCCCCTAAGTCTAGGTGTAATACTCACCTGAACCACAATCTGCTGGGATTCCTTAAATAGAAAACTTTTAACTGATTGGAATATTTGTATAATTGAACTGAAATGATTTTCCTTGTAAAGTGCCTTGAGATGTCGTCTGTTGTGAATTGCCGCTATACAAACAAACTGAATTGAATCTCCAGGGTCACATAAAAGCAACAACAAAGTCAGACTTCTATAACCTGAAGGCAAGGCAATTTTATTAGTATAGCATATTTTCAACACAAGGCAATTCAAGGTGCTTTACACAATTACAGAAACGTGAAAATTAAAACTTAATTCAATTAAAACTAAAAGCTGCTTCTCCATGCTTGGTTCTGGTTCTAGGGACAAACAGTAGATTACAGCTGGAGGACCTGAGTGATCTGGAGTGAGCTACAGGAAGCCAGTGTAAGGAATTTAGAAGTGGAGTGATGTGTTCTACCTTTCCGGTTTTAGAGAGAATACGAGCAGCAGCATTACTGATCAGATGCAGCTGTCTTAGGCAGACCTGTGAAAATACTGTTACAGTAATCAAGTTTTTCTAGGTATCCTTGCGTCATCACTCCGTCAGTCTTAGAAAGTTGTTCCTCAGGTGATAGAAAGCTGACCTTGTTATTACCTTTATGTGACCATGGAGGTTCAGGTCTGAGTCCATTATTACACCTAGATTTCTGGCCTGGTCAGTAGTTTCTAGTTGGACCAACTGAAGCTGTGTACTGATATTTAATCAATCTTTTTTGGGTCCGAAGATTTTGGGTACTTCAGTTTTGTTTTTGTTCCATTGGAGGAAATTATGGGACATCCAGCTGTTAATTTGCTCAATGCATTTATTGAGGATTTGGATGGGTTCAACATCACCTGGTGACATTGAGATACAAAGTTGAGTGTTGTCAGCATAGTTGTGGTAGTTGATATTATTTGTTGTTATAATCTGTCTTAATGGGAGCATGTAAATGCTAAATAGGAGGGGCCCTGCATGTGATTTCTGTGTTTTGTGATGAGAATTGGCTAATCGACACAAAGTTCCTGTTCTTGAGGTAGGATTTGAACCAGTCAAGTGCAGATATTCCAGTAAAATATTATGATCAACACTGTCGATGTGAAGAACCTTTCAAGAATTAAAGGACTAATGTTGCAACGGGACCACGAAAAACTAATCCATGCATTTATGTTTAGTGAGGTTGATTAATGCAACTCTTCTGTTTGCTGCCTTTGAGTAAGTGATTAACAATAACTGTGTCATATGTTTTGTATCTTTAATGTTGCATTTAATTTTTTTTCTCCCCAAATCATTTAAAGCACCTTGAATTGCCTTGTTGAAAGTGTGCAATGTGAATAAAATAGCCTTGCCTCTAAAGCAGTTTTTGTTTTATTAGGCACACATTGCTTCTGACGTTATGGATGACATGTCTACATACACAACCCCTACATGGCAACATGGCAAAAAGTACAAAAAGTCAATCATATCATCAGGACAGGAACAAAGCTGACTTTTTATGCTTTATTTCAACACTTACAGCTTTAAGAAGGCTGCCATTTTGTTACCTTACTCAAACAGATCCCTAATGTTGGGACTGACTTTGTTGGTGATAAAACAGTTTTTGTTACATGTTTTCTTTTTTTTTGTTGCACAAAGCATTGCTGAAGCGCTATTTACTTAAAGTTACATGTCTTCAGACCCTCTCCCTTAAAACAAAAATAATAAAATAATCTTAGGCAAATCAAAGAAAAATCTCTCTTTCAAGACATGGAGCACTGCATACCATGAGTACAGGCTGTACTTTTTGTAACCTATAAATCTGCACAGATGTAAAGTCTAGCTGTTACACAACCAGAACTGTTTGACATTTTCTTCTAACTAATAATGTCAGATATGTCTGAGATCCAGTTACAGGTTTACAGTCCCCTATAACTTGCTGTAAATGTGTGGTGTTTCCAGCCAACAAGTCACACTGGTACCAACTGGTCCTACCCAGTTCTGCTGGAGAGAGATGCAGCAAAGAGGACACTAAAGAGCGAGTTAGAAAAGTGGAACAAACACTTGTTTTTGTGCTGTGTCAGCCCCTGGGGCCACTATAGTGTTTGCTTGTAAACCACTAGATTTTGGAGAGGCAGGGAACATACTTGTGTTGTGTTTACATTTCTTGCTACATCACCTCAAGCCTGTTCCTCAGCTGGGCAGCTGGGCTCAGAGATGCTCACATTAAATTTGCTGCTTGCCAAATAAGAACACAGTTAGTTCCTTTGATGGGATGCTCGGATAATTAATGGCCATAGAAGAGCAAGGCTTGAATTTAGAATCTCAGCTAGAGCACGGTCAGGTTTTGTGTCACTGCTTAAAATATGTACAAGTTTAACTACATCCTGTTTGGCTGGTTATTCTTTAGAATAATAAATTATTCTTTGCTGAGGCGAGTCTTACCGTGAGCTCGAGCGCTTCGTTGAACAGGCCATTGCGCTTGCTGTGGAGGAAGGCACTCGAGCTGCCTTCTTTTGATATTCGTATCCTGGCAAGGCGAGCTTTCTGCAAAGAGCATAAAAATCACCTGTTATTGAGAACATAAGGCACATCCTCTAACAAAATAAATGGGGATCTCTGATACTGCACTGATTTAAGCTTCAACATGCTTATATTTCAGTTGTGAACTCACTGATCACACCATGGGGTACTACTGCATTCTCTCTGATCCCCAGTGATAAATTCACTCTGATCCTCAAATATACTTATGAATTATTTATGGAAATCATACACTAACACAGTCTTATGGTTGAAAATCAGTTCGAGTGGCATCTGCTAGAGAGATAAATCCTGCATAAATCTCACACCTAAGTGTGATGCTGTAATTTGCACCATTTAAAGCACATAATTCAATTTACTTGAGCCGTGATAGCAGCTTTTTTCCAGCTAAATAAATGATGCATGATTTCATTGCCACACTGCTCTACTTTTCAACGGCAAGTGAGAACTGTCTTAAGTGTGGGGTTAGTCATCAAACTAACCGGTAACGGTTTGCGAAGAAGCTCCTTTTTTCAGGCTGTCAAATTTTTTGTGATAGGCAGACAGCAAAAGATATGAACAAGACAGAGAAGGGATACAAGGAAGAACTTGGAGAGGATTGTTCTTATGCAAGGAGTAGTCATTTCAAAATCTTTAAGAAGTATCTCTTAAATAAAGTGGTGTTTTTTATAGTATCACAAACCAATGCAAATAGGTTAAGCTAAGCATTATTATTGTTATACCACAGCACAGTTAAGGTTCTCATCAATATACAGGGACCTTACAGAGTGGAAATTTCTCCACAACAGCTGCAAACACAAGTCGAAAAAAGGTAAACAGTAAATGGGTGTGTTCCACATGTGACAACAATCTCTTGTATTCTATTTATCTGGTCTAAGAAGCAGGGTTGCAAAACAGAAGTATTTTCTTGAAAGAAAAACATACAGACCTTGCAGGATAATGCCTTATTGTCCGATGTAACCAAAAGTGAACTTACAGCATGACTCCAAAATATATATTCAGCACCGAAACAGCACTAAAAATCAGCAAAAAAAACCCAAAAAACTATCCATGGTGAAAGACAGTGGTAACAATATCAAGCTCTGGGATTACTTTTTTTCAAGGCAGTTCAAGTAATAAAAAGTTTATGAAGAAGGATTCAATTTTAAACTATCATAATGAGTCCAACAATAAATAAAATTAATAAATAATTTTATCAGAGAATATTAGAATTTTTTAAAATTATGTAGTCAGAGCCTAGAACTAAAGTTGAAGGAAAATCTTTTGAAACAAAAGAAGAGAGCTGTAGACGATGATACACCGTTTCAGTATGATGCAATAGAGGGAGTTTTGCAAGGTAACGTTACAAGTAGATATAAGGTGGTACAGTCAAAATGTTTCTTACTGACAGAGTCCTACCAAAAAAAGAATGGTTGCTGAAAATGAGTCAAAAATTGTTGCAACCAAATGCTATTTAAAGCTGTACGCACTAACGCAACAGTGTTACTGCACCTTCTTTATTTAATTTTTAAATTCATATCACTTGAGTACAGAGTTCAATCTTTTAAAATATTCTGATTCTAACAATAACCCAAATAGTTGATATTATTTTAGGTTAATCTTATTTGTGGAGATCAATGTTGTTGTTTATTTTTTTACCTTAATGGGTTTCGGCAATCACCTGTTGCCTTCTTCAGAAGTGTCACAGGTGTTGGTTTGACGTTTCTGTCAGCTGTTCTTCAAACAGACAGCTAGTTAATATTATTGTATTGTGTTTTATGGCTTAAATGAACTCTTGTTGGTGTTTTTTTTGCGCCAGTCTTTTGAGGTTTGGATCTACCAAACAAACCACTGAGTACTTATTTTTGCCCCCTAACCTGGCATGCAGTTCTGTGATCATGTTGTGTGCAATACTTTCAAATAATTTATTAAAAGTGTCAGGAAAATAAGTAAACAGGATTTATTGTTTTAAGATGTGCAGTCTTGCAGAAAATACTTTTGCAGGCACCTGCACAAAACACTGACTTAGGGATTTCTGTGTCTATGTGCACTCTATGACTGTGCCAAAACACCTGGCCTTATATGAAACTAACTTCTATTTATCTTGTTACTTTAACATGTCATGTAGATTTTTTAGGGGGCATAGTAGTAAAAATGTTCAATCCATTGTTGTCATAAAAAAAATTAGGCTACATGCTGTTTGGACCAGGTCCCAGGAGACACTAATGAATGATAAAGATTGAAACTTTTATACCACACCGACCTTCCAATTAAGAAATGTTGAATTAAAAGAAGTTACCTTGAATTGTCCCTATGCTTTGCCTGCGTACACAAAAAGTGTTTCAAAAACTGTCTTCAAACATGCATATCAGCAAGTATAGACAGACCAGCTGGCACGTGCACACATAGACATCAAAGGGAGCTTTAGCACCTGCCCTTTTCATTCCTGGAGAGAAAGTGCCCTTTTTTCTGGGGTGCTTTTAAAATATATATATATTTTTTAAATAGTATATATTCCTGTTTGCGCACTATTGAAGAATAGTATGTCTAAATATCAGGTCAGGAGTTCTGAATTGCCAACCCCTGCGCAGCGGCGCACATCACATTAACCAATGTGATGTAAAGCTGCATTCACACCGCACATTTGGTCTGCATCAGGCAACGCACTCAACGAATGAAGTTTGACGTATTAACTTTTTGGCTTACATAGCCTGCTTCTGAGGAAAAAACAACGCATGGGCGGGGCTTCCTCTGTTGCCGTACGTTCTGTACTATGGTGGATTGTAAGGAGAGAGTGACTTGGCTTTATTAGCTAGATAAAGCTAGACAACGTTGACATCGGGTGCATTAGTGCCCACTATTCAGATGCGTTCTGAGTTCGGGGAGTTTTACCATTTGCTCCAGGAGCTGCGTATGGATGAGGTTCGCTTTCAGTGCTACTTCCGTCTGTTCCGCACCTAATTTTACGACCTCCTCGGCCGCATCGGAGCTTTAATCTCTTACCAGGACACCAACTACAGGTTCTCTGTTCCTCTTTAGGAGCGCCTGTCCATCTGACTTCGGTAAGTGTTATTTATGATTCTTTAAATCTGTGTTTGTTGAAAATATTTTCACTGGGCCCGCCCTTCATTCAAGATACGTGTATAGTGACATTACTACTGTGAGACGCTCTGATTGGTTGCCGCACTGCGTTAACTCCGTTGGATCCGTAAAAAGTTCAGCTTGCTGAACTTCTGTGACGCATGCGTTGGTACGTTGCCATATGAAACGCAAGCGTCGTTGACGAAGCCAACGTACTTAACGCAACGCAGAGCCCTTGACGGACCTCTGACGTACTCCACCACCACTTTACATGTAATCTTCAACTGACGCAACTGACACTGACGCATGTGCTTGGTCTGAATGCAGCATAAGACCCTTCTGTCACCAAAACCTTCACGACAGGAAGAAATAGCAGCATCATAAGTTTTAACTGGGCTGAAAGCAAAATTTCTGTCCATCAGCTGCTGGAGGAACGACAGCACGCAACTTAGTGGACATGAAACGGGATCTGCTCCTTTCTCTGCGCACCAGCGCTGGAAGGCTGTCGGCGTATAGCGCCGTGGTGGACGCGGCTCGTGCGCCCTGAATCGTGCGCACCACATCCTGCAGGAGGCCGAGCCTCTCTAAGCCCTCCCGTTCAGCGGCCAGACCCAGAGAGCCTGACCAATCTCTGGGTAACTCCTGATGGCTCCTCCCGCCTGGAAGAACGCATCGTCTCACCACGGCAGCTGCCACAGGCGACCGGAGAGCAGCTGCTGCACATTCGGGAATCACAGTGCGCTTTTGCGCTGTGGTGCAACGAGGATTAGTGACAGCTGTTCTCTGACTCGATCCAGTGGAACCGGAGAGCATATAGGAGCGTTTTGGGCCACGGGCTGTGAGCAGAGGAGTATTCCCCTTGTGCGCGCAGCACTGAAGCATTTTAGTCCACGCCCACCTGCTGCGTGGGCCCCACCCTGGTACAGTATAAATATCAGTGAGACCAGGCAATCGGCTCCCAAATAGCAGTTTTTCTTCAGTCCAGCCCAAATTAAATTTTTTTATATTTTTGCTGTGATTTTTTTCAGTATAGTTAACAAAATACCAGCAACAACCCTCTTCAGTTTAGCATGAATATTTGTGTTGATTTAAAACTGTTATGTGTTCTGATAACACCAAAATAATTGTAGTAGTAATGTAATGTAGTGCCTTGTGCAAAAAATAAACAAATTATTAGTAAAGCAAACCCCTCTGCTTGATGCAGTTATTTTGGTTATTCTGATCTAAATATATACTTGACACTAGTAGCATAGAAAATGTTTTCAAAACATGCACATTGTGGAATGGTTTTCTTTGCTGCTCTATAAACCTACTGAATACTAAGGAGACAATGGTTTCTGTGGGAACTGATTATTTAGTAGAAATCTTTTGAAAATTAAACAATTGCATGAGTTTTAGGAAGGTAAAATTAACTTTTTAAATTATGTTTTTTAAAGGAAGTAAGTGTTGCGTTAATATATATACTTTTTTGTTTAAAGTAAAGAAAAGAAAAAACGTAATTATGAGAAGTGGCCTTTATTTTATTTGAGCCCCTGCCCCTCAAAATGTCTGTGCACGTCTCTGCAGACCAGTGTGTAAATACTATTCTCAAGAAACCTCAAAGTGACATGGACAGAAAGGACAGAAACCTCTAATGGGAAAGTACAGGGTGAATCACTCAAACCTGAAAGACCTGTCATTTTTCCATCAAAGTCAAGTGTTTGATGTTAAGCTCTGAGTACTTACAAATGTTGCATTCTCTTCCCCCTTTTTTGTACCAAGATTCATACATGATAGAGGTTGTGAAGAAAAATTGCAGGTAAACAAAGCAAACTGTGTAAAAATGGGATGGGAGAAAAATACTATTTCAAGGGGCCTAATGCACTTCCGAGAATGAACTGATAGTTTAGATGTGTGTTTCAGAGCTCTTTGAAAGAATTGCCGTTCCTTGAACTTTTCAACATTTTAGGGGTTTAGGTCTGAATTTCGAAAGCACCATTCTAACTCAGGGATTTGCTTTGATTTCATTATTTCCAGTCAAGTTCTGGCTATAAGTTAAAGATTGGTTGTTTGATAGAAGGCAAACGTCAGTTTTAGCTGTATTTCTACCTTTTTTTCTTCTTCCCAGAATTACTGTAAACTGATTTAATTTCCCCATCAAATTCGGCCAACTACCCTTTCCCTAGTGCAGGGGAAAATATTCTCACAACCACAATATTTTACTGAGAGGGTTGTGGTCAGTGTTAGTATTTGTCTACATATAGAACTTTCCATGTAGGGCAACGGGTAGAAATTATGTCATATCTGACCAAAGTAACTGTCTCCACAAATTTTCTGAGTCCGCTACATGGCTAGTGGCAAGAACCAAACAGGATTCTGCAAAAAAAGGATTATTTAAGCAATAGAAACCCTTTCAGAATCATTGTAGTTACCAATGTTCATGTGTGTATAGTTATATACACTTTATTCATAAATGTAGCACTGGTTAATTTTATTAGACAGGTGTGAAAAAAAATGCTATAAAAAAAGAATGCTTTCAAAAATTAAAGTGTTAATCATTTATTTTTATCAATCCAAAAAAGGCTGTGAATGAACAAAAAAAAAATCTAAATCACATCTGGACTTAGTATGACCCCCCGTTGCCTTCAAAAAAGCATCAGTCCTTCTAGGTAAACTTGCACACAGATTTTAAAGGAAGTTGTCTGGTAAGTTGTTGCAAACATCTTGGAGAACTAACCACAGCTCTTCTGTGGATATAGTCTTCCTCACATCATTCTGTCTCTTCATGTAATCCTATACACACTCAGTTACACTGAGATTAGGGCTCTCTTGGGGTCAGGAATAACTTTCAGGACTCATTTATCTTCTTTACGGCGAAGATAGTTGTAAAGGACTTTGGCTGTTTGGCGTCATTGTCCCGCTACAGGATAAATTTACGGCCAATCATACGCCACCCTATTGGTATTGCATGAAGGTATTGCATGAAGTATCTACTTGTATTTCTCAGCATTAAGAACACCATTAACAAGACCATGTCGCTTGGCCTTGTTTCCATATAGGGGGTATGCCTTTTTGGCTGGAACTCTTTCATGAAAACAACTTCTGGCCAAACTGCTTTGGACAGTAGATGGGTGTACCTGGGTCCCACTCAGATTTGGGCTTATCTCCCGTGCCAGACCACTTACAGCAGGCAGGCAGCCCTCGCACTGCAGCCCTTCGTTACCCAGGTCAAGCTGCAGTCAGAGCCGCTGTTAACCCTGCTGGGTCCGAAGCCGGTTATCCAATCTTTACTTACATAAAAACAAAAAACTGCGCACTAAATAAATCACCAGTTACACTCACAGCTCACTCACTCACTTTCTCCACTGTGTGGTCTTCTCTGTGACAGTTGTAAAGTCTTCATGTCTCAGTCTAAACTGAACTCTCAGAAATACAGAAAGAATTGGGAATCAAACCCTGAATTAAAAGGCTGGTTGAGGTATGGAGTCCGAAAGTCTCATTACAAATAAACTCAAGCAGGGTTTTTCACAAATGCACATGCTCATTCAGAAATGGTCTGTTTCACAAATGCACATGCTGTGGTTAACAAATATAATTTCAATTGTAATATAAATTCACAAATGCACACAATATGGTTCACAAATGCACACGATGAGGTTCACAAAAGCACCCAAGCTTTTTAACAAATACACACGAGCCATTTCAATAATATTATCATGAGAGAAACTTCAAAAAATGGTTGTGTGGGAAAGTGTAAAACAATGTTGTGCTGGGATTCAAAACACCAGCACCAGGGTGGCAGTTCTGCACCTTAAGCACACTGCTATAGCAGCAAATTTTTTGGCCTAAATAGCCAGAGTGCATTATGAAGCAGACAGAACCCCTTACACATTCACACAGCTTAAAAAAACCGATGGAATAGATTGAAAATCCATGCGCACGGTTTAATAAACTGAGAAAACGAATTAGTAATCAGTAATCAATGCCAGGCTCTGTACATTCAGCCCACAATAAGGACAGAAAATGTTAGGAGCCATATGGTTGGCTGAAAGCAAACACAGCTGGAGAGTGATGAATTTGATTGACAGATTCATCAGCCAATGGTGACCTTTGTTCCACAGCGTTCAAAGAGTCTCAAAACTCACCACACAGAATTCTCTCACAAATGTAGAGAGGCTCACACATTAGAAGTAGTCCATAAATGTACATTCAGCAATCTGCATGATCTGGGAGTTAATATCTGTAGTTTCTCCGGAAATTATATTCATGAAACAGCTTGAGTTCATTTGTGAAACAGGTCATCTGCATTTGTGAAACGGCTCCTGTGCATTTGTGAACCTCATGGTGTGCATTTGTGAATTTGTATTACAAGTGTTTCTCAAAATTATATTTGTGAACCACAGCGTGTGCATCTGTGAAACAGACCATGTGCATTTCTGAATATGCATGTGCATTTGTGAAAAACCCGGCATTAGTTTATTTATATTTGGACTCCATATTGAAGCCAATTATTGGAGTTTTCACACTAGCATGCTAAATAATAATAATAATAATAATAATAATAATAATAATAATAATAATAATAATGCATTATATTTAAATTATTCTCCTTTCCCACCACATAAATTGCAATTATATGCATATTATACAAATAAGGTGAATACATCTTTTAGCGTCTTCTAATGACAATTGGCAAAGCCAGTAGCTATTTCCTTGTTGAGGAGTTGGCAACACCGGAGCAGAAAAATGGTGAGCAAATGGAGGTGGATTCAAATATTGAATCTAGGGTAGAGCTGGTCAAGGAAACAGGGGTTATTTACTTAGAGTATTCTTTCACGCCTGCCGAAATCTTTTGTACAGTAATTATATACATTACAGGCCAAAAGTTTGGACACACCTTCTCATTCAATGCGTTTCTTTATTTTCATGACTACATTGTAGATTCTCAATTAAGGGCATCAAAACTATGCATGAACACATAATGTATGTTATTACTGTATGTACTTAAACAAAAAGGGTGAAATAACTGAATACATGTGTTATATTTTAGATTCCTCAAAGTAGCCACCCTTTGCTTTGATTACTGCTTTGCATTCTCTTGAGCTTCAAGAGGTAGTCACCCGAAATGGTTTTCCAACAGTCTAGAAGGAGTTCCCAGATGCTTATTACCTGTTGGCCCTTTTGCCTTCACTCTGCAGTTCAGCTCACCCCAAATCATCTCGATTGGGTTCAGGTCAGGTGACTTTGGAGGCCAGGTTATTTCACACTTGTAAAAGTACTACATAATTCCATATGTGTTAATTCATAGTTTTCATGCCTTCAGTGTGAATCTACAATATAAATAGTCATGAAAATAAAGAAAACACACTGAATGAGAAGGTGTGTCCAAATTTTGGGCCTGTACTGTATATAAATATGTGTGCATGTTGGTGTGTTTGTGTAAGCAAGATGTGCCAGGTAACAATCCAAGTTTGTATCTTACATTGGCTTCTTTTAAAGACAAGGTAATGTTAGCATTATATTTTACATTGTCAATAAGTCAAAAAAGACAAGCAGGTGTGCATGTGGCCATATTTCTAGACACGGGCACCAATAAAATCTTTCTTGAATTTTTTTATCATCTCTTCTTCTCCTCAATCATTATCTCATCCCTCCTGCAGTCCTTGAAAAGTTTCTTTCCTCTCTGTGCCCTCACACGGTATGAACATTCACTTTGGCACAGCATTCCCAAAGGACTTTGGAACAACCTTCCTGTCTGCTCATCCAATAGAAATGTCTCAGCTGGGGTCACTATGCAAACAGCAGCCTATGACTTTGGCAATAGTTGCTAGGCAGCAGGGAGGTAATAGAGGGGACGTTTAAAACATGTCCTGCCAGAGTGGATCCACTTTCACAGTTCTGATTGATTCCCGGGACCTCAGGGACAGGGGCACTGCTGTTTCAGACCATAACATGCAAGACTGAGGCTGTATTCTTGCTGAAGCATTGTTAAGATCAAGGAGGGTTATAGTTAACACCTACATGTACATATATTGTCCGGGGGAGGGTTAATAGCTAAAAACAACTTTATTTTGTGTGAGCTGTACATGCCTGAACAAATAAACACACAGAATGCATATATGCCACTGTGTAAACATGTAGACATACTGAGGCCTTAAGTTTGAAACAAAGGGACATCTTCAAGAATTTAATTGTATGAAAACAGTGGAAAGAGAAAGAGCTGATGTTTAATGTCTTTGTATTGTTTTAAAAAAATATAGTCATTTGGTTTGATGCAAAAGTCTCAACTTCATCATCAAGTCATCATGATGTCATGATATCATAGGTGTAATGAAATACCCCTGAATTCAAAAAGCTGAAAAAGGACATAAGATACGAAAGAACACGAATTCAGTAGCTTGGAAGATGAAGATAGTGACAAATTACTTTTCTGGTATGACGTATATTCTAATCAGACATTTTACATGTTACTGATGCTGTACTGCCGATTTTCAGGCAGTATGAAAAAACAGCAGGTCTTATATGATTACTAAGCAAAATCTTCCATGTACTTTCATTCTGTGTATGTATCTAATTTTATAACATAAAAACTTGCACCCTATAATCAGGTGCGGCGTATACAGACGTTGACATCTGACAAAAGTAATAATAAATAAAACTAGAAAATTTCAGGAAATTTAGAGAAGGGACGGCCACGGTGTGCATGCTAATGCTAACTAGCATGCTAATGCTAATGTTAGCTAACATGTTGGCATTACTATAAACCCATTCAGTACCAAAATATAGTCAAAAAGCTCAAATTAGCTAAAATGCTAACAAGAGCTAGCATGCTAATGCTAACTAGCATGCTAATGCTAGCTAACATGTTGGCAATACTATAAACCCATTCAGTAAAAAAATATAGTCAAAAAGCTAAAATTAGCTAAAATGCTAACAACAGCTAGCATGCTAATGCTAACTATCATGCTAATGCTAGCTAACATGTTGGCATTACTATAATCCCATTCAGTACAAAAATATAGTCAAAAAGCTAAAATTAGCTAAAATGCTAACAACAGCTAGCATGATAATGCTAACTAGCATGCTAATGCTAGCTAACATGTTGTCATTAGTATTAGTAGGATTAGTATGAAAATATACTGGAAAAGCTGAAATCAACTAAAATGCATACAAGTGCAATGTAGTACTGTGTATAACATAGGGATTTTGGTTCCAGCTTTCAAACAAGAAAAAAAAAAAATTTGCTCCCCCTGGGATTCAAACCCACTACCTCTTGCATTGTATTCCTGTTCCTTAACAGTTACACTACAACATCAGTTATACAGCATTGAGTTTTAGGCCATATGATCTGTTGTCTCGTCTCCCAGTTCAGCTTTCAGCAAAGAAAAATTATTTGCTGCTCGCTCCTGGATTTGAACCCAGTACCTCTGGGATGCCAACCCTCTTCCTTAACCACTACGCCATCCGAACATACATATAACATTGACTTTTAGGCCATATGTTCTGTTGTCTCCTCTCCATGTTCAGAGTGTTAAACAGCTGCGAACGAACCTTTCCCATTCGAAAACTATAGCAGCTATCAGGAAAATTATTGGAGTGTTAGCGATATTTATCCTTTGTGTTCAATTATTTCAAAGCACAACTCTCTATCTTATTCACAGATGAAATGGTACAGGCAGACAGGGGGACTGAGAAAGACAGAGACATGGTCAGAAAGACAAAGACAGATGGACTGACACATGGACTTGTTTGTAGTACTTCTCTCTATAGTACTGCATAGCATAACCTGTGTTTAAGTGGGGTTTAATAGGCCTTCAATGTGTATATACTGTGGAATGAACTTTAGTGAACTCTGATCAAAGGTGCTCCGTTTCCCCAGCAACAAGTGTGAGTGAAAATTGCAGCAGGTGCAAACACTTAAGATGATTAAGAGCTTCAATTTTAAGAAAAAACTCCAAAAAGTGCGCCGAACAAATCGTTCCCATTCGAAAACCGTACAAGGTATCGGAAAAATTCTTGAAGTGTGAGCGAGATTTATCATTTCTCTTCGTTCATGCCAAAGCAGAAGTCTCTACCTTATTCACAGTCCGAGAGGGAGCGAGAGAAAAATGACTAAGAACATCTCTCTGGCTGAGATAATCCTGACCAGCCACAATGATAAATTATAGGAGAAAAGCCCTAAAACTGGGTTCCACTTTGAGCGATCTAGAGCTCGCTGAGAGAAAACCGTGCGACATAGGGAAATTTTGAAATGATCCTGAGAATCACAAAGGGCGGCTCTATTTCATGACCGAAAATCATGTCACTAGTGCGAAATATGTGGCCGTGACGTCGAGTTAAATTTTTATGAGGACCTTCCAAAAGTTCATCACTCCACACTCTGCTTAACGAGCTGCTCCACTCTAAAAATGTCGATTTGGGGCAAACTTTGGGTCGAACAAAGTCAAATTGTGACAAAACCGTAACAGCTATCGACATGCGGTCTTCAATGCTGAACACAGCACGGACGTGGCTACAATCTGGATTTCGAATGGTGTTGCTAAGTTATTGTATGGCTACACAGTAAATCTTCAAAAATAGTGGATTTTTCATGATTTTTGGCCGTTTTTCCATTCATTTCCAATGGGTGTTTTTGGGGGTGGTTCTTCGCTAATTACGTCGCCATGGTAACTCCAATCGCCAATAAAAGTAATAGCACACCTCACACGATCGAGCCGGTCGTTTTGATGTATATATTGTGGGGGTGCACGCTACGGTACGACCCGCATTAACGGTGAAAGAATAAAGAGTCCGTTTAGAAGTGAAGAACTAGAAAATTTCAGGAAATTTAGAGAAGGGACGGCCACGGTGTGCATGCTAATGTTAGCTAACATGTTGGCATTACTATAAACCCATTCAGTACCAAAATATAGTCAAAAAGCTAAAATTAGCTAAAATTCTAACAACAGCTAGCATGCTAATGCTAACTAGCATGCTAATGCTAGCTAACATGTTGGCATTACTATAATCCCATTCAGTACAAAAATATAGTCAAAAAGCTAAAATTAGCTAAAATGCTAACAACAGCTAGCATGCTAATGCTAACTATTATGCTAATGCTAGCTAACATGTTGGCATTACTATAATCCCATTCAGTACAAAAATATAGTCAAAAAGCTAAAATTAGCTAAAATGCTAACAACAGCTAGCATGCTAATGCTAACTATCATGCTAATGCTAGCTAACATGTTGGCATTACTATAATCCCATTCAGTACAAAAATATAGTCAAAAAGCTAAAATTAGCTAAAATGCTAACAACAGCTGCATGCTAATGCTAACTAGCATGCTAATGCTAATGTTAGCTAACATGTTGGCATTACTATAAACCATTCAGTACCAAAATATAGTCAAAAAGCTAAAATTAGCTAAAATGCTAACAACAGCTAGCATGCTAATGCTAACTAGCATGCTAATGCTAGCTAACATGTTGGCAATACTATAAACCCATTCAGTAAAAAAATATAGTCAAAAAGCTAAAATTAGCTAAAATGCTAACAACAGCTAGCATGCTAATGCTAACTAGCATGCTAATGCTAGCTAACGTGTTGGCATTACTATTAATAGGATTAGTATGAAAATATACAGTTTCAAAATGCCTGACAGGAACATACATAGAATAGAATTGGGTTCGTGTAAAGCATTAAGGTATATCAGGAGTTTGTTCAGGAAGCCACATCATGCATGACATCATAGACAGACATCAATCAATGTTAAATTGAAACCTTTCCTAGCAGAATGAAAGGGTAGAGAGACAGCATTTTGTGGGACTGAGACAGACTGAAAAAGAAAGACAGACAAGGACAAAGACAGAGACACTGTCAGAGAGACAAAGACAGATGGACATGACACATTTAATAGGCCTTCAAAGTATATAAAGAGGGTTGACCTTTGGTGACCTCTTATCACAGGTGGCACACATGCTGAATCATAGACAAACACAGAGATTAGTCTGATCTAATGGTCAGTTTCAATATGCCTGGCAGGAACATACATAGAAATGAATGTGGGTTCTGAAGCATTATGGGATATGGAGTTAGTTGTTCTGGATGCCACACATGCTGATTCATAGACAGACACACAGAGAGAGATGCAAAGAAAGGAATGTAGATGAAAGGGTAGAGACAGACAGGGGGACTGAGACAGACTGAGTAAGACAGACAGACATGGTCAGAAAGACAAAGACAGATGGACTGACACATGGACCCTTTTTTAGTATCTCTCTCTATAGAACTACACAGCATCAACTGTGTATGAGTGGGCTTTAATAGGCCTTCAATGTATATACTGAGGGTTGACCTTTGGTGACCTCTTATCACAGGTGCCACACATGCTGATTCATAGACAGACACAGAGATTAGTCTGATCTAATGGTTAGTTTCAATAGGCCTGGCAGGAACATACATAGAAATGAATGTGGGTTCTGAAGCATTATGGGATATGGAGTTGTTCTGGAAGCCACACATGCTGAATCATAGACAGACACACAGAGAAAGATGCAAAGAAAGGAATGTAGATGAAAGGGTAGATACATACAGGGGGACTGAGACAGACTGAAAAAGAAAGACAGACAAGGACAAAGACAGAGACACTGTCAGAGAGACAAAGACAGATGGACATGACACATTTAATAGGCCTTCAAAGTATTTAAAGAGGGTTGACCTTTGGTGACCTCTTATCACAGGTGCCACACAGCTGATTCATAGACAGACACAGAGATTAGTCTGATCTAATGGTCAGTTTCAAAATGCCTGGCAGGAACATACATAGAAATGAATGTGGGTTCTGAAGCATTATGGGATAAGGAGTTGTTCTGGAAGCCACAAATGCTGATTCATAGACAGACACACAGAGAGAGATGCAAAGAAAGGAATGCAGATGAAAGGGTAGAGACAGACAGGAGGACTGAGACAGACTGAGTAAGACAGAGAGACATGGTCAGAAAGACAAAGAAAGATGGACTGACACATGGACCCTTTTGTAGTATCTCTTTCTATAGAACTACACAGCATTAACTGTGTGTGAGTGGGCTTTAACAGGCCTTCAATGTGTATAGACTATGGGATGAACTTTAGTGACCTCTGATCAAAGGTGCTCCGTTTCCCCAGCAACAAGTGTGAGTGAAAACTACAGCAGGTGCAAACAGTTTCGATAATTAACAGCTTAGATTTCAACTTTTTTCTCAAAAAGTGCTCCGAACAAATCGTTCCAATTCGATAACCGTACAAGGTATCGGAAAAATTCTTGAAGTGTGAGCGAGATTTATCATTTTTCTTCGTTCGTGCCAAAGCAAAAGTCTCTACCTTGTTCCCAGTCCGAGAGGGAACGAGTGAAAGACGACTAAGATCATCTGTCTGTTGGAGAAACTCATGAGGAGTCACAATGATAACGTATAGGAGCAAAGTCCTCAAACTGGGTTCCACTTTGAGCGATCTAGAGCTCGCTGAGAGAAAACCGTGCGAGATAGGAAAATTTTGAAACTATCCTGAGAATCACAAAGGGCGGCTCTATTTCATGACCGAAAATCATGTCACTAGTGCGAAATATGTGACCGTGACGTCGAGTTAAATTTTTATGAGGACCTTCCAAAAGTTTATGAGGACCTTCCAAAAGTTCATCACTCCACACTCTGCTTAACGAGCTGCTCCACTCTAAAAATGTCGATTTGGGGCAAACTTTGGGTCGAACAAAGTCAAATTGTGACAAAACCGTAACAGCTATCGACATGCGGTCTTCAATGCTGAACACAGCACGGACGTGGCTACAATCTGGATTTCGAATGGTGTTGCTAAGTTATTGTATGGCTACACAGTAAATCTTCAAAAATAGTGGATTTTTCATGATTTTGGGCCGTTTTTCCATTCATTTCCAATGGGTGTTTTTGGGGGTGGTTCTTCGCTAATTACGTCGCCATGGTAACTCCAATCGCCAATAAAAGTAATAGCACACCTCACACGATCGAGCCGGTCGTTTTGATGTATATATTGTGGGGGTGCACGCTACGGTACGACCCGCATTAACGGTGAAAGAATAAAGAGTCCGTTTAGAAGTGAATAGTAATAAGGGACTGCCCATGCAATTGCATGGAGGCAGTGCAATACATTGCTTTGCAATGGATTTGCACTGCCTCCATGCATTGCATTGGGCCGTCCCTTAATAATAAGGGACTGCCCATGCAATTGCATGGAGGCAGTGCAATACATTGCTTTGCAATGGATTTGCACTGCCTCCATGCATTGCATTGGGCCGTCCCTTAATTATATAAATGTTGACCAATGAAAGTCAGACATTGCTTTTCATCCATGCTTCAACGGAATTATTTTAAAAAAAAAATGCATGAAACAGGCCTGGACAAAAATGATGGTACCCACAACTTAATATTTGGTTGCACAACCTTTTGAGGCAATCACTGCAATCAAATGATTCCTGTACCTGTCAATGAGACTTCTGCACCTCTCAGCAGGTATTTTGGCCCACTCCTCGTGAGCAAACTGTTGTAGTTGTTTCCGGTTTGAAGGGCGCCTTTTCCAGACAGCACGTTTCAGCTCCTTCCAAAGATGCTCAATAGGATTAAGATCAGGGCTCATAGAAGGCCAGTGTTTTCCTCTTAGCCCTTCTTGGGAGTTTTTAGCTGTGTGTTTTGGGTCATTTTCCTGTTGTAAGACCCGTGACCTGCGACTGAGACCATGCTTTCTGACACTGGCCAGCACATTTCTCTCTAGAATCCCCTGATAGTCTTGAGATTTCATTGTACCCTGCACAGATTCAAGACACCCTGTGTCAGATGCAGCAAATCAGCCCCAGAACATAACCGAGCCTCCCCCATGTTTCACAGTAGGGACCGTGTTCTTTTCTAGATATGCTTCATTTTTCCGTCTGTGAACATAGAGCTGATGTGCCTTGGCAAAAAGTTAAATTTTTGTCTCATCTGTCCACAGGACATTCTCCCAGAAGCTTTGTGGCTCGTCAGCATGTAGTTTGGCATACTCCAGTCTGTTTTTTTTAATGATTTGTCCTCTGGCTCAAACAGCGAAGGATGTTCCGATCTGACACTGATGTTCCTTGAGCATAAAGTTCAGCTTGGATCTATTTTGAAGTCTTTCTAGGCTCTTTTGTTACCATTTGGATTATCCGTCTCTTTGATCTGTCATCAATTTTCCTCCTGCAGCCACGTCCAGGGAGGTTGGCTACAGTCCCATGGATCGTACATTACTGAATGACATGTGCAGCTGTAGTCACAGAAACATCTAGCTGCTTGGAGATGGTCTTATAGCCTTTACAGTTAACATGCTTGTCTATGATTTTCTTTCTCATCTCCTGAGACAACTCTTTCCTTTGCTTCCTCTGGTTTATATTGAGTGTGGTATACACCATGTCACTAAACAACACAGTGACTACCTGGAGTCCTATATATAGGCCCACTGAGTGATTACAGGATTGTAGACACCTAGGATGCTGATCAGTGGAAATACCTTGGATTAACATGTCCCTTTGGTCACATTATTTTCATTCTTTTCTAGGGGTACCATCATTTTTGTCCAGGCCTGTTTCATGCATTTCTTTTTTAAATAATTCTGTTGAAGCATGGATGAAAAGCAATGTCTGACTTTCATTGGTCAACATTTATAGAATTTTTATTTATTATTACTTTTGTCAGATTAAAGTGATTTCTGTGACCATTATGAGTTTTTCTTTTATTTAATGAAGGGTACCAACAATTTTGTCCACGTCTGTATATTTACAAAATGTATTTTCTTTTAATATTTAGCTGGTGTGTCTTATGTTCAGGTACACTCAATAGTCCAGATTTTGACATTAAAACTTATTTCCCAGACTGTGTAGGAACCTTAAAAAATATATTTTGTTGAGAAACTGAAAGAATCCTTTTGAGTTGTATTGATGTTTTTATATAAAAAATATATATTTACAGATTCAATTCTAAAAAAGTAATAACATACTAGTAGTTAAATAAATGAAAGAGATGATTTTGTTGACAAAAAAAAAGGATGAGGGAGAATAGTAATTGCTGTTGTAAAAATCTAGAAGGACAGTCATTTTTTATCTGGTACAAGCTACATTTGAAGGAAAATAAGGAATGTTATTCTCTCCTTTGTTTTCGCCTGGAGCGTAACATCCAGTTTTTGTATTTGATTGGTCCCCAGCTGGTGGGTTGTGTGCCAGCTGGGGAGCAAGCAAACAACCTTGTGCTACAATTTTTAAGCGTAGCTTGTTAACCGAAATGTTGAGGAGTAACGACAGCAGCAGTGTTCAAAAAGAGCTACGAACATTTAAATATTGTTTTATGGCCTGCAACTAATTAGTCTGAAAACTTGCTTCAGTGACCACTTCATTCTCAGTGAATGTCATCCCGGTCCCAAATTGAATAAAGTTTAGTGCCGAAAAACAAAATACAATCATGTAGAGAAAAAGAAAAACCTAGAAAACCTAAAGCTACAAAATCCTTTTACTTCACATAACACTGAAAAATCTGAGGCGTAAATTCACAAAGCTGTGTTATTTATAATTACTTTTTGCCTATTCTTTGGGCATACTTTGTGTCACTTCCACGTTAAATTTATGACTCTGATTTCACTAAATGGACTCCACTAATATAGTGCCACACAAAGCGCTTTACACTAGTTATATTCACCCATTCACACTCACAAATTCATACACCGATACAGAGCTCGGTAGGCAACTAGGGGTTAAGTGCCTTGGTCAGGGGATAATTGACATGTGACAATAGAAATTGAACCTACAATCCTCTGATGGCAAGAAAACTGCTCTACCTACTGTGCCACAGTTGCCAAAGGCAGATGCAAATTAGCCAAGCAGATGGGAGCAATGTTAAAACTAAAAAGCACTAAATGAAGTTATGGTGTGGAGCGTTGGTATCTCTGCGGCGCAGTGTGTGGGTTGGCTGTTTCAACTTATCAAGCTTTTCCTGTGTTTCAAGCTTCAAAGCGCCAAAATCCAGCAACATATAAGTTCATCTAGCTGAACTTTTGATGGTCTTAATTCTCTTGATGCAGCATGGCAACCAATCAGAGTGTCTCACCGTAGTGACATTGACCAACATCGTCGTTGCCTAGCCAGTCACGATCCACTAGTGTTTGAAACATTCGGCAGAGAAAGGCCCGCCTACGAGCTTTGCAAGCTTCAGCTTAAAAATGTATCTGCTGTGTTTATGCGTCGAACTACATTGGGTCAATACAGAGATGCACTACACAGGTTGGCTGAGTAAAAAGGAAAATATTGTGCTTTTGTTCAGATTACTACATTCTATAGTTTTCACTTAATAGCTCAATACTACAAGGAATAATTCTTCAGTTGAATCAGAATCGAAAATGTCAGGCAAACGTCACTAGAAGACAGGAGAATTTAGAGAGTTTTTTTTTTCTGAAGCCAGCCATGCAGCAAATTGTTTTCCCCCCTGATTTTCCTCTCCTTCATAAAAAATTGCTCCACCTTTCACCATATCATATTTTGATTATCATTTGTATTTCACAAACAGCACTGCTCTTTTACAATGTGATTTTATTGACACCGGCTTTAATTAACATGATTATTAACAATAGGGAAAAGATTTCCCCAAATGGATGAATATAATCTTATTTAAAATTAGGAAAAAATGAGAGTTGCTACTTGCTTGGTATCACATCTGTAGGAGCATTTTTTTTAATGTATTGCGTAATTACGCCACTTTTAGCACTCGCAGTTAGACCAATAAAATATTTCCTGATTGATGCAGAGATTGTGAATCCGAAAATAAAGAAAATAAAAAAAACAAAAAGAAAATCCTGACATTAACAAAGAAAAGTTGGTGAACACAACAGATTCAAGGGCTTTAGTGCAAATTTACTTTGGTTATTGTTAAACTTTAAACTGATCAACCTTGGAAAAGTAAGATTTTAAAGAAAATAAACTTTTAGAATATTTATCAACATTTAATGATAGTGACGCTCGGTATGGTCAACCTAATCTGTCCAAACATTTCAATAAAAAACTTTCTTTTATTTCTTGATGTGGTCTGATAAGTCACTCTTTAAAGCTGACAGTTAAAGGAGATAAATAGGAGCAAATACTTAATTTTACCCAAATTTGCTGCCAGCTGATAACCCTACCTTGAAATCTTGAAAATTAATTAAATAAATAAATAAATAAATGAATAAATAAATAAATAACAGCTATATACGCTAACATAAAACTTCTTTGAGAGCAGTCTGGAAGACTTTAATCAGATGCAATGTTTTCTGGTCAAAATGGAAAGGTCAAAAAAAGAGAGACGCATAGTGGACTGATGGCATGATTTGTATATTGGCTGCATAAAAAAGTAGAGCAATTGACCTTTGAGGCCAGTTTAGGTTCTGCCTCAGGCCTGCCTCAGAACCCTGCAAATGACAGAAGAGACCATCTGATGATGAAGAGCACCTCCACGCCCACACATAAATAACTGTGAGAAGGCTTATTTTGTTTGACAGCTGCCACTCATTTTAACAGTTGTTTTTATACAGAATGACAGTTCTGCCACAAGGAAACATTTCCAAACTGCTTTAGGTGAGTTGCAATGTGAAAATACATGTATAAGGAGGGGACGACAACATTACAGTATCAAGCCTACAGGGAGCAAGAAAAAAAAAAGTTTGGGACTTTTTGAAAAACCATTTAGAAATCAGATGGGAATCCCTGAAAAATGGAAAGATTGATTTTAAGGAAATAGTGTCTAGTGACACGATTGGGCTGTTGACAGGTTGACAAACATTAGGGGAAGGTTGGGCTTTTCTTTATAAATAAAAGTACACCTCTGTCTGCAAGATGGTCTTATTTTCTCTTTTTGTAATTTCTCTTGACCCCATACTCAACAAAGTAGCCCATCAACACTTCTATGCCTCCTTTTTTGGTCTATCTTATGGCAACGCACGGACAGCTTTATTGATTGTCTAGAAGGCCAAAACACTCTCAGTGTCATCTCAACTTTTGACTTCTGCCTTCTGAGCGAAACCTAAAAAAAAAACCACAGTCAGGTGATTTAGAAAAGAGTGAAAAAAGGCATTTCTGTCTTTGTCTCTTTCCTTCTTTTTTTTGATACATAAAATAAAACATAACATTCTCTGAGACAAATGGGCTATTCAAATAATTCATGCAAAGTATTTAAAAGAAATAAAAAAGGAAAAAAAATTACATAAGAAAATAAATAAATACATAAATAAATAAATAAAAGAAAAAGAATAATAATAAAACGTTTTATTCACATTTGGTCAGTGTGCGTTTCAAAAAATCGTGGTAACAAAAACATGTATAGGGCTAAATATTCATTGACTATGATCCACCTCTGTTTAAATCCATTTTCATTTGTAACGATGCAGTCATCTTTTTCATCAAATATACCTGTTTCAGCCTCTGTTTCCACTCAATTATTGTTGGTGATTTAACATTTTCCCAATATATATGTCTACTTGATAGGAGATGTATTTCTAAAATTGTAAGACAATATTGTTCAATACCATTTGGAATTTTTAAAATTATCTCCTTTTCTTTATGATTTGAAATGTAATGCCTAGTTTGTAAATATATAACATTATTTGAAGAGAGATCAAACTACTCCTGAAGTTGTGAAAAGGATTTTACGTTTGTTTCTCTAAATAAATGATTAAAAATAATAAAGGCTTTGGCCGCCCATCTCCTAAAACCATAATCACACATTGATGCCGGATTTCCCACTATTGGCATAGCCCGAGAGATTGACTAAGTTTCCTTAAGCATGATTTTAACTTCTGACCAAACCTTTAAAGTAAGCTTTATCCATACATTTACAATTTTCATTTCAATGAGACTTTTTGAATCCATGAAAGGTAGCACAGATAATGATGCACCTGTAACTTCATCGTGCTCTATTTGAGCCCACTGTGCATACTCATCACTGCTGATCCAAGTCACAATTGCTACAAGTTGAGCTGCCCAATAATAACATTTCAAATTAGGAAGGGCCAAACCTCCCTTTTTCTTAGCCAAATAAAGCATTTTTATTTAATTCTGGGTCTCATGTGTTGCCATATGAACTGAGAGATTAATTTGTTTAGCATATTAAATATAGAAATTTGAACTCTTATGGGCAATGCCTGGAATAAAAATAGGAGACGAGGGAGCAAATTCATCCTTATGGTTTCTATTGTGCCAAACAGAGAGAGCGGGAGAACATCCCAGCAGGTCAGATCAATCCTAATTTGTTTAATTAGCTTAGTATAGTTTGCATCAAAAAGTTTTGTTGTGTTATAACAATCGCAAAATACCTAAATCCTTGTTTAGACTAGTGAAATGATACCATCTCATCCAATGGATTTGGCCACACACCTGAAACCATCATTGCCTCTGATTTTTTGGGGATTCATTTTATATCCTGAAACATCCCCATAATTGTTTAGACACTGCATGAGATGGGGTATATTTATATTAGCAAGTAGAATCCAAAAATGTATATAAAAAATAATAAAACCAGATCAGACGGGGTTCATGCCTCTCTGCCATGGGACAAATAATATAAGGAGACTATTAAACCTGCAGTCACTAATGGAAAAGGATAAGCAAACATCAATGCTTCTCAGTTTAGATGCTGAGAAAGCATTTGACGGGGTAGATTGGCAGTTGTTTGAACAAACATTGATTGAGATGCGCTTTGGGGAAAAATTTACTGGCTGGTTTTGGTTTTTATATGACTCCCAAATCAAAAATTAGAGATTTCATTTAGACAGGGGGACTCACTCTCCTCCATTCTCTTTATATATATATATATATAAAACCTTTATTTAACCAGATAAAAACCCATTGAGATCAAAACCTCTTTCACAAGGGTGACCTGGCCAAGAAAGGCAGCAGCACACGCCATGACAATAATAGCCAGAGGCATGATGCTCTCAGCATCATGCCTCTGGCAGAGGCTATACAGCATCATACAGTCTCAGTTTTTGCAGATGATGTCCTGCTTTATGGAAAAAAACTTCAATGATACACACTGCAGAATCTTGATTTAACAATCTTTCAGTCAATTCAGTTTTAATGTTAAGCCAACTATTTTTTGTGAAGTCAGCAAGGACATTTTTTTTATCTGCATTAAAACTACCACCAGCTGTTGGAAACTTTTTTTTTTCCTTCAAAAAATCTGATTGGACTTTTCCTTAAATACACGATGTTCACGTTTTTTTTTTTTTTTTTTGCATCATGCACATTTGATTCAAGCAAAAAATATTAATTAGGTTTACCTGCAGCTATAATAGAAAAAAAGATCCTCATCCAGGGGAGTCATACTTGTAGTTTACCACTGAAAGCTAATCTGATTTAAGATATTATTTTATAATTATTTTGTTACACTTGCTCCCCTTGTAACACCAATTAAAAAAATTGCTTTATTTAGCAAAAATACTGTATGTTTAATTAAAAATAGAGAAAAAACAAAACTTCTTTTGCACTATAGATAAGGGGAGGAAGAGTTGGGAATAAGCCTCTGTGGTTTCTCTCTTGCTACATTCAGCAACTGGTGGCATCCCCATGTAGCTGTTCTCTGTGTAGTAAGATAGATCAGGGGCTGTCTCTGCAACGCCACCCAGATGGATGGTTAATTGTAAGGGGAGCTCGGCTCAAAGCTAACAATTAGACATGAATGAAGATTGATGCGAGCAGGGGGGTGGGAAGGAAGGTACGACTCGTATGACGAGGAGGCAAAAAAAAAAAAAAAGAGATGGGAGAGGAGGCTGGAAAATGCAGGGAGACTAATGCTGCACATCCTCCCCTCAATAATTCCTCCTCCCTTTCGTCCCATCTGTTCTCCTTTCGTCATTTCAATAAAGTGAAAGGCAATCTAAAAATTGCTTTGCGATTTAGTTCTCAGTTGAACCTAGCCGTATTCTAAGAAATTACCTCGGGAGGAATGAATTTCAGTGAAACATAACCACTTGTTGGAAAGAAGTGTGAAAAAAAAGATGTTTTTGTTATAGCAAATGACTTGTGGCACTTGCAAATGGTTAGTTTAATGACAGGGAAGGTCGAACGTCATTTAGGTTATTGAGCATTAAAAAAACACTACATGTTCTGCTGAAGGCAGTAATAAGGTGTTGAAGAGTATGGCATGCCTGAGTGATTCATGGTTAGGGAAGGGCATTGAGAATCACAGCTTTCATTAGCAGTGAAAACGACAATGCAGTGATAACATATTTAAGTTATGTAACGTTTAATTAGCAGGATTCGTGTTAAAAAAAGGTTAAATTGATCTAATTCTTTTAAAATTATTTTATAATCAATAAAAGCAGATTTCAAGAATCTTAGGAACATGAGCAAGGATACCGGCAACACCTAATCGTGCTTGATAATTAAGGTTGGTAATAGCACAGATTAAATCTAAATTATCTGAAATATCACATTTGCAAATCTCCCATCATCCATGGCACTTAAACCTTCATTTCCCATCGTAATAACTCTTTTGAAGATCAAAGCTTCCAGGTGCAACATTATCATAAAAGCGGAGATAAGGTGTTTTAGTCATGGTGTTATGAAAGGGAGGAAAGCAATCCACTGGATTTCCTGGTGCTTGAAGCAAATCACTGACCTCACCGCAGGCAAGCCAAAGAGACATCAGTGTCTGAAGAGAGTCATTTAGTGCTGCTAATGAGATCTGCAGCACCATGCTACAGCGGTTCATTGGTGGTGGGTGAAGGTGTGGGTGTCTGGTACTGTGGCAGTGCTTTGGGACGCTGCGTAACACTGCGGCTCAAAGAACACACACAGCAAGGTGATACATAGAAGGTCAAGACTGAACTGATGGAAAGCAAGGTGGATGCAAACAGAGCTACTATGGTGCACAGATGCACCCCTCCATCAGATGCAGATGGGGATTTTTTTCACTCAACAGATGCATATGCACACAAACAGGCCTACAGACATAAACCTTGCTTCCAGCTAGCACCTCATCTGGGTGATAGCTATTTCAGGACAGAACACCACATCCGGACATGCATTGCCTCTAGCTCTTTCCCATGTCTATGCTCCCTCTGCCTCCTCTGCTTACTCTTTCCCTCTGGCCTTTCTTGTACCACTCCTTTTTCTCTGCTTTATCTCCATCTAATTCTTCATATCTCATCCCATCCCATTTTACATCCAGATAATTCCCTCAACTTTCCAATTGCCGTTTTCCTCCCTGAGCAGTTGGCTGTGTTACAAAGGAGTCTTGTTCAGCAGACAAGGTTACGCCTAGTAAGGACTTGGGCAGCGGTCAGGTCACAGTTTCAGGACTTTAAACAGATTTAAACTGCAACCAGAGAACATGCCCGGAGATGGATGGCATTAATCACAGGAAAGGTGAGACAGAAATGTGTATGAGGAGGGGGGGGAATTGCAGCACTGGATGGAGGCAGAGGGGCATGGATAAAAGAAGAAGATGAGCGATTGAAAAAAAGAGCTTTGAAGAGCTGTGAATGGCAGTGATGAGAGAGAAGGATGGACTGAAAATATGAGTCTGCGTGTGCACGCCTGCCAGCTTTGAGCAAACTCCATCTATCCATCTATGGCAAACAAAAAACTGTCAGGCTTACCCGCAAACTATGATTACCAGCTCAGTTTTGTATGAGAGCCAGCTGATGCTAATACACTTGATTTGGGTCTTGGACGGCACAAAAAAATGACTTTTCAAAGATTTAAAGGCAGTGCTATATACCAGAAGGACAGAATCCTTGTATCCTGTTCTTTGTAATTTTGTACATAATGTATTAATCTTAATGAGTTAATTCAGTTTTCTTTTACCTTTGTACATCTGAATCTAAATGTTTGTATTTCCTGCCACTTTGCTGCCATTACATCAGAATTTCCCCTTGTGGGAGAGTGGAGGATCAATCTCGTGAAAATGTGTCTGTATATACAGTTAAAACGAAGTGTTCACATACATTGCTTAGCATTAGGTTTAAACTGATATTATTGTCCACCAGCTTCTCACTACAATTTGCTGGAATCTCGGCCCATTCCTCTCGCAGTGACACTGCATTTTTAGAACACCTTGCAATAAAGAGATTAAAAGAATATATGCATGCAAAAGGCTTGAATCATGTCTTGAAGGTGTTTTTAACGAACTGCAAGTCTTTACTCAATTTCGCGACGTCAACCTGTGCGAAGAATGCTGCAACAGGAAACAAACCATGACTGAAGTCAAACAGAGGAATTTAAGTCAGTTCAGACACCAATTAAATGAAAATTATTTGGGGAGCACAATTAGATGTTACATCTGTGCTGGTCAAATAAATAAATACATAATCTGCATCACATTTTGGTGGTGTGGACAAAACTGTCAATCATAAATATTGCTGGGGACACATTCCTCTGCCTGGCTAAAATGGGTGGATGGTGAGTATAAAAAACTTGTCACATTTAAACAAATGTTTAAGTTTTCAGGAAAGAGCTTTGTGGTGATAGCTATTAAAATAAGTTGTAATAAAAGAAAATCATATTTTAATACTGTTTCACTTAAATCATACATGGAGTTACAGATTTACAGAAAATACAGAAAGTAGTTTATCTAATTTAATTAGTTTACAAAACTATATATTTCATTTACGGAATTACCCGTTTGTAGGTCAGTGGGCTACCAGATATTTCAACATTGTAGTGTGGAGATTAACTACATAGGGACATTAAAAAGCTTTAAAAATGTTTTTAGCTTTCCAGTTGCCTTTGATCAACTTTGATGCTTGGAACATGCAGTCTCTGCCTTCAATTCTGCGGACTGCAGCTCGTTTTAAACGCTCCTGATGGGTGTAAATTGGGGGGAATAAATACATAAACAGCACCCAGAACATATAGTTAGGAGGAGATATTTAACAAAAAAATTTGCGATTGGAGCGATATGAAGTGCTGAACTTAGATGGAGTTTAGTGTTTCAGCAATTCATAAAAACTGTAATACTGATGGCCCAAATGCACAAAAAATGTCATTGAACAGACTAATTCTGTGACCTTATTTCAGATTTTACTGAGTTTTTATGACACTCAATGATTATCAGATATAATTTGTATATGCTGTGATTTTTAGATAAAAAAAAAATTGTCTGGTTTTGAAACGTGTAGCAAAAGACTTCAGTAATGTTAATGAATCCCTTTGTAACAAATTGGTTATGGATTAACGAGCGATGGAAAATCCCTTTGGCAATGTTTATCTTTCCTACTTGATGAAAATGGAATTTTAAATGTAGATAATCCTTTAACAGTTTCATGCAACATATTTTTTCTTCTCCCACAGATTGTGTCAGAAGCTGTGTGGTCCAAGATAAATTTTTGATTTTAATGACAATCAATGTTCACAACACGGCTCTAAGTTTTGTGTAGGGCCACAAGACATGAGAGGATGTTTAGGAGAGGCTGGATTCAGGTTTCCTTGTATGGCGGGCTGAGCAATGAAATAAAGTGAAAGGGTGGGGGCACAGCTGCAGTTTCTTCATGTTGAAAGATAGCAGCTGAGGTATTTTGAGGATCTAATGAGTGCCTTGGGGCAGACCAAGAGCTCACTTGAGGGATTAGAACTGTTAGCTGTCCTGGAAACACATAAACTTCCCTCAAAGACGAAAACATTTGTAGGTTTAAGTATGCAAAAAACTCGCCGTTTACTTTTTTTCAATTTAAAGGGTGTGATTTGGCAGTTTTATCTTTTGATTTGCCATGACAGAAAAATTTTTTTGTAGCATAGAGTTTACATCTTTAGACCTTTGATGATGAATAAGAATTCTATTTTCCCTCCAGTTGTGCAAGACACCCCTCTGAGTAATACTTGGAGCAGAACATAGATATGACCAAATACCAGTGTTGTTTGTGCCCTAAAAGCCAAGATTCCAGCTTCCTAATGAACTGCACTGAAGCCACAACATAAAAAAAACAACTAATTTAGCCGATCCAAAGGCACTATACTGAATTGGTCTAAAGAGATCATTAAGTAGAACATTTTCAGCTTCAGCAGTTGGCAACAACAAAAGTCAGTAAAAAAGCATAAATTTAGAATGGAACAGACCCAATGAGGCAGTACATTTGGAGAATAGAAAACATCTTGGACGTTTTACAAATTCATGATTATGTTCCTTGTTTAAACTATTCTGAGAGAGCAGAGGGCTGTCACTCGTACAAGGGTGCAACAAGGTTGTAAAAAATGTTTTACAATTTTTTGTTTTAAAATTACTGACATTTTCGATTACATCCTTTTGTAAGGTTCAAAGACCTTAAGATATCAAAACTGCAGTTGTAAATATATATCACATTAGTTTTGGAGGAGTGGTGATATTTTTCTTTTTGATATTCTGTTAAGATAATATTTTATACCTTTCTGAAGATGCCAGTCTATTGACAGTTTTACAAGCCAATTGCCAAAAGAACAAAACTCATCAAACTAACGGCAAGTCAGTCGGTAAACTATTGGTACAGTATTAAAATTTTAATGTTATCTTCATTGTGTTATTACAGCTTGGTAGTGTGTGACATAATGCCTTAAAACAAAACTCACTCAGTACATTCAGGAGGAATCCGGGAAGAGAAAGTTGTAGAGTGCAGTTTTCAGGAGCGGGATGCTCCCAGGAAGAAACAGCTCAGAAAATGGACATAATAAATGCTGGTGTGCTGAAAAAAACTTTTCAGAAAACACACGTTTTTGAGGTATAAAAGTTTGAGAGTGCGTCTTTAAAATAATGAAACATCCAATATTCCAGTTTCCCTTTCTGTTGCTGCAAATAATCCTTGTTGATCCTTAGGTATTAGTGTAACATTGCTAAAAGTTTGCACAACACACATAGCAAAGATCTGTCTAGTATTTTCTCCCATTTAAAGACTAAAATAGCTCCAAAAGCTATTCCATGTAAGCAGGCCTCACAACATGCTCCACTTGGGTGCTCAAGTTTTGAATAATTAGCCAAATCTGAAAAATACACTTACTGTTTCTGAGATTACTGTTTTTATTATCCAAGTGTACAATATTGGACTGTAAAGTTAAACTTCGAACTAAAACCAGAATATGGCCTCCAGAAAAACCAAACCATATCATATTAGGGATGCACTGATACCAATACTGAGACAGAGTATCGCTGCACTGTTCTAATGTACTCATATTGGTTTCTGTTAGTTAACCCATGCCATGAACCAATACTTGAATGTGGAAACTCTGCAAAAATGTTTCTTTTTCACTTGAAATTTTAATTCTGTGGTCACTTTTGTCACTTCTGCATTTATTTTCTAATTCACCATCATTTGTATTAACAAGCGAAGAAAAAATAAAACGTATCTTCCAATTCCTTGCATTTTTTGTGTGGTATTGGCATGGGTACTAAGTATCGGCAAACGCACAGATCCAAGTATATCTAAGTATCCTATCGGCTTGAAAAAAGTGGTATTGTTGCATCTGTAATTTAAATAGATGGCTTCAACCCTATGTCCAGAAATGATATCAGCTTTGGGTGTGATACTGAAGCCAAAACTGAATTGTATCAACAGTGGATAATATCAGTTTCCGCATTCATTTTTACCATGACTGTATATGATATCCACATCATTTTATATAAGACTTGAATCCAGTGGAGTTTCATTGATGGAGAAAGATGTCAGAGCTCCCTGCAAGCCTGGAAGACTGAGGGTCCACCCCTCTGAGACCCATCTGAAGAGAAATAAAACTGTATTCACCTGTACCTTCTGCGCCCGCCGCTTGTCTGCTCTCTGATTCTGGTGATAGATGCGGCTAAAGTTGGACACGATGACAGGAACAGGAAGGGCAATTACCAGCACCCCGCTCAGAGAGCAGATTGAGCCGAAGATCTTCCCTGCAATCGTCTTTGGAACCATGTCTCCATATCTGTGAGATATTGAGGAGAAAAAAAGAATACATTTAGTACAAATCTTGCAATGGAGGCATGCATAACTAATCCTGCTAAATAAATCATTTAAATATTTCTGCAAAGCCGCTCTCCTGATATCTGACTTTCATCTTCTATGCAGGCTACTTGTGCTGCATGCATCAATCCTCAGCAGAATAAAACCTGACCTGTTCAATTCCCTACTTCCAGGAATAAAAAGGAGACTGCAACCAAACCATTTTCAATCTCCGAATGACACAGTTATGTCTACTGACTCACTCACTGAAATCTGATACTATTAACCTTTAGAGAGAAGAAAGACAAGAACACTGAATGCCACGGACATTTCCCAAAAGGCATTTATTCCAATTATTTCTAAAATATTTTCAAGTTGAAAGCAATTTTTTTGCACAACCTCAAAGGGAGACAACTCAGTTACAATACCTATCTCACAATTTTCATTTCCCCAAGGAAGATGCTCAGGGTGCTGGCACAAAAGTGAATAAGACAAAAGTGGAGAAATCCAAACATTAAGATAGCACCAGTTAAGTTGAAAAAGGCAACTTACTTCTAACAGTCCTCATTTCTTATTCATGAGAAAAAAATAAATCTTGTTTTTCTCAAAGGGAAGTTCAAATGAACGTACTGTGCCAAATGTAAGTTAGTAACAAATTAGCAAACAAACAGAGCACTAACAAACTGAGCAGTAATTATGAAAAGACCTATTGTCAAAAAGACAAATGTTTCATTTTACTGTGAACTGTAAGAAGTAGTTATTCTGTTTGAAAAAGCACCACAAATGCAAATGAATTCCTTTTATATTCATTCTTTAATGATTTCACCATAAACAAGCCTCTAGCAAAGCACATGTGAAGCCCATGTTGATGCATTCGAATACCATTTTTTTCTCCAACACACAAAATGAGACAATGATTCATTGATGCACTTTGAGTTTAGGGACACACAGAGAATAAAAGTCTTAGAGGCAAAATGAGGAAGACAGCAGCAGCTTGTTGCACAGGACTCTGGCTCTATGGTGTCTTGTCACATTAGCTGCAGCAGAAATGAACGCAAAGTGTCAGAAACAGGGAAAACTGAGTGATACTGTTTCCCTATCAAGCCACAGAGTACATCACAGATATGTCTCGCTACACAGAAGTTACAGTAAGCTGCTCTAGACTTCATGCAGTCATAAATAAATTAATTGAGGCCCACAAAGATTATGGGCTTAAATAGGGAATTATACACTGTACAGATATCACACACTTGTATAAGAAGGAAACAGCGTTAAGCTATGTATTTTTATCAAGGGGACTTTTAGAATAATAATTAATATAGAATGGCGTGTACTTGTTTGTATTGCTATTATCTAGATACACATAAATACACTGCCTGGTGGAAGAAAAGTCACAGCAAAAAAAAGTTAATCTCTAATGTTTTTTTAGACCTCTTTTAGCTTTGATTACGTCACACGTAATCAAAGCGGCATTGTGGCATTGTTTCGATAAGCTTCTACAATGTCAGTAGATTTATTTCCATGTGTTGCATACATTTTTTACTCTTCATGACACCACTGTGCCAAAAATTCTCCAGCACAACCCAAACATTGGTAATTGGGTTAAAGTTTGGACTGTGTGGCTGCCAATCCATTAGTGAAAACGATGCTTCATACTCCCTGAACCACTGTTTCACAACTTGAGCCTGATGAATACTGACATATTCAATTTTCAATATGTAGATGACATCAGGGAAGTAAAAAATTATTTGATGAAACCTGGTCATTGAGTATCTTTAAGTAGTCAGCTAACTTTATTTTTTGGGCACATATTGGAGCTGAATCTGGAACTGACCATCTGCAGAAACCCCAGTCATAGTACTGCCACAGGCTTGTACAAGAGGCACCAGGCGTGATGGGTACATCCCGTCATCTGTCCTCTCTTCTTACCCTGATGTGCCCTTTTTATTTTACAAAGCCAGTTGTTTTGCAATGTCTGCTCATTTCCCTCTGAGTTACAACCAATCAATGTGACTTAACCACAGCTTCCGTCCAGTGACTATTGGGCCATTTCTGGTACATACCCCCAGACTGGTACTTGGTTAGTTCCTGAATTGGCTCCAAAAATGACCCGTCGCCCAGTGAAGCAGAGCATTCTGAGAAATTCCAGTAAAATTACCCTAGAGTTCCAATAGTAGAAACGTGCCAGTTGTTACTTTTAGTTTTTCCTTGTGCAAATTCTAGGAGAGCAGCAATAAATTTGAGCATCTCAGAAAATACGATACAATTCAGTATATTTTATCTTCATCTTTTGTCAATCGTTGTCAATTTTGGTTTGTCCTTTTTAGAAGAGCAGACTGCGGTTGTGGGGCTTTGACCAAAGTAAAGTTTAGTCACAGACATACAATCTACTGCCAAAAATGAGTGCAATGGATTTTTAATGACTTTTTTGCCATCACTTTCTTCATTATTGCAGTAAACCACAAAACATATTACATCTTTAGGTTAAATTGCCTACACCTAAGAGTAACATGTTTTATTTTTTTTTTCTTGCCCTATTTTTCTCCAACTCTATGTGTAATTTCTAGCCTGAAATTGATCCTTTCTGTCAAAGTCTGGTGATGGGCTGTGAAGATTTACACTTCATAAAAATTAATGTAATGAAAGAAGAAAAAAACCCTGAAAACATCGGCTTTACTGTTGTTCCAGAGTTATCTCTTCAGTTGTCAATTTAACAATCAAAGATCCCTCTGCTCTAAATTTTAAGTATAACACAAGAACATGTATTCTTGGTTGGTGGCTGGATCACAGGCCTCCGCCTAATATCAAGTCTAAGACTTCCTTATGGGTTCAATACCAACATTGGATCTGACTGGGCACATATCTAATTACCTCTGTTGAATGAAGTGTTCCTGCAGTACGTACCCACACAGATGATAAAACCTAACATGCTAAAGGTCAGTGAGGAAAAAGATGACGGAAGAAAATGTGCCTTTACAAAAATGCAAACTTTTTAAGCTAAACAACTTTATGATTGGTAGATAGATCCATCTGGAATATGTAAAAACTTAACATGTTTTAATAGTAATTAAAAAAATAATACAATAGCTTAATTTTGAGAAGTTTTTTCATTGTAACTTAAGAAAAACAAAAGCATGGTCTTACTGAATTAGTATTCCATGTAAAAATGAACTTCGCTTACTTTCTATTTGTGAATTTGTGTATTTCTTATCTGCAGAATCTTTTTCTTAGACGTCTTATTGACATAATTGCCATTTAGATATATTCACAGGAACACTACAAGCAAATACAGAGAGGTTTTTGGCAGCAGCTTCCAGATGCATTAGGTCCATTATAGGTCCCTAAAGACTTGGCAGAGTGCAGATCTACTAAATCAGCTAGTTACTGCTGCAGGACTTGAAAGCCTGGGCATGCTAATACACCAACATGTGCGGAAGGACCAGCGAGTCTTTTAAAAGACTCACACTTTCTGCAACAAAATCTAAAAGTAACCAGGTTTAAACAATGTGTATAACAGCAATGTGTACAAAACATAAGTGAGATTTCTGAGCAGAAAAAAAACATGCACGTCAATACTTTAAAAGTACTGCCAGTGCAATTAGTTCTAAACCGTGCAACTAAATGACAAAAGATTAAACTGGTGCATGTTGACAAAGTTCCCAAAGTAATGCTGAGTGTTTGAGGATTTGGCAAAAAGCACTAAAGATCCTCTCCAAAACGTAACGATCTGCTTTAGAAGTTGTGCCGATTTCTAATTTAATGAGTCACTTCTTTCGCTGTTTGTTGGAGAGAATTAAAACGTAGGATGGCCACACACACACACACACACACACACACGCATACACACAGACACACACACACACACACACACATGTGCACAAATGGAAAAAAGAAAAAAACAAACAACAAAAAACAAACAAAACACATAAAAAACAATTTGGTTATTTTGGTATGGGAGATGAAACAGGAGATGAAACCTGATGCTCATTAGTCACAGTTTCCAGGATAAAAACAAGCCCAATATATGGCTGTCTGAGTGGAGGGTGATTTCTTTTTTGCGACAACAAAGCAAAAGCCCTGCCCACACATAGAGAGAGAGAAAAACACATTGGTCCACAACCATAACTGAGAGTATATTTACAGAAAAATAATTCTTCCTTCCAACAACTTTAATGGTCTTTCCACCCAAATTAGGCTATAACAATCCCATCAATGGTAAAAAGGTCCTATCACTACACAACATTTTATCTCCTCCCCTTTTCAGAAGATGTTTCCATTAGTAGGAATGAAAAGCTAATCATATTCATCTGCAAGCTTTCTTTAATGGCATCCTATCAGAGGATCTGATGGAGGCCCCTCTCTGCTAATACTACAGTCAATTTGCTTCTCCCATTTAGTCAAGCTGGTCTGTCTCTGATGATACCATCTCTGAGTCATTGTAAGCGGCACAGAAATAAAGCTGGGTTTGCGTACAGTGAAAGGAAGAAAAAGCCGGCACTAAGTAATGTACGGCTGTACACATATGTGTGCATGCGAGTGATGAGTTAAACGTAATTTCCTCTGCTTTGAATGCAGATGCAGCTGCTGATGTAGAAGTTAATGTGTTCCAGAGATGAAGAACATGAATAAAAAGCAGGAGAGTGTTGAGACTTTTCTCAGGAGATGCAATGCATCCAGAAGGTTTTAAAAAAACCACATTACTCCATCTGTCTGCCCTCAAACAAACGCAGCTATCATTTTTACATCTACATACATTCAGAGCGTGCATCTCAAATCCTGCACATATACACTGAGGTCAGGCAGAGAGGTCGTTGCTCGGTCACTGTTGTCATGTTCCATTATTGAAGTGGCATGTCTCGGCAAGGTGTATTTATAATGTCTCGTATGGATAGATGGTGAGATAACAGCAGGGAACAAAGTGCTGCTGTGAAGGTGTGTGTGTGATGAATGGTTTTAACATAAACACATACTTTGTTATTATGGCCGCTCAAGATAATAGACAAACCTTGTCCTATTGTAGAAAGTAACATGATTTGTATTTTAGTTGTTTAAATCTTTAAGACTCATCAAACCTAACAGGATTAAAAAACATCTCTACAAATGGAACCAATTCCACTTTGTGACTCATACACATTTTTGCACACTGCAAAAACATACTGAAATTTTTTTTATTTGATTTTATTTAAAAAGGTACCATGTGCAATTAAAAGTCGTCACTGTCACGTTGACATTAAAGAGTTAACAGTTGAATTCCTATTTGTTAAACAACTTCAACATGATTGCTTTCCAGTTTTTATTAGATCTCTCTTAAAAATCAAACAAAAATAACAAAACAAATGGATATCTAAAATTCAAAGAGCAAAGGGATAGGTTTAAAGTACTTTCAACAGATTACTGTGCTTTTACAACTGCTTTATAAAAAAAATAAGAATGACAACACTCGACATGGATCAAAATACCCACACTCCTTGTCACCACTGCCTGCCCACACACAAGCCACATCTTGATGTAAGTTAATATTGTACATGTTCCAGTTGTGCTCTGCTGTAAATGTACTCAACATTTGAATCTGTGCTCATTTGAAGAAGATATCTAACTGAAATATAGGCAAACGGCAGGTATTTCTTTATGAATGAGAGGACTGGTGCACCCAGCAGCCAAGATTGTCCTTTCCTAGAGTATTCATATACAAAAATTTTTTTTACCTTGTGAGGATAACTTCGGGTGTACATTACTCACTATGAATAAAAGGTTCACAAACAACCAAACATATTAAAAAAATCTTCTGCAGAACAGATCACCCTCTTTTTGTGCAGGAGCCAATGCAAGGCAGTTCAGGCACCATGGGCAGTTACTACTGCTCTAAACAAAATGCTTTGTTGATTGCTGTCCAGCATTGTACATCTGAATTAGAACAGGATTGAAGCCTAAAATTAGAATTACAACACCAAAATGTGGACTTATTTTATTAACTTGATTTAAAGTAAAACCCACACATATAGATTCATTCAGATAGAGTGATCTGGTTAATTTTTCAGTATTATGCATTGAGATGATATTTGTTGTGAATTGGCGCTACATAAAATAGTGAATTGCATTTCACCTGAAGCAAACCCAAAACTTAGGTTGTTAGAAAAAACTATAAAAAAAACACACATGTACAGTATAACTTATTTGTCGGACATTCGGCATGAATTATTGCATCAATCCAGCATGACATTAAGGCAATTGGACTTTGGGACTCTTGGGGGGTTAATAAAGAAGCCAAGGTTGCTTTAACAGCGGATTTCAGCTCCACTACATTGTTGGGTCTGGCTCACATTTCCCTCTTTAAGGTCAGGCACTTTTGGCTGCCAATCAACCGTAGTGATACCATAGCATTGAACCAGGTACAGGTACATTTGGCAGAGTGGGTAGGCAGCTAATCTTAATTGAAATTAAAATCAGCAGCTCTATGAAGTTTGGCAGGAAAAGAAAGCATGAGGTGCTCTATGATTCTCTGGTACAAGGCCACACTGACTTTGTACCTGAATGAAATGCAAATTTTGCCTTTGGGTGATAAGAGGACCATGTATTACTAAGCAAGAGTTCCTTTTTTCTCCTTAGCCTAAGTAGGACACTCTGATGTCCTATGCAGATGTCTTGTGTGGTTACTCTTAAGGGACTGATTACAGCTGTAGTCAATACCTTTTGAATTGCCCCAAAATTCTTATTAACAGTCTTAAGGCTAGATGTATGTCTGTTGTGAGTGGATCCTCACCTATGACGTTTTTAATTGCACCTAACTTTTCATTAACACGTTGGAATACAGTACTCTGAAAAAACAGTTGTTTTTAACAACGGGCTTTTGTGGATTAGCTCTTTTGTGAAAAATCTCAATGAGTTTAAAACTTAAATAAGAAATCATCCTCTTTGATTGTATAGGCCATGACATGTCAATTACATAGAATTTCCTTATTACAAATATTTGTTACTGGCCTGACAAATATATTTGTGCTACATATTTTTTGAGTAATTGAATTTCTGTAACAGCTGCAAGTCATAATTATTTGAATGAACAAACAAAACAATCCTTGAAATATTGCATATCCCAGTGTGTACTGCATCTATATTATAATGTAATGTATAGAGATGAAGCTATATCTAATGTAATAAAATCAGAAACATGAACTGGGGGCCTGGATGAGCTGGTAGACATAACTCAAATGCAAAGGATCACCTAGCTTCAGCAAAGTAGATACAGTGGACCCCTCATTTGAGGCTCAGTCGTCAGGGATCTACCTATTTGTAAATTAAGTGCTTAGATATTTGATAGCGCATATGTAAAATATTGAAATGAAAATGCAGCTTGAGAATGTGGAATATATTACCTCAAAGCTACTTGACATGCTATTTTCTGGCATTTACAAAGTGGCTAGTCCAAGTAAGGCTAATCATTTTTATTGGTGCTGATTGGCTGTACCCTCAAGAGTTGTGACGAGGAAGACCATACATATTGCCTTCTGCAGATGTGCCAATACAGTTTTCACTGTGTGTACTGATGCATTTTCAGGTGTATTTGGTTTGTTATTATAATCATTTAATAGTTTTGAGCATTATATATATATATGTGTGTGCGTGTTGGGGGGGCTTTGCTCCAAATATTTGGCTCCACTGTCCTTTCAGTTGGTCTGTGCAGCTCTAAAACCAAGTAATATGTGGTATATGCAATCTTACTTCTATTAAATTAATAAGTGCTGTTACATTGCTTACGAAGGCTACATATTTGTAGAAAAGCCGGACCATAAGTAGCTCCTCAAAATGCCTTGTAGTTTTACAGTGAGAGCGGAGCTCTTATTTTTGGTAGAAAAACTCTCATGGGCTGGTGTAGCTTGGCTCTTTTGGGTTAAACCGATGGAAAAATGTCCTCACTAGGCCTCTAACCTTTAACCACCCATCCATCTGTAGTCCTGTATGACATTTCATGTACAGCCAGTCAAATGGAAGTAACTCAGATAACATACAGACTTCATGGATGGGCCAAACATCTATAATCACCTCCACAAATGTCACCACAGGAAAGCAAGAAATAGGCAGAGGGAGGAACAACAGGTACTGAGACAGATGGGCACAGAGAAAGGAAGTATGGTGCGAGAAGTATACTGAGAGGAAAAATAACTTGAAAGTCTGAAAGCCATGCCAGCATCAATGCTTGTTATAAACCAGCCTTCAAGGACATTTTAAGGTGAAATGCAATATTGTATTTGGACGATGTTGATCATCTTTGTCTTGAGAAAGCTTAATGTGAAATTTAAATAAATCTTTAAGAATGTCACTTGTTACAAAATTCTGTCAGGTTTAAAATACTGAATATATTAAGAGAATGTTCTGAACAAAGAGCCAACATCACTATGTGATACAATTCCTGTTGGACACATAGGGGCTTTCTGAATGGATCACATAAGAACGCTAACCTTGGATTCAATGGAAGCTACGGCCCTCGTGTGAATGGCAGCTCTTTGAATAGCATGTTAATTGCAGCAGCGACCTTGTTTTGAAAAACTGCACAATAGGAACCTGGGTACTGTGAAACCATGCCAACAAGCTGAAATCTAGAACGTGCTCTGTGAAAATCATAGATAACTGTCCCTGCCAGCTGTCCTGGGTTTGCTGATAACTTTTCCATTGCATTTATTGTCTGTCAGTCACTCAAGGAGTCCCTGTTGCCACCTGTTTTATCTATGAGAAGAAAAAGCTGCAGTAATCTATTGGGTCTAATGTGCTATAGGTATACTGGCATCGGCAAGATAAAACAACAAAGCAGAAATGAACTATTGTATTGCAAACTACAACAGGTCTCGCAGTCGAATCCTGATCCAGGGTCATCCAGGGTCCCATTTCACCTTCTTTAGCTCATATAAGGTTTATAGCTTTATCAAAGCAGAAACTTAGTGTAAAATCCAATTTCAGCTTTTCAGAACTCACTGATAGAAAGGCATATAGATTATTTCCTCATTTACATTTGTCAAGTGATAAGACAAGGGAATGGGGGAATGAAACAGATAAATTGATAAAGTAAAATGAATTACTATCACCCTGCACTGCAGGCGGGCAAAAGGTCATTATCATCACTCACTTCACAACCAATCTTACACTGAATCACACTAAAGATTTGCCACACACACACACACAAACACACACTATAGTCTATGTTCTAAGTTGACTGCTGCTGACATCCTATAGATGCTCATGTTATCACTAGGTTTGAACATCGTTTTTTTTCAGTTTTGAGCGACTCAGTCAAGTATCAATATTGCAAAATATGATGCTGGAGAGACCTATTGCTATATACTACATAAGCTCCAATCACAATTTTGCGGCCAATTTACGGTCTTTAGTTCTGTAAAAATGCAGATGCCGATTTTATCAGCAAATAATTACTTGTTAAGAACCACACTATAGATATAAGAACATAATTGAAAATAATGTTTCTATAGACTTGTTATTAATTTCTAACATGAAGAATTATCTGTCAACACAAAGACTCTCCATCACTCCAAAGAACGCATGGAGTAGTGTGCAATTTTTTAACTATTCGTCAAACGCAACCAAGAGTGCACGTCTTTGATTGGTCAGCTCAAAATCATCCCCAGATTGTTTCACTAGAACAATACTCTATAGTCGATGTAGTCAGTGCCGCTTTTGGGCACTAGATGCTTTATAATGCAAGGCCAGTTTATCTAATATGGTCTTTTGGCAATTTGGAACACCAGAAGCTGTAGGGAATAACAAAACAGATTGCTGTATTGGTTTATTTACACGCATTTTAAATGCATTTCTAGTAAAAAGCTTTCAGACAAATCAAAACTCCTTCTCCAACAGCCATTGCTCCTTGAGAAATGCGTTTATAAGCTGAATAAAAATTTACTCGAATTATCGACCAGAGATGTCTCTTCATGGGTTGGAAGACCCTCCAAAAAAGGTCTGCACCCCCTGTTGTTATAAATATATAAAAGAAAAACTTCTCCATCAATATGTGTGTGAATGAATGCAAACTAGCTGACAGAGAATTATAAATTAGGCTTTATTAATCTACTTTAATAATCTCTGTCAGGTTAAACACAAAGTGTAAGCTCAGGCCTGGCTATGCCTTTTTAGCTACAGCTCTGAGGATATGGAAGACATGTCACAACCTTGTCCCCGTTTAAATCACATAAAACTAGTGATTTTTTGTCTTTCAACACCATGTGACATGCTATTTTAACCAAGATGTTTTTATTGTATTGGTGGTGTTATCCCCTTATTAATTGTATTGACAGAATACATCATGTATAGTATTTGCTTTTACTTTGTTATATTTGATGTCTTTATTCTTATGTACAATGCTTTGGTCATGTCTGGTGTTTTAAAGGGCTTTATAAAGAAGCTGGAATTTACTGGATCTTATAGCGTGTTTGTTTTATACATCAGTGTATATATTCTAGAGAATGCAGATTACCATTTTAACTCAAATTTTCCAAAAAGCTTCCAATGTAAAATAAAACATGTCCCTTAACACAAGGAAGTTCAAAGCTCAAAAGGAGAATTGCAGAGCAATGTCAATAAACTCCACATGGCCTTCCGGTTGTCTGCTGAAATTCTTGATCTCTCTTGAAGCCTAAATATATCTTTCAACACATCTTAATAAACAGTGCCTCTCACGTAGCTATTTACATTTTTGTTCTCCTACTTTATCTTAAAAAAACGTAATGAGCCCGTAAATGACTAACATGTAAACAGGTGTTTTCGACAGCATGATAAGGTGTGCTGACAAAACACACACACACACAGGTTTTGGACCAAGGATTATTCAGTTAAATTAATTTACTGTAGTTAAAATATTTTTTTCTATGTATCTCTACTCTATCAAAATCCTTTGCCAGGTGTTTAATTAAATCTTTCAAACTAGGGGCATCGTGTAATTGCTAAGATGCAGCTACACTGTTCGTATCGCGTGTAAGTATGTCCGAAGAAGATCATAATACACAACTATCTGACTGAAAAAGTTCTCAATTAGATGTGTGTTTATGCATATGGTCTGCATAGTGATGGTTACAGAATTGTAAAACCCTGATTTGTTTCTGGTTTTATCAACCACATTACAAAATACAGAAATATAGCCTGAATAAAATACAAATACAGCTATTCTGCAGAGTTGCATTTTGCTGAGGAACAAGTCCAAAGTCCAGAACTATAGGACTTCTAGTAGCTCCTTGATATGTTGTTAATTTTAAACAGCAAAAACAAAGAAATACATTTAAAAGGGAACCACAAAGTATTTGTTTAGGAATATGAGGCAGCCTTTTAAATAATACAGTAATTGAATTTTGATTTATATACAGTAAGTGTTAAACTTGCAGGAAGTAGAGAGTTAACGAAGTATTTTTCTTTTACTCTTAAGTCCTTCAGCACTTTTTTACATTGAATGCCTAACACATGTTTGACTCCTTTCAACTACAAATCTCTACATATCCCTCAAAAAATTACATTTGATGCTTGTAAGAGACTGTCTTTAAACTCTGTGATCGACTTATTTGCCAGGACGCAGTAAATAACAAGGCCCTGTCACAGTCTTTGCTCATTTGTGAGACAAAAATGCGTGTATGAGTAATTGTGCGCGACTGTGTTTGTGCCTGTCTTTGTAATAAGCGATTACCAGACTGTTTTCAACAAAACGCTTCAGTGAATCCACTTCCAAGCAAAACAAGGAAGTTCAAACACAATTACCAGAAGAGTTGAGCAGAAAAACATTTAAATATGAATCACGCATGAGATAGAAAGAGTCCCCAAAGCTTGCACTACTGACTGCCTGCAAATTGTCTATGAAAATCCATTCAGGTATTAACACATTTTTATACATCATGCATGTCAATAAGATATAGTAATTCCTGTACAGTGTGGTAATGTGCACACTTTTAATAAGGGTATATCAATAAAACGGGAAAAATGTTTTGAAGGTTTGGAGAGCTGATAGAAGCCCGTTCATAGATAAAACCAGCAATGTCTGTTGATAATTGAAAGAGGAATCCCTTTATCTCTCCAGCAGTGAGTGCTGAGTAGTGAACCACCGCGGCTGAGGTAAGGAAGAGGGCGGTCGAGGAGCTGAGGAACAATTACCTTGATATGTGGTTCAATTAAGCTTCAAACAAGAACTAACGACCCTCGGTTGAAACCTCCATCTCTGGAGAAATGTTTGGGTTCTGTGATGGATCCGCGCTACTGGAGGCAATTCGACAACAAAATGGAATTTAGGCATGCTCAGGGGATGTCCTTTACTTGGTTATGGAACTCAAAGGGTGTTTAAGGTACTGTAGTGTATGTCTGGAAGGTACTTGGCCTAAAAAAAAAAAAATAAAGGCCACAACAGAACACAAATAATATGCTTAATGATAGATTATAATACTGCAACATACTTAAAATAAATCAGAATGCCATCTGCCTACTGCTTGCATGTTAATATAGTTAATTAGCTGTATAAAATGGCTAATTAATTTAAGAGAGGAAATTACTTATTTCATTATTTTTCAGAACGTTTATTTATAAAACGCCTACATAAAAAATGTGAGTATCTACAGTGCAGGACAGATGTTTAAGGTCATTAGGATGAGTAGGGGATTCTAATGAGTTTTTTGAATGATTATTTCTATATGGACTGATAAACTTACACCTCAGTGATTTGGATGCATACATTTGAAATTATTGTAGATTCCCTTTAATCCAATTGTGGATTTTTACATATAGACTGAATTATATTCATCCACCACTACTACAACTTAGGCTGTATTCACACCTGATAGTCTGGTATACTCTGTTCGATTGGAGAACCAAAATTGCAACATTGTTGCTGTTTTTAGCTACTGTGGTTCACATTCAGACTGGCTTTTATTATCAGAAAGTCCAGAGCTTTGAGTAACAATTTTACCTCTCCGCCTGTGGTGGCGCTGTTGTAGAGTTGTGCTTCCTCATGCAGCAGCGGACACTTTTAGTACAGTTGAATGTAAACAAACATGGAGGAGCAGCAGATTGTGGCGGTTTTAGATTTGATCTGTTGTGTTTGGCAAATATGCCAGATAAACACTGCAGCAGTAACTCAGGATGAACATAGAATGAGGCAGAGGAATACAGAGAATGTTGTTTTTTAAACAAGACGGCTGAAACGGCTCCATTAAAGGGGGTGCGCTATGAGGAGGACTGCCTGAATACTACTTCTAGCACAGATGTCCTTCTTATACCGATGTTGAGCAAGGTATGTACAAGCATGTGGGTGTTTAGATTATATTTACCCAGGATGCTCTGTACAATAGTCTGCTTCCTGCTTTTGGTGCGGCCCCAGCCAGTTTACCATTCAAACATGCAATCGAACCGAAGCAAAGTTCGTTTTAATCAAACCGAGACTGCTGTTTTTAGGCATACTGAGTTCGTTTGTTTGGTCCGAATCAGAGTTTGATTGCCCATTCACACCTGCCGAAACGAACCGGACTTTCCAGGTAAACAAGCTAGAATTTGTTTTAAGCGGACTAAACAGGGCTGGTGTGCATGCACCCTTAGATATATATCACTTGGAAAGTTGAGAGAAACCGCAAACATTTTGTATCAAGCAGTGTGTCATATTTCTTAGTGGAACTTTGAAAACTGTTCTTCTTCAGAAATCAAAAAGTTAATTTAAATATATTTCTTGATTGTTTTGACATAATTACTGCCATTGTGAATAGTCCAAAAAACATAGGCTATATTGGGTTGAAGCTTAACAATTAAAGAAGGTTAATGTTAGCTTGCCCTCGTCTCTCCGCCTACCATCCAACAGAAGGGATAGTAATAATAATAATGAGGTTGTCCCTGGTCTTCACTATCCAATCTAATTTTTGCAATGTAACAGCACCACTGACATTGAAACAAACCCCGAGCTTGATGATAGAACCATCATGCTATCATTATGGCTATCATTACTTCACTACATTTGCTGATTGTACAATTTAGGGGAAAGATTAATTGCACTAATTATATTTATTAGAGATAACTTGGTATGTTTAGTTTTATTTCAAAGGGGAGTGGACTAGTGTAAAAACCTCCCTGGTCACATCACAATCCACCAATCCGGACAGGGGGAAAGGGCCCAGCAATCAATTAAATATCTGCAATGTTATTATAGGAGAATCTGTGTTGACAACTTTGTGCGCAAGTGTAAGTAGTTGTGTGGCAGAAAACAAACAAAATGGACAACGGCTATAGAGATGTAACAAACATTTCTAAGACAGTTAGGGGGTGAAATCCCCGAAATATAAACACTTTAATGTCTGAAAACAGGGAGATCTTTAGAGAGAAACCTAAAATATCTATTGATGGCAATATAGAAGTTATTTAAAGCCCCTTTTAGATATGTGAAAGATATTAATAATTCCCTGGTGTCATGTCCACAAATCTGCTGGGGAGACATTTATTCCTATTCCTAAAGCCAACCCTTCGGTCATTAAAAGTGTACAGTTTTTAAAAGTCTGAAGCCCTGAGATTATGCTGTTTCAAGAAGAGTTGGGCGGATCTTTACGAAACAAAAAGCCGTGGTTGTGCTAAAAGTTGGTCAGACAAGCAGAAACACAGCGTGATTCACATAACCTGTGGGTGAATGCCAAGGAGAACGGCAAAGTCCTCAACGCGACTGCAAAGCTTGTAAGTCCTCATTTATCATCGTCATTATTTATTTGTGGAAATGTAGTCGCTGCTGTATAAGTTGTCCTATAACTTTAGTAATTCAGTGACGTCTGGTCTCTGGCAAAAAACTGAATTTCACTGCTTGCACAATTCCTCTTTTTTTTTTAAATCCAGTCTTGGAGAAACATGCAGTCATGTAGCAGCTTTAATGATTACTTTTAATTAGAAGCAGCTGTCTGCATTGCATTTACAGCTTCTTCATGTACAGCAGCATGAATAATCAGGTGCTGATTTGCGGTTTTGGACATCTAAATCTCTACGCGAAAACAATATAACACAGGATTTTAAAATAAACATTCTCTAAATAAATATGTGATCACGAGGACTTACCATGAGGAAAATAAGCCTCACAAACTATGTCAGCTGCTGCAGGACCCAGGCTTTCTTTTGATCATCCAGGTTTAATCTCCTGATCGCCTGCAATCTCATTTGTTTTTCAAAAATACTTTTTATCAGGCCCCCCATGGGATGTACAGTCGAACACACAGCAGGGGTGAGTCATTTGCTAAATCCTCCTCCAAACGTGCAAAACAAAGAAATTGTAGGTTAAATACGCTGTTTCCAGCACACACATTGCATTGCGAGAAAACAAATATTGACATCACAAAATATCCTCCTATAGTACTATTACTTAAATACGTTTCTCAAAAGAAGAACTGTATTCACTTTATTCCTCTGTTGACTGAAAGATATTTCTTTTTGTAAACCACAAAAGTTAAGTTTGGTCAGTTAGAGTAAACAATGTATTAAATTTAGTAATGAAGTAATGCTAACTTAACAAGATGAGTTAACTAAATGACTGGTGAATCATTGTTTAAAATAAGTATTTTCAGTTATTGTAACTTTGTTTTAGTACATTAAACTTAAATCTTCAATTCAAATTGATTAGGCGCTCAAGTACATTGAACATACTCCACTGCACTTATTCAACTAATGCTTCGTTACTTAAAAAAATTTAAAGCAACAAGTTACCTTGATTTTTTAAAAGTAGATTCAACTTATCCGGGTTTACAGTGTAGCTGACTTTCAATTGAGAGTAACAATTTGACACTTTAAAATAGGGGTGTCACCAACTAAGAAGTCACACATTCAAATTAGAACTGTTGACTCTTTCTATATTAGACTGATGGTTGAATCATGTATGTGTGCAGGTTGCACGGGGGATGGTTGTAAGCTGCAAAAACTTATGGGTAATGCGGTAGTGTTCATTTTAGAAGTTCTCTGTTTTACATTATAGTTTATATTCCAAATGTAGTTGTGTTCTTTAGTTATCCTTCGAATTATGTTATTGTCAGTGTTTGGTGGTTTTTATCTGTGCACCTTTCTTAGAGACGGTGGTGCACGGGAGGGACATTTCTACCCTGACTGTCACATTCTCATTAACCTCTGCCTGTTCAGACAGGAATGGGAGAGAAAACTGTTTCCTAGAGATCATGTGGGGTAAAGGATAAGAGGAGTGCAATTAAAATAGTTTCTTCAGTGACATACTTGCTTGAAGCAGTTCTTTTCACATTTAATAGGTTATCATATTAACAGACTGTATATAACCAGTGCTTTTGTGTACAATTAGACATTAAGTATCCCTGAAATCCTGAAACCGAATGATGCGTTTTATCTCTGAAGAGACTGATACTGTTGGTTGAATCAGGATCCATCTATCTATGCATCGGATCTTCGACTATTTTACCCCGTTTTCACCCCTACTTTAAACCTTTACATGTTTGGATGTTCCAATTCTGCCAAAACATTGGTTTTGGAATAGATAAAACAGCCTTACATTAAGCCCAGACTTCAATTCATAGAACATTTCTGTACTACATGTGTGTCAATTTTAATAACAACTACACCACCGACTTTTTTTTTCTCTCTAGATGGGGTTATAGTTTATTTTCCTCCTCAACCAGCTCTGACCTCCACTCAGTATTAAATGTCCCATAGTTGCCTCATTTGCATAATATGCATAAAATTGTATGCGGTAGGAGAGTGATATAATTTCTTTACATAACAGTTTAGCAGAACTGCTTTTTAACACCATTAATAGCTGTATGGTTGGGGTGAATTGTTACGTTTTAAATATGTCGTGTTTTTATATCCCTAATTTTGGCACAGAAATCAGCCTTACAATTGGTGTTGTGTAAAAAAATGTCATCGTCCATCGTGATGGTTGACCAACATGACGATGGAAAGCCACCATAATGATGCCACGCCCCCCACCCTGTCAGACATGCACTAATCCTTTAGTCTCTTCTATAGTTTAACTAAAACATTTGCATGGACCCCTCTGTAAACATTGAGAATATAACTAACTAATGATTGTAGCACAGTGGAAAATATTTGTTTATATTTTTTTATTTATTTTGCGTGGTTTGAGTGTGTGGATTTGGTGTGTTTTGTTTGCATTTGTTTCCCTCTGTGAAGCTCCCAAAAAAAAAAAAAAGACAAAAGAATTGATCTGGATGATTAAGGACAAGGAGTGCAGCAACCAGCGGCTTTGTTACAGCTGCGCAAAACTTGTTAAGCTCAACATAAAAAGAGCCGAGGCAGGACGGCAAACACTAAACCCAATGGCCGAACACCACGAGCGATTACCGCGCACTAGAGCTAAAGATCTTTACCCGAACCCGTCCGGTATCAAAAATATGTCAGTTACAGTCATAAATTAAGGCATCAGTAAATTTTTGGTTTATCGGCCAGCCCAAATGGTAAGACTTTTAAGGAATTTTAAAAAGAGTGATCTACTTTCCAAAGTGGAAATTCACAAAAGCAGTTTTCAAAAAATAATGCCAGGATCAGTAAGACTTTTAGTCATTCATAAGTGGTCAGCCTGTGCTGGCATAAAGTGCGAAAAGTTGATTTTCACAATGTGTACTTTCATTTTAAATACAGTTGCCGGTCATGACTCAGCTCACATTTCAAACATCTTCATAACATCTCCCTCTTTTGTGGCAAGGTGTGATCTTCCGTTTTTTAAGTTTTAAATAACCTAAATTGTACAACACATAAATATTCCACTCTGGAGATCAGTTTAAGTAAATCATTGTGATGGAGGGGCCATCACGAGCTCAGCCCGTATATAACTTTTTAATGAGCATGCAGCCAGGATAGCTACTAGAGCACACCCTTTTTTAACAGAAAAGCCTGATTTTTTTTTTTTCAGTAATACCTGAAATTATTCATTGAGGGTGCACACACAAGGTTTCTGTTTTGTTTGATGAAATTATAATTCTCCAGGTTATTTTCTGTGTTATTGAGTTGTTAACTGATTGAAGGGAAGTGTGGAAGATATTTATATCTAAAGTAGTTCCTGGATTGAAAGTCATGTGATGATGTAGTGATGACATCATCAGGAGATATTGGTGGTATTTGTGATTTGTGGGTTAATTTATTTATTTTTATTTATTTTAAATTTTTTGCTATGGTTGTATTTATTTATTTTGATTATTGATATATAGAATTTATTTGGGTAATTTGTGATTTAAAAACGTTTGTCAGGAAAGGGGAAAGTTATATGTGGGTTTTTAAGGGGCGGAGCCAGGGGCTTTAAAAGGAAGCTCTGCCCTATTGGATGGGCTGTTGTTGTCAGAGTGAAGTCTAGCAAGTTCCAAACAAGGGGGATTGTTCTCTGAGCTGCTCTAAAGGCACTGCCATTTTTTTCATGCCTGTGAATGTCCTTTGTAAACAGACTGCAGTTTTTTTTTTTTTTTTTTTTTTTTGTCTTTTTGTTGGGATTCACCTGGAGATGAGCACAATAAAAGATCACCTAAAGCTGAACTTCGGCATTGCCATTTCTTCTTTTTGCCAAGTCATGTAGGACCCTGTCACATCATTAATAGCCAAAGATTACAATTAAATTCATGCTTACAAGGTAAGGTAACTTTTGACTCTAATTCTCCACAATGTAAGACTGCAAATACTGGATAAATAAAAAAAATCATCTTACAGGATATGATAAAAAATTCATAGAATCCACAGAAGTATTGCAGAGAATAGAATGACGGCTGAAAGCCAATCTTAAAAGAATGTTATCTCCTGCCCTCAGGCAACTTCATATTAGAAGCAAAAAAGGTTTTAGAAACTGAAACCACTTAAAAGGGTTCGGAAACACTGATGGATTTACAATTCAGAAGCACAGGTTTCTACCTATCTTGCATCATTTGAGTACAGAGACCATCCAGCTTTTCATCTTACAATAGCTAACTATAGCATAGCATGTAGGGTTGTAAGTGACAGTTAAATGGAAGCCAATGCACATATTGCATTCATTAGAAGAAATGGATAAACCTGTTTTGTCAAATAATGAAAATGTCTAACATAATTGAAAAATAAAATATAGGAGAGAGGGGGTAATTGAATGTTGTGCAGTACACAGTAAAGCAGAAAGACATGGGGCCAGTGGGGCATGTACCCTACCTATTTAGGAGCTTTGTGTAAAAAAAATAACAATAAAGCTAAGGCAAGTGTATTTGTATGGGACATTTCAGCAAGAAGATAATTAGAAGTGTTTTACACAAATTAAACATAAAACAAAGAAAAACATTACACTGTAGTGACCTATTAAAGGAAAAGTTGAAAAACAGACTTAAATCAATGACCACAATCAAAAACCACAAGAGTCAAACACAAAGACAATCCCGAAACAAATGAACACATCAATTTTTGGCAGAAAGGCATTGTCTGAAATGCCGGAAGTTATTCAAGATTAGTGTTGCCTTGTGTCCTCTCATATTTGAGAAACATCATTGACTTTGTCCCAAGTACTGCTCCATTTCAGTATCCATGCAAGTGCTCAAGTTCACAGATGTGTTCTTGCCCTGCCCAAAGCATCCTTCTACGGATTTAAGCCAGGAAGTATCCCACAATGCCTTGCGCTACCAGCAACAGTAAATGGATCATGAGTCTTGTGGATTTGTCCTGGCACTTGTAAAAGTGTTTACTGAAAATTGTATTTTGTTTTCCAATTCGTTCATTTTTTTCCAAATTGTTAATTTGTTTCCTGAATTTTTTAGTTGTTTTTTCTGAAAATATTATTTTGTTTTCAAATTTTTTTATGTGTTTTCTGTAAATGTATATGTGGTTTACACTTCTCAGCCACCATAACCTCCCATCATAGAACTACAGCTCCTATTTTTAACGAAACCCTTAAATGTCATTTCAGACTCCGTTCCCGAACAGCTAGACTTCTAATATGGTCAACCGGTGTCAAAAGATTGTGCTCTAAAGGCTATGTGTAAAATCTGCTAAATACAGACGATTTTGATTGTAAAAAGGTTCGAACCACTGTTTGTTGTTTAAAAAAATTAATAGTAAATAAAGAGAAATATATTGCTGCATTTGTTTGCAGTGTTGATGAGCTAAACAGTGTGATTCTTATTGTTGATCTTACTCTTTGCTTTTTAATTCAACACCAAAATCTAAAACACAGGGAGAATCAAACTTGTACATGAAAAGTTGTTTATAGTGGCATAATGAGGTGCCACCCAACTGTCTCTCTGGCCAAAACCAAATAATTTCTATTATACAATCTGTAAAGAAAATATTCTACCACCTTAACAGACTAAGCACTAGAACTGGTTGGAAAACCCTAAATGTGCACATTATAATGTGTACATTTGAATAAATAAATAAATAAATAAGTTAATGTCCTGTGAGCTATTACAAGTTTTGAGATACCAAACATTAGATGCTCCATCCTCACATAACCAGTTTATTAATTCAGTTGCTTGCTCTCACAGGATGATGAAATGGATGGATGGACAGATGGACGCATATATATATATATATATATATATATATATATAGATAGATAGATAGATAGAATGATAGATAGATAGAAAGACAGACAGACAGACATCTACTGCTACTCCTTCTAGCCAGTCTGTATGCTTCTGATGAGCAATTCTGTTTGTGTAATGCGATGCCTTTGATTCTGCTAACAAGATATGTTCAAAATATCAACACTTTCTATCAAAATTGCCTGCTCTCCCTTTTCAGTTGTTTGTTGGCACTTTTAAAGAAGCAACTTGACTTTTTTTGTTCATGGATGCTCATACTGCAGTACTACAGTAATTTCAGGCTTCTGGGACATCATTCACTGAATCAACAACGAAGGCAACACCTCTGTCAAGAGGACTTTTTCTTTCTGGCTTTTCTCAGGTCAGCATGACCCATAAAGACAGTTTGACTTATGCAAGCAAAAGCAGTTAATGGTTAGGGCCTACTATAAAAATAGTTCTTGTTTCAGTGAGTCTTAATAGCTGTAAATGATTCCTGCACTTTATATTTGGAAAAACTACAGCTTCCAGACTCCATCCAGTTCTAATAAACTTAGGGTTTTTAAGCGGTGATCTGATGCAGAAAAGCATAACACTAAACTCCTACAGACATTTTAAAATAAAAATTATTTTATTATTTTGTGAAAAGAAACTCAGTTATCAGATGTAAGGTCATTTTGTTTAAAGAAAACTTAGAAAGTAAGTAATTATTTTGTTCTTGCTCCTTGTTTGGACATTTCGTGCTTTATTCCTGATAGTGCTGATATCTACAGATCAAGAGATGAAACAGTGTGTGGTGAGATAAAAAGGAGCTGTGAAGAATAAGATAGAAAGGTTAGAGGCTTGGAGTTCAGGGATCAAATTTGCTGAGCAAGAACCCCCATGGTAATAGGAAAAAAAAGTGGCTGGCCCTAATGCAGATTTCACAGAAGGATCAAAGAAGAAAAAGGAACACAAGCAAAAGACAAATATATTTAAAAAAAGAAGAACAAGGGGATATAAATGTGGAAGATGGGGCCTCCTGAAAGGTAAACAAAAGGGAAAGTGGGATTGGAGGGTTATCAAGAGAGTGACATACACGGAATGAGAAAGGAGAGAGGAGAGATAAAGTTATAGAAAAACACAGAGAGCATTGTAAAGCACATTTCAGCGGTCAGATCTCCTCTGCCTCCCATTCAGATACCTGATTGTATTTGTTTAACTTTGGGAGACCGTTTCCTTTTGTCATGATGCCTGAACTCACGCCTCTGAGTGATCTTTGTATTTGTGAGGCACACATCATTGAGCTGAGTTTGTCTGGGTCTGTTTGCAAATGTGGGTTGGTCTGCAGTAGCCTTATGAGCAGCAGTTACTATCAACAGGTGTTGCTATTTTTCATTCCTTGCACTGCCATTGACTGCAACACAATAACATGAAACGCAGAGGTGATGTAATTTGCTTTCATTATTTTCCTGCCTTGGCTTTCTACCATAAGTCTGCAGCCACAATTCTACAGCCTTATCTAATATTAGTGTGTCAATTTGAAGCCTAATGTGCCAACAAAGTCAGTACAAGGAACACTGTCAGAAGCTTTCAGGGAAGCCTAGAAATATTGACTCAAATCTTGAACCTGTGAATTCTTTTACAAAATGTGCAGGAAATTAATTTAAATTCATGCCAGATATTTTTTCCCTTGATGTTAGAGCTGCAGTGATTTTTTTGGGTTGTGTAACAACTTTTAGACTTTATCCTGACCTAACAGCCAATCAGATCTGTAAGACCAAGTTCAAAGAAAGTATTTGAACTGAATGACTCACACTCGAGTTCATGGATCGGTTTTCCACCCCAAATTTATGTCAAAGGCAAATCTTCTTGTAAGTCCTCTAAGGTGTTTGTCAATAATTTGGAGAATTTCTCCCTAAAAACACAGCTTTTTCATGTCCTCATTTCAACACCCTAGCCTGCTCTTCCTCTCAGTTCTGTGATGTTGCCTGTTGTCATGGGGACATTGCAAGTGCTGCAATGCTGAGCAGCATACAGAGTGCTGTGTTACTGCTCTTTAAAGGGTTACATTAACAACAGCGGCAGGTTACATTAGAGCGGGGCCATGTTACCCATTAAAGGTAGCAAAACACATTTGTGGCAGCAAGGCCAGCACCATTAGCATTTAACGCCAACTTAACAGGGCTAAGCATTCAACCTATTTGATTTGAAGTGTAATTTATACTTGACAAGTCTCTGGGAGTCAGATCTTCCATGCTGAACCTCTAAATCACTCTTTTCAGGACTGAAAATATAAAAAGGATTCTGAACAAAATAAAACAGAAAAATATCCAATAAGCCTGCATCTCTCTCTGGCACTGATAGCAGATGAAGGAGGTGATACGCACAGTTTGCTGCTCATCCCTCCTTGAATCAAAGTTTTCTTGTCAGTTTTTTATCTGCGGACAGTAATATTGGCTCACAACAGGCTGAGCTTATCACACACTGTTTTCCAAAGCCTGACTTATTGACTGTGAACACAGCCAACGTGGCTCCTCTCATCAGTGTCCGACTCAACAGCAGCATCGACTGTACTGATCTATGACCAAATCTGACGGAGGGCCAGTCAATGCAGCTAACAAGAGCTGGCTGGTGCTTCTAAATCTGCTTCAGGCTGCTCAATCTTCCGAGTCTGAAAAAAATATGTCATCACAAATTGACTTCTTCATCCATGATCAGAGAGAATACTTAAACTGAACTTGGAGAAATCATATTCCAATAGTGTGTAACTTTTAAAAGTGAGAATTGATTTTAGACCTTTTGAGTTTACTACAAAATCTCATTACTAAATTGGCATCAGTGTAATTAAAAACAATGTTTCATAACCTCAGTGAGCTAGAGCCATGATTATCAATACTTTCCCTGAGAAATTATCTTAATTAAATTAAAAAAGCTGGTATATGGAATTCTTTTGCAATTATTGTCCAAAAAATCTTTTGTTTTCACTCTAAATCCGCTTTAAAAAAGCTAAATTAATCAATTTATTTAGAACAAATAAGAAAGTGCAGCAGTCATTGATTTGACAAATATACAACTCATATAGGGGTGCTTTTATCTCTTAGCCTAACAACCAGCAGAGGGAAGAGGAATAATATTGAGGTCGTCCTTTGTCTTCACTATCCAATCAGATTTTTTTTTGCAATAGCACGACTGACACATGAAACAAACCATGAGCATGATGATACAACCATCATGCTTGGTAGCTAGTACTGAATTTTTCAGTGTGAAAGCCTCACCACAGATTATTTAAACAATTTTATTTTTTATTATAATCAAAAAGCTTAATTTGGCTATAAACCTTTTCACCATAGGCAGTTGCCATTTCTACACGGGCTGCTGCAAAATGTAGTTTTGCTTAAAGGACTAAGTTTCAGAGGAAGGGCATTCTTCACCCCCAATCCATGCAGATGTTCAACTGGCTTCAGTATCAATCATCTTGCGGTTTATGTGACTTAAGCCTTGGGAGGTCCTGAACTTCCTAAATAGCTGACTTTCAACTGAGGGTAACAATTTGATAGTTTAAACTAAGGGTGTCCCCATCCATCCATTTTCTTAACCGCTTAATCCTTTATTGGTCGCGGGGGTGCTGGTGCCTATCTCCAGCTGTCAACGGGCGAGAGGCGGGGTACACCCTGGACAGGTCGCCAGTCCATCAGTAGATGGCCTCTACTACTCATCAGTAGTAGAGGCAGTAGAGGACGAGAAGCAAGCGCAGATGAAGGGAGAGAGGTTGAAGGAGGTACAGAAGGAGAGCCTGGACTAGATGAAATTACAGAGACTGGAGGAGGTAGAAGAGAAGGAGAAGCTGTAAAAGAGGCTGGAAATTCACAGGTGAGATTAAAAATACTGGATGTGTTAGTCATGAGATTCAGCAGTGTGACAGATCAAATTAAATGTATTTGTACAGAGCATGTCATGCAAAAGGAAACACAAACTGCTTTAAATGATTAAAACTTGGGGTGTAACGATACGTTTTTGGACCGATACGATGCATATCCTTATGAGGCCAAATGATTCGATACAAAGCGATATATAGGTTTTTTTAAACGATACGATTTGATACGATACCGTAGATTTCGATACGATACATCGATTCGATAGTGACACAATTTTGTTGTATAGTTGTACAATGACAAAGCACTTACTTACCTATACCTATTACCGATACTAATTGAAAGCTACTCCACAATCACAAACGAATGCCTTTTCAAGGACTTTTATTTGCTTTGCAAATGTAACCACACTCAAAGTGCAATATTAGAACAAGCTAGTTCTTTTAGTATTAGGGGTTTAACAAAATGTTTTTGGACCGATACGATGCGTATCGATATGAGGCCAAATTTTTTGATACATAGCGATATATAGGTTTTTTTAAACAATACGATTTGATCGCAGGGGTGATGCATCGATACAATCGATGAATCGTTACACCCCTAATCAAAACAGTTTAAACATAATAAAACAAGCTTTCACACACAGAATATAACATAGCAATTAAAAAAATATGAATATGATAATGATCTGAATATCAATGATTCCTCCAAGTGGCTTTAAATCAGAGTCTTATATCTAAGAGGCCTCATCATGTATTTCCAATGTTGTTGATAGTATATTAATTGACATGATGCACATTTGCACTACAGCCCTGCACTAAAAGGTTAGATTAGAACCTTTCGGATTTGACTTCTTGTCTTTCATTAGTTACGTTAACATATAACATCTGCGTAATGTGGAATTTTGATTGCTAATGCAAAAAACTTTAAGTTACAAGAGTGTTGTGATGGAGCAATTTTGTGTCCCAACCAATTTTAAAATCAAGCCTACTCTCGTGTGTAATTAAACATTAAGCATCTCTAGAATGCGAAAACGGAATGATCCTCGTTTCAACTCTGAAGATTCAACCTTACGATTGGTGGTAAATTCAGGTTCCGCCTTTAGCTGCATAGAATCTTCGACTATTCAGGGTCACCCCAAACTCAGCTTTTTTATATAGGCTATAGGTAGTAAAACTGCTTAACATTCTCCTAAAACCTTTCTGAAATTGCTGCATAAAGATGGATACATGAATCTGTTACATTTATATGATCTGCCTAATTTACCCTATACGACATTCATCTCACTCCACACTCCAGTTTGCATAAGAAGGCTATTTGGGTGACACTATGCTTGCCTGTTGTTCTCATCAACTGTTAATAGAAATATCCAGAACAAGATATTCAAACTCGTTAATTATTTTAACTTGAAAACTCAGTAGCTCTAATGTGCTTTATGTTCTATAATGTTATGAAAACATATCACCTTCAACAGTGGTGGTTCTTCAACCTGGGTCTCCTTGACCAAATAAAAATATGAGTCATTGGGTTGGGATAAAATGCACTGCGCTCCGTCCCAAAGCTTGTAAACCATCATTAATGATTTCACTAAAATAAAAATTGATACATTGCTGTTGAATATCAATATAATATTGTGGCATAAAATATTGCAATGTATCTCTGTATCGACATATTCGTACATCACTACAAATGATTATGGTTTTGTTTTAGAACCAACAGTGCAATTTTGATTCCACGGCTCTTGTAGAAGCCACACATAAAAACCCAAATAAATAAGACAACAGAAGATAATTTTGTTAAAAAGTGGTTTAGTGCTTATTTTAAAATGAAACATTTTGAAATATGCAACATAAAAAATGTACTCACAAGTCTGTTGAAATATATGTAAAGTTACATATTTTCTACTGGTTTCAAACTCACACAGCTCCAACTGATGCGACTGGCACCTAACCAGCTGTATCTAAGGAAGGCTGTTCACTGGTCATCCAGCTGAAAACTGTCTGAGAGCTGTCATCAGCTGATAATTGCTGCTTCTTTTAAAAGGCAAGATGAGACTAAGCCAACAGTGGGAGTAGCTAACAACGGTCAACCTGTCGGTATGGATCAATATTGTGGAAAGAAGGTAGATGTCTGGTTACCAGTGTGAGTTGAGAAAAGTGGGTTACAGGAAAAACTGGGGCATCACTGAGACTCAGGAGAGGTGTCTCCAGCCCAGCCTCCTGTCCTGATTTACTGCATGGCGAGACTGGCATGTGTGTGTGTGTTTGCGTGTGATTCAACCGTGGGAGTGCCCTGGACAGCCAAGGGAAAACTTAAGGCAGAGGAGGCAATCAGATAAGAGGCGGGCACCGGTAGACTTCATGTGGGAGAAGGGGGGGGGGGGGGGTGCAAATGTCAGACAGCCTATGCACATACACTTGAAAACTGCTCTGAGTTTCATTGGAATTTGTCACCTGTGTGTCCATGCGCTTGTCTATTAATGTGACAGTTGTTTAGATGACTAAACAAGGAGAGTCAACTGCAATGCTGCAGAAGGCAGAGGCTGCATATGTTAGATTGTGGTAAGAATGTATAGGGGAAAAAAGTGTTATTTACCCCCAATCAGCCACAACATTAAAACAACCAAGCTTCTTTTTAATTCTAGTAAATGCTCTATCCTGACATCATCATGCATTTTACTTTGACTCTCTTCTCCCACATATATGTTTAACAAGTATGTACAGCACAGCATACAATATCTATCTGCATATGCTTCCACCGAAAGTTAACTCCATTTCTGATTATTGCATTATTAATATTGCAATATTTATATATCAGTCCCCATTTTCCACTCATCTGGCACTTTCAGAGGCATCACTAATTTATTCCCTCTGCTGAATTTTTACAGAAACACTGGCCCTTTACTGCCGGGCCAAGTTATATCCTGGCTCCTTCTGTAAGCCTATATCCAGGATGGACACCTCCCCACGCTGCAATTCTACTCTCCAATCACTGACTCCTGTAATCAGATCAGAATAAAAATGTGGGTTAATGTGTAAACGGTGCACAGCTATTTGATCTTTGACTGCAGGCCACGAGCAGCATTGCAAGTAGATGGATGTGCAGTGTTGGGTTCCCAGGTTAGATTTTTAGTGCTTTAATTAGCTACTTTGGTTACCCTAAGAAGCAATGAGAGATTGTGTTATGTTGCACCAACTGTGAATAATCCAGTTGGTTGTCGTTTTTCCAGGTGTAACTAAATGTTAAACTTTTCCATTTTATTAAGTGTTTCTTTGGTAGGTTGGAAATTATCTGGGGATACAGCTAACACCCAAAGCAAAGTCCAGAGTAAAAAAGAAAAATCTGTAAAAATAAGTAAGCACACTGGTCAGACAATTACAGCTTTAAAAGCAAGATCATTTTATAGCGGGGATGATTTAACAAGGCAGTGTCTCACCAAACTATTTGGAAATGTGCAACTAGAACTGCTTTTAAATTAACTGCATCTTCCAATTCCCAAGTGTGTGTGGAAAAAAACAACTCTAGTCCAAAAAAATAAAAGTCTTGAATTTTGATTGTGAAACCATAACCAATGATTCTGTCAGAGCAATTACACTTAATCCCTAATGTAGGGTCACTCCACATCGTATGCATATGTGTAACTGTTGCAACCTTAAAATACATTTTGCTTCCACAGACCTCTGTATTTAACCGCCAAGGAGCAACAGCTCATTTAGCGTGTCTATTTCTATCAGACTTAAAACTGGTAAATGATCCATCCTGGGGAGTTGTGATAGCTTTCATTTGTATCTTGGATCACAAAAACTGGAAAATATTCACATACTAAGGTTTAAAAAAAAAAAAAGGATCAGATGCTGTTAAAATAGTATAATAAAAAAAAATAGAAATATAAACAAAAATGCATCAATGTTTACTCTCTCTGCTTCCACAGTAGCATGTCTTGGGAGGTGTGCAGTTTATCATAGTATTCCATTTTCAGATGGTCAATGCAACGTGGTATTTTCAAAGCTTGTTATACAATTTTATAATGTAATACTTCTTTAAACTTTTCCTCTGACCTGACCATGTGTTCCTTGTTCTTGATGATACAGTTTGTGAACGTTCTCTGACAAACCTCTGAGATCTTGACTGAACAGCTGGATTTAGACAGAGAAAATTACACACGGATGGACTGTATTTACTAATTAGGTGACTTTAGTGTATTGGACCTATTGGAATGAGAGTAAAGAAAGTGGAATACAAATTCACTCGATGCTCTTCAGATTTTATTTTCAAAAAAATTACACAAATGTGACTAATTTTCCTTCCACTTTACAATTACGCAGTCCTCGGTAATCTGTCACACAAAATCCTACTAAAGTACGTTGAAGTTTGTATTGTAACATGAAGAACATGGAAAAATAGAAAGGGTAATAGGACTTTTACAAAGCACTACATTTCGTGATCCCCTTCCTCTGCTTTATGACAGTGTGATCATCTTCACTGTTTCCACCTGTGTCCCATCAGGCTGGTTTTGTATATATGGCTCTGTCATTTTCTCTTCCTTTGTCAGTTCGTGTGTACTTGAGGTCAGTTTCTTTCTAGATTTCTGTATTAACTCAGAATGTTTTGTATTCACAACAGGTAATCTTGAGTTTGGACTTTGGTACTGCCTGCTCTTGTTTGTCTGCACCCTTTTGGTTGATGTTGAAGTTCATATTCCTAAAATGAAAAGGGCTGCAATAGCCTGGAGACAAATATTCTTTAATATTCTCTCTTTCATAACACTTGACCCACAATATAGTCCCATATGCAGCAAATAAACCCTGGAAATGAGTTATTTTTTTTAGCAAAACAGAAACTGAAAAGTAACACCTGTCAAAACAGAGACCAGACAATCAGGTGAGGTCTTCTGATGTATTGTGGAGAGCAGTAGGTGTCTCAGCTTACTTACATTTCTTCTATTGATTATGTCTGAATGCGTCTTGACTGATCTGAGAGTATGAGTGTGTGTACGAGCTAGACAGAGTGAGCGGTCAGTGGGTGGAAGAGCAGAAAAGAGGGCACGCTATATGCAGGCACTATAAAATTTTAATTTTAGAAAGGTCAGTTTTTCCTCACGGTCAAACGCAAAAATAATCTTCAAAGGAAGAGGGCCTGAAAAAGCCGCTCTCTGTTGGACTGCTGGGGATTAACCCGGCGGACAGAAAAGCTATGTAGTCCACACTGAGAGGAAGGAGCAGTATGAAAAGGATGCCTGTTAACATGCACCATAAGCTAATTAGTAACCATGGCAATGAACAAAAGACAAAGGAAACATGCCCTATATGGTAATCTGAAAAGGCTTTCAAATTGAAGTTTGTGGCGCATTACATCTAATAAACAGAGCCTAAATATGTTAGATACAAACATAATTGTGCAGATTGGTATGAATCCTCTGTATTATAATATAATCGCCTGGAAAAGATGGAATTGAATGATTTTACAAATAATTTTCATCATCACAAATGTTAGTGCAACGTACACCAATCCACTGGAAAGCAATCTATAACGTTGAACATAACCAGTATTTTGCAGCCTTGTGATCCTCCGAAACATTTGTGCCTGCACACGTGAACTCAATTCACTGCATTTACAAAACCACTTTAAAGTGACAGTCTGGACTTGGTAAGAAAAAAGAGAGAGAGGGACATGATTTGAAAAAAAACCCGACCCAAGCTCCCTCCCCCTCCTTTTCTGATTGGTCTTGAAGACGCGCCTACTTTTCCGTGCACGCACCAGGTCAATGGGCCAAGACGTGCGGAGAGAGATAAACCAACCAGAGTGTCAACAATAGAGTTATCGGAGGTGAGGATGCTTTTTTGGTTTGAAAAAGTCGGGACTAATGGCAGAGGCTTGATTCGGAGGCTCTGTGAAAACAGAAAACTGAGTATACACGCAGTTACGAGCACGAGCACACAGCGTTCATGATGATTGACAGCCCTTGGCATCAGTTGATTGGTTCAGGTGCACGGCACCGTGGCTTTTGTGCCATAGCCGAGATAAGGGGAGGCGGGACTTACCCATAATATTATAATTCATAAAATGACTTATTTTATATCAACATTTAAGGCCAGGAGGTCAATTTAATACAATTCTTACAATTTGTAATTCATTTAGAGATCCAGACTATCACTTTAAATTAAGGAAGTTACAAGACAGAAAGTACTTTTCATGGTGTTCCTTTCCCCCTACATATTACTACTGTTTTTATATGTAGTAAAATCTGACTTGCTTACCTGCAAGTCAGATTTTATGAGTCTTTGCACCAGAACTCTTTATTTTCCAGAAAAGATGAGCTTGTAGGCACAAAACTGAACATTTCACCAAAACTTGATTTTTCAATGAGGATGCATTTCATACTACTCTCTGTTATGACAAAACAGGCATATAGTGAAAGTATGCTACAAGAGATAACTTGCTTACTCTGAAGCTCTGAAGATAAGATAACCGTTTACCTTCCATTTCAGATGTGCTCTGTTATAAACAATCTTTAGTTTGGTTTAACTGTGTTTGCTTCCTGTCTTCTTAAACTTCCAGATGGTCGTAACAGATTGTCACACTGAATATATATTGCAGGTTTCTTCCTTTTTAAAGGTAGTTGTTCCTTTTGACTGTCACCACTTGCTTGATTGAGTTGAAGAATTCATACAAAATCAATGACTTAATTAAATTTGCTGTGTTTTCTTACATATGTTACTTTAGACAAACTGGCAAAGTGAAACAGAATCAATTTACGATAAGACTGTACTCTATAGGTGAATTTAACCTGCGTATATAATTGGATTACATTGATATGGATTTGATTCATAGTGTATCATTCTATATTTGGAAAGTCATTCAACAATTAAAAATGCCATGTGATAACATTTTTTCTAAATAGGCAACTGAAGAATATACTGACTTTGAGGTTTAGGAGAAAAGTCTTAAGTTATCATCAGCCACAAGGTATAAATGTTTTTCAAAAAAACAAAAAAACACTAAACATTTCATTTAGAAACATATTTTGTGAGTATGTAAATGTACAAAAATATAAAAAAAATGTTATTTTGAGTTGCTTTGGGTTACTAGGATGAGGTAAATCATGAAGTTTGTCTAACTACCTTTTAGCTTTTGTTTGTTTCTTGGGGTTCTCTGCAATTTTTCAACTCATGACATCTTTGTAACACAGGTAAAAGATCTATTACTAATCAAAGCTTGATAGGAGCCATCTTAAAAATATAAAAAGCTATTCCTTTAAAAGTATTTTTGAAAACACTTTGCCATCTGCACAACTGCTCAAGAAGAATATGATTTTACTATGACTTACATATGCTCTCCAGACATGACAGCTGTTAACTGAGACATGTGTGCATCTACCAAGCCTCATTTCATTTCCTTATCTGTCTTGTATTCTCTCAGGCAAGTGCAAATCCCCACAGAGGTATTTAAATGTCACAACACACCTGTATTCCAAGTTTGCACAGAATGCCTTGCCTAGTCTTGCTACCCCTCACACTGATCTGTTCTTTGCCCCTCCATCTGGCTGTTCTTGTCTTTTACTCAGATCAGTGCCATCTATGCACGCAAGCAGCTGGTGTGCCAGCCTGTGTTCTGGCCCCTCACTGAGCCCGTTCTCTCCTTGACCACCTAAGAACAAACTAAGTCTTTTATATTTAAGATAGAAAATCTTCATTCTAATTTTTGCACCCTTACTGAATCAACACAAATACTATAAGCAGAGTAAAAAGCAGCGTGATATTTTTAGTGCTGTACTGCTTGCTGCAAGCCTTGCTTAGCTGTGCTGTATAGTACAGAAGAAGAGAGAGATGCACAAAAAAACAAACCCACACAGAGAAACTCATGAGATTTGCATACACTATCTGCAGATTTAAGCGCACTAGCTAATGTGCCATTTCACAGCCTGACATTCCTTCCACTGAGCTGTGTACGTTGAGTCCAGTCGATCTGTCAAAACATTTTAGAGCTGCTGTGGAAAATGATTTACAATGCTTAGACTTGATTGCACACATATACACAGAAAGACACAAACACAACAGATAAAGAAACTCTGATACTAATCTCCAGTGTTTTTAGGAAATATGTTTCTAGACAAAACTCAAACAAAATTGACACTGCTTCAGTTACTTATAGCATTTGCTAAGACACTTCTTGAAAGACCTTGGAAAAGGCAAGGCAAATATATTTGTAAATCAGACTTTTAACCACATGGCAATTCAAGATGCTTTACATGATTTTGGGGAAAACAATACAATACATTATAGACACAGAACATTTGACATATTAAAACATATGACACTCCAGCTATCCTTAATCACTTAAAAGGTACCGCTGAATAGATTAGATTTTAGTTTTAATTTAGTAAAGTAGCTGCATAACAAGTGAAATCTGAAAAAAATAAATGATTGCACTAGCATTTAGGTTTTTTTCTCTGACATTCCTCAATAAAATCTATATCTCCAGCCAGTAAAACAGCAATATGTACGTCTTTTTACAATGCACCTAAAATCCAACCAAAAACCTGTGGAAAGAGTTGAAAGTTGATGTTCACACAGTATTCAATCTTACTGAACTTGAAAAGTATAATGTGCAAAAAATAGCAATAAAAAAAATCCAGCCTTTATATATACAAAGCTTGTGGAATCATACCCCATAGAGTTGCAGCTGCAATTCTAGCACAACGTATTCTATATATAAACCATGCTACCCTTTTCTTCACTTCAGAATTATGAAATACCTTGTGATGGTCTACTACATACAGTCTTGATAAATTACATCGTTGCTGTTATAAAGTAGCAAAATGTGGTACTGGTGTACACTCTCCTGAGTAACCAATGCAGTTTTAAAAAAATTTAATAAGAAACACAAAAACAAATCTATTTTTCTGCACACACAATCTTCTAGCTCAACAAACCATTGAACGTTATTTTCTATTTTCTTGCAAGACGCTTTCACAGATTGTGACATGTTATTCTAATGCCATGCACTGCAGACCGTTTTATTTGGTCACCAGCTTCAAAGCAAAAGGAACAGATTGACAATCTACTCTTCTCAGTAAAGATTTGAGTTAAGCTAAAAGCGTTGCCATTTCAAACACTTGAAGCCTGCAGGACAGGATCGTGAAGATGTAAGTGTGTAACTGAGCATGACTATTCATATTAACATTTATTATGATTTGAGGCAGCTAAAGCAAAAGGCATTTGTGCTCCTTACTTGTGTATGTGTACAGAGTATACAACATTTATAGAGTGTGTATTTGTGCTGTTTTCAAGGCAAGAGTGTGCTCAGTTGTATGCATGTAAGCCTGAAGCAGAGAAACAGCCTTTGGCCAAAAAACTTAGGCTAAGTTTGTAACTTCGTAACATTGCCTGGGATATCAAAGTTGTCTTGGTTCTGTTATTAACATTTTCTATACAGTTTGGCATATACTGTACGTGGTAAATCTACAAGCTACAAGCTTAGATTTCATGATTCATATTTCACCACACATCAAGCCATTAAATAGAAGTAGCAGGTCACAGTACTGATGGTGTAAAATTCTATAAAGTCAAAGCGTTTTAACCTTTTAAATGAATCCTTCTATTCAAACTATTACATCAGCCAAAACAAGCCAGTTACTACTTCTATCACTCAGCCAACAGACATATCCAGTCTGCCTGCCACAAAGCATTACACCATATCAGCTCGACAATCATTTATTTTTCCATAGGGCAGAATTATATCAGTACATGAACACAAAACCAGCCATAAAGTCATATACATATGGTGTACGGCTGTGTTGGCCTACCCACTGGCGGTCTGTGAGGATGATGCTCAATTGTTTAGTTCTGGACAATTTCCTTCACAACAACCCCAATGCCCCTCTGGTCCCTCATAGGCAGAGGCTTTGCTTCATTACACAACGTTCAAGCCCTGTTCCAGGAACTCTCGTAATTGGCTTCAATGTAATCAACGTACCGAATCCAGTTTGTTTTGAATTAACCTCAAAGTCAGCAGGAGGTGCAAGTTTAAAACAAGTGCAAACTCCCCAGTGGCTGAGAGTGCATAAAGCTTCAGGCCTGAAGAGAAACGATGCAGTAAGGAGAAGAAGTTAAACGAGTCTGGAAAATTACTTTAGTAGCCACACACTTTTCTGGCCTTGTGTACTGAAAATTTGACATAAAATTGGGGCTGTAGGGCTCCAATGGCTTTTAGATAATTCAATCTGATTTGCCTTCAATTATTTTCCCCTCCAGCATGGTTTGAGGCCATAGCTGGCAAAGGGATATGATGGTCATATTAATATTAGCTTAAACATTTCCTGGGTTAGAAACACACACACAAAAAAAATATTTATTACACTGATGGGGGCTGTGGGACACAATTTTAAAGGGAGGTATAAAACTTAATTTTTTATCTTTAATGATGTATTTGTAGTTAGATTTTCTGCAATTTAATACATGATATTCTCTAATCTATACAGGTTCAAAATATTACATACACATTCTTATTTGAACAGAAAGCCAAGTCTTTTAATCATAGGTGGTCACTAGAATCTGTTATATCTCGATAAAACCAAAGTCTTTTAACGGAAGTTACACTGTAACTATGGTTCTGTGAGTTCCTGGATGACTGCCAGTGGCAGTATAAAACAGAGTGAATATGTCCCTCGCGCTCCGCGCAGGTCGAGTTAAAATGTAAACAAAGTCGCGTAGCGACCCGTAGCCCATGTGGGCATGAGTCTATAAATAGCACGCAGGGCTACACCCGGCCTCCCAGGATCTTCTCGCGGAGAAGAGTTCCGAGTGACCGGCCTGACTGGCAGTCATCCAGGAACTCACAGAACCATAGTTACAGTGTAACTTCCGTTCTGTTTCGTTCCCTTCTGACTGCCAGTGGCAGTATAAACAGAGTGGATGACTTATACCAGCGGTGTCACGAGGAACGTGGTACTCACCCACCTCTCAGGGGGTAGAAGCCAGGGGCAGGACCGCTGATGCCAGCGCCGATTCCTGGCCCACATCCAGGCGGTAGTAGCGTGCAAACGTGCACGGTGCCGTCCAGGATGCCGCCGCACAGATGTCTCCCAGAGGGACGCCCCTCATTGCCGCCCAGGACATTGTGATGCCCCTGGTGGAATGGCATACGATATCTTGAGGAGCAGCCGCACCCATAGATTCATATGCCAGTTTGATAGCGTCCACCACCCAGTGCGACAGTCTCTGTTTTGAGAGGGGGCGCCCCCTGTTCCGTCCCCCGTAGCACACAAACAACTGGTCCGATTGTCGAAGCGCCGCTGTAGCCGCCATGTACAGCTGCAACGCTCGAACTGGACACAGCAGGTTCGCGGATCTCTGTTCTTCAGAGCGGAACGGAGGAGGACAGAATGCCCTGAGCCTAATGGGCATGTTCACATAGCCTGAGGGTAGAACCTTGGAGAGGAAGGCCACGTTGGGTCACAGAGTCGCCCCAGACCCCCCTGCCTCCCAACGCAGGCACACAGGGCTGACTGCAAGTGCGTGAAGCTCCCCGACGCGCTTCGCTGTGGCCACTGCTAACAGGAAGACAGTCTTAACGGACACAACCCATAAGGGGGCCGTGCACATTGGCTCAAAAGGCGGCCTGCCCAAGGCCTTCAAGACCAGGGGGAGGTCCCATGTAGCCGCAGGACAACGTCGGGGGGGGGCGCAGCCGGCGAGCACCCCGGAGAAACCGAGTCACCAGGTAGTGTGCTCCTACCCCTCTGCCATCAATGCGATCATGTCCGGACGATATGGCTGCTACGTGCACCCTCAAGGTCAATGCTGCACGTCCAGCGTCGAACAGGGCTTGGAGGTACCTGAGGACGTCAAGCACCGAGCAGGACCTCGGTAGCACACCCCGGTCCTCGCACCATGCTGTAAAGCCCCTCCAGCAATGAGCATAGGTCGCCACTGTGGAAGGAGCCCTAGCACTCTGTAGTGTTCGCCGGATCGAGGGCTCCAGATCTACCGGGAGCTGCGAGTCCCCCTCAGTGGCCACACAGTGAGCCGAAGGCGGCCTGGGGACGGGTGCCATACCCTCCCCTCCATCTGACTCAAAAGGTCCTTCCTCCCAGGAAGCCGCCATGGTTCCCCGTTCAACAGGCGGTGGAGAAGTGGGAACCAGACTCTCATAGGCCACTCGGGAGCCACCAGAAGAACCTGATGGAACGATGAATTCACCCTGTGGAGAGTTGGCAGAATCAGTGGCCATGGCGGAAACGCATACAGCAGTTCGTCTGGCCATGCGTTGGCGAGAGCGTCCATCCCCAGAGGAGAGCTGGCCTCTGTCATGGAAAACCACAGGGGGCAATGTGTGGTGCTCCGCGAGGCAAAAAGATCGACGCGGGCCCTGCCATAGCGCTCCCAGATCCCCTGCACTACCTGGGGATGCAATCTCCACTCCCCCGGGGGAAGACGCCAGCGTGACAGGAAGTCCGCCACGGAGTTCCTCGTCCCCGGAAGGTGCATTGCCCTCATGGAGGCGAAGAGGGGATAGGCCCAGGTCCACAGCCTGTGAGCCTCCCGCAGAGACTGCAGCGATCTGGTCCCACCCTGATGGTTGACGTGGAACACCGCCGAGGTACTGTCTGTCCGGACGAGGACATGCCTGCCCTTGATATAAGGCCAGAAGTGCCTCAGCGCCAAGTAAATCGTCCGCAGCTCTAGGACATTTATATGTAGGCCCTTCGCCCACGGACCCCACTGGCCCTGGATGAACCGGCCCTGCCACAGCACCCCCCATCCTTGGGGCGATGCATCGGTTGTCACCACTTCCCTCCTTGCTGGGACACCACCGAGGGAGACGCCGCGTTGCAGATACGCCCAGTCCCCCCACCGACGGAGCCACACCACGCAGCTGCGTGTGACCGGCACCCTGACCCGTTTGTCCAGACGGGGGTCCATGTGAAGGCCACCGAACCACCTCTGTAGGGGCCGGAGGTGAAGCAACCCCAGAGGCGTCAGGGTTGACGCTGCACTCAGCATCCCCAAAAGTCTCAGCCACAAGCTGACTGGGGGTGCCGCTCCGAGCTGAAAGGCCCGGATCAGGCCTAAGATTCTGTCCACCTTCTGTGCAGTCAGGCGGGCCTCCATGGTCACAGAGTCCAAGGCCATGCCTATAAAAGTGGTCTGTTGGGCAGGACCCAGCTGACTCTTCTGTCTTTTCACTGTCAGCCCCAGTGCCCCGACATGGGCCAGGACCTTGGATGTGGCACGTCTCACCTCCCGAGACGAGGGCGCACAGATGAGCCAGTCGTCCAGATAGGGCAGGACCTTCAGCCCTGACCGGCAAAGGGGGCTCAGGGCTGCCTTCATGCACCTCGTGAACACCCGAGGGGCGAGGGACAGGCCAAATGGCAGGAGCGTGAACTGGTAGACCCTTCCCTGAAAGGAGAACCTCAGGTACTTTCTGTGCTCTGGATGGATGGGGACATGAAAGTACGCATCCGTCAGGTCTACCGATGTGAACCATTCTCCTGGACAAATGGCCTGAAGGACATCGCGGATGCGAAGCATCCGGAAGGGAAGAACTTTCAGAAATTGATTTAGACCCCTAAGGTCTAGCACCGGCCGAAGCGACGAATCTTTCTTCGGTATGAGAAAGTAGGTTGAGTAAAAACCGTCTGCCTGGAAAAGTGCCGGCACCTCCACAGCGGCCTTTTTGTCCAGGAGAGTCTGAATTTCCTGTAGCAGGACCAGGGATCGCACCGGGTCTGTGACAGAGGTCACCCTGATCCCAGACGGAGGTGGGGGCCGACGGCGGAACTGCAACCTGTACCCACTGGATATGGTGTTCCTTACTCATGCATCGCTGCAATGGGCCTCCCAGTAGGAAAGGTGCTGGGGTGAAAACCTCTGCGCCGCCGGCCCCTGGCCCTCAGGCCATGTCCCTACGCCTGCTCGGGCCCCTGGGGGGGCGGCGGCCCCGCTCCTGCCCTGCCTGCATTCTGCGGGGTGGGGCTTGCCCATACCTGGGCTGCTGGCCGGTCTCCGCCCTAGCCCGGCTGCCCCGCCCATATTGTGGCGGGGCAGCTGTCCGAAACGGACGTCCAGGGTCCCTTGAGGCCCGGACTCCCCGCTGCAGAGCCGGGGTGGCCGTCGCGCCAGTACGCCTGCCCCAAACCTCTGGGGACTGACTGGACTGCCGCCGTCGCTCCAGGGCCCTCTCCGCTTCTGGGCCGAACAGCTGGCCCGGAACTACCGGTAGCCCCCGCAGCCCCTGCCTACAATGGTCCGAGACAGGCGCCTGCGCCAGCCATACCTGCTTTCTTGCCACCACCAAAGTGGCCATTAGACGACCAAGTTCCCTTGTCATCAGCCCGAAGGCCTGCAGGGCTGCGTCATTCGTGTCCAAGGGTGTCTCAGCCGTGCTTTGTTGCAGCATCTGGGACTGGGCCAACATTAGCACGGAGAGAGTGTTGCCCATCCGGGCCATACGCGCCGCGGCGTCATAGGCCCTGCAAAGGAGGCTGTCCGTGACCCGGCACTGGGCACTCGGGCAACGGACACTCTCCCTCAGAGCCTCGTCTGGTGAGAGGACCAGTGAGGCTATACAGTGGTCCACGGAGGGCATGTGGTCCAGCCCATGGGCCCCCGGACTGCGCATTGACGCCAGGGTCCTTGCATCCCTACCCGGGTGGGAGAACTGCCTGGGGTCCGCCCAGCAACGCTTCAGCTCCTCCAGAAATGCCGGTGACGGCGGAACCTCGAATGCAGGAGCTGCGGGAGCCCGGCGGAAGAAGGGGTTCCCTGTTGGGCGGCCTGCCAGGGTGTCGTCCAGCCCGATCCTGGCCAAGGCCGCCTTAATAATTGCCTGCAATGGGCCCGGTCCCTGCCCCGGGTCAGAGCTCAGCGAATCCCGGTGTGAGGATTCGGAGCCCTCATGGCCCCCCCAAGCTCTGGGGCTCGGACCGCTGCCCCCGGTGACCTGGAGAGGGGTCTGGGTCTGCTGTGAGGGACTGGAACTCTGAATTAGAGGCCCTCATGGAGATCATGTCCTCCGAATCCCCCCCTGACTCCCAGGCCCCGCCCTGGAAGGCTGGCATAGGAGATGGGGGCCCCAGTAACGCCTTCAGCTGCTCCACTTCGGCTCTTAGAGAGTCCAGCTCATGCCGAGAGGGATGCTGCTGTCGTCCCGTCTTTGCCTTTGGGCCACCGTGATCCCCCACTGGCGCGGCACGCCTCCTGGGACACGGTTGGGGTATACCCGATGGTGGCAGATTGGTTGGGAAAACATGGCTTTCCACCTGGTGCAGCCTGTCCTCCCTCACTGACAGCGGTAGAATGCCACAATTCATACACGGGTCAGTGAGGGCTTCCCTGAGGTGACCCACGCCCAGACACCTGGGACAGAGGTCGTGGCCGTCCTCCACCTGGAGATCGGCCCCACACGACGTGCACGCCAACATTTCTGTGAATGAGTGCAAGCACAACACTGGGGTGTCCGAGCGAGAACTTCAATAAAACTGAAGAGCGCGAATCGGACCCCCCCAGACTATAGGGCGCTGTGCGCCGGCCAGGTAATCCGAGCGAGAGCTGTCGTACAACGCAGAACGCGGTCGGAACCTCCGGCCACTTACCTGTTAGTATCAGCTGTCCGCTTTCCTCTCGTCCGGAGAGATGCGCCAGCTAATTCAACTATGGAAGAGGGCGAGCCGTCTCTGTTGAGCCGCTCACCTTTTCCTACTACAAACACAAAGAGAAAATGCGTCAACACCCGCCGTAGAGGGCTACACGAGCACTCCGACTGTAAGTCACCGGCAAGCTGACGCCGTTACACACTTAAACGTGCTTACCTCTTTGTGGACCTGCAATTCAAATAAGTGCCGAACACGGTACTCACGGAGCGAGTTACAAGCGGAGAACGTCAGGTAACCCGCGAGAAGATCCAAGAGGCCGGGTGTAGCCCTGCGTGCTATTTATAGACTCACGCCCACATGGGCTACGGGTCGCTACGCGACTTTGTTTACATTTTAACTCGACCTGCGCGGAGCGCGAGGGACATATTCACTCTGTTTATACTGCCACTGGCAGTCAGAAGGGAACGAAACAGAACTTCTGTTAGTAAACATAATTTAGAGCAGCATATAAATGATTTACAATTGGATTTAGCAAACTTAAGAACAATGGAAAACTTCAAGTAACTCTGTTTAGATCTAAAACAGAGAGCTGCAAGTTAACAAAATATGGAACAATCTATTAGAGTTCTTTCTAAACAACTGCACATTCCAAGGTGATCTCTTAAAAACAATTTTGCATGTCATTACGTTACTCAGGTCTGGAGGGACCGGCCTAAAGAAAAAGTGAATTGGTGAGGAAGCTGAGAAATAACCCAGAGACCACCAAGCCTAACATAAATGAAAGGATGGAATCCTGTGTTTCTAAAATGACACCTTCAAGCTCCTCTGAAATTCACAGCTGCACACACGGATGAACCAAATGCCCTCTTGAGAAAGAGTTTATTTTTAAACAAAACCTTATTAGGCCAAAATGACAAGAAAGGCTGCTTGAAGATTCCAAATGAACCATTTGAAATAACTCCACTGTTAGTGGCATAAGGTTAACTCGACAAGACAATTATGCCAGGAGCTGGTTGACGCTCCACACCTGTTAAGTTACTTTAACCAAATATTTCTGGGGGCATATATGCTTTTGTGCCTGTATATATACTGTAATATTTAACTGTATACTGTTGTGACCCTTTGAAATTTCAAGACAATTTGAAATAAATGCCCTCGTCTTACTATCTGAATGAAACTTTGAGCCCTTGTGAGAAGTCTGAGGAATGGAAAATCTATAAAGTAAAGTCTTTACAGTGATTCATCTGTGATACCTTGTACACAAATAAGTTAAATCCAAAATATATGGCAGCCAGAATAGTAGCATCTATTATGTGAAAGCACTGAGCTAAATTCAGCAAACATGCTGAGTTCCTGTGAACCAGAACAAGTGAGTGTTTAAACAAGTATTATGACGCCTACACAGCCCACGCTGCATGTTGAACTACATCAGTAAACCACAGTAAAGGTCTAGCAGGTCATCAGCAGTAACAACAACAGCTGCTGAGAATAGCCTTGTAAGGCTTTACTGACTGTCAGCATGCTGCTTGGACTCTGAAGCAGCAGGCACCAGCTGGCTGCAGAGCAGCACTGTGGTGTTTCACGCGGAGCTCAAGGGGCTTCTGGGAGGTGTGTGTGTTTGTGTGTGTGTATTAGATGTACACAGGCCTATGGCGAAGGGACAAAAACCAGACAAAGTGCATAACTAAGGAGGAACATCAAAAGGATAACGGGTGTTAAACTACAGCAGAAAAATGCAAACATGCATAGCACTTAGGTCATATGCTGATAAAGTTAGTTTACTGGAACAAAACCCTCATACAAAGGTTTCTCTATTACGTCGCATAAATAATAATCATTCTAGACAACCACTTTACAATTAATTTATATATATATTTTTTCTATCTTCCTACATTTTCCTACTAGGACCCAGTGATTATTTTATGCTTTAGTTTCCTCTTCTCATTACTGACATTACGCCACAAATTGCTATTCTTTTTGATTTAGGTTATTTAATCAGTTTTGGGATTAATGCTACTTATGTCCCCAGCCCCCAATTGCTATTTTTGTGTTTTACAGTTAAATTAGTACATATCATTGTCTTTTTATATATTGATTTGATGAGTGTTAGTCAAAGAGGGACAGAGTAAATAAAGACACACTAATATAACCCAAACTGGTGAACTCGTGACTCTGAAAGTGAAGCTGTACATCTGTCTAAAACCAATGGAAGAGCAGTTAGTCACATCTGTATAAAACTCCAAATGATCAGAATTTAATAAAAGGCTACAAGCTGAAAGGGAACCAATGCAGAAGATCAGGGGTACTATAAATGTTCAATGTTAATAAAATATATCATCTACTCTCCCATAATCTTACTGAAACTCGCTTTTAAAATAATTTACCATCTCTGTGTCCTGACATGATAGATTCATCTGGGCTTCAGCATTATTCACTGTAGCTTTTCCTTCCCCTTGTTGATAGACTGCAATTGCTTCACATTGTGGCTCAAGGCCTCATTTTATTTATACTGATGCAGTTGAACTTACAGTACATGTTCTCTCAAAGCTGCAGTTAGGCCCAAAATTACACAAACTATTCACAGATTTAGACTTAAAACTATTTTTTATACAAGATGTTTGTTGTTAACAGGAAAACACTAATACAACATTATTAGAAAATGCATATGTTTTTTTGAACATAAATATAGTTTTTGTGCTTCGAATAAGAAGGGGAATGCTGAAGTGCCAAGAAGTTCAGTTGTACAGAAGGTGTGCCTTATGTGGAGGCTACAGAGCTCACAGTACCTGTCCAGAGTACAGTTTTTAGCCCCTAGTCATGTAACACATTTTTTCCCCATCTGTCGTTCTTCTTGTTCAGTAACAAACAGAGTCCCCCAATGCCACAAAACCTACAAAAAGGTAGGTTAAATTTATTTAAGGTCTTCTCAACAATAAATGGACAGATCATGATTAGCATAGGCAGCGAGCAAAAAAAGAGAGAAAAAGTCTCACTCAAATGAATATTTTGTGTCAAACCAGCATCAATTCTTACAGGTACACTTGCACAAAGTCAGGGATTTTGTACGAATTTAGGCAAGTCTTTATTGTGATTGCACAGTACAGAGTATGCAAGTACCACGACATTAGAGTACAGCTCTCTCTTTGTGCAAAAGTGATATAAAACATTTAAATAGCTAAATAAAAACCGAAAATAAAATCTTAAATATGTAAAATATAAATAACAAAACAAGGGCATGCACTATATACCAATTAACAGGAATATAAATAGACAGAAAATTTGGCAATTCGATGCTCAAACATCATACAATTATACCAAACAGGTGCTAATAATCATCAATGTCACACGTAGGTTGAAACAGTCGTCAACTGAAACAGAAATAGGGTGTAGGAGGCTTAAAACTTGGTTAGGAACAACCAAACTCTGCTACCAAGGTGAGGTTGTGGAAGAGGGTTTCATGTCATGGCAAGACTGAGCGCAGCAACAAGACACAAGGTAGTTATACTGCATCAGAGAGGTCTCTGACAAAGACAAAGATTTCAAAGCAGAAGGGTATCAATATGTCTCGTTCAAGATCTTTTGAAGAAGCAAAAAGACATGGGCAGCATTGTGGATTGTAGATACAGTGGTCGGCCAAGAAAACTTAGTGAAGCAGATGAAAGACACACCAAGCTTATTACCCTTTAAAACTAGAAGATGTCCAGCAGTGCCATCAGCTTAAAACCGGCAGAAACCAGTGGGTCCCAGGTACACCATCTACTGTCTAGAGAAGTCTGACCAGAAATGGTGTTCATGGTAGAGTTTTAGCCAAAAAGCCTTACCTTGGAAACAAGGCCAAGTGACTTAAACATGCACGAAAACATAGGAACTGAGGTGCAGAAAAATGGCAGCATGAGATCTGGAGTGACGAGTCAAAATTTTAAATATTTGCCTGTAGAAAGTGGCAGTTTGTTCATCGAAGGGCCGGAGAGCAGTACAATAGTGTCAACAAGCAACAGTGAAGCATTTTGGAGATTCCTTGAACATTTTGGGCTGCATTTTGGCAAATGGAGTGGGAAATTTGGTCGGGATTAATGGTGGTCTTCATGCTGAACCTTCAGGGAAGCGTATAATTGGCCCCAAATTTATCCTGGAGCAGGACAATGACGTCAAACATACAGCAAAGGTCATCAAGAACCATCTCTCTCTCTCTCTCTCTCTATATATATATATATATATATATATATATATATATATATGACTATCTAAAAAAACAGTAATGGATAAAGGGAAAAATGTGTATTTACACCTCTGTCCATGCAGCAGATGCGCAGACATCTTTAACTTTAGACACAGACTGCAGGTAACTTCTGTGAAGTAATAAAAAACAACAAAAAAACAACAACAATTGCCATCACCAGATCATCTCACAATCCGGCACCGCGATCAATGCCTCTCGTTATCCAGAAGCTTAAAGTGCATTCAAGAGTTATGGAGTCGTTGGAGTGAGTCTGTGACCAGAAATTGACTCAGACATGAATGGAGTTCAGGAAGATGTCCAGAGGACCCGAGACTTTAGAAACTCCATGCAGATTAACACATGGCTGACCGCAACCCCCAAGAGAGGAACAGAGGCAAGCCCCAGGGGAACATCCAGGAACTACAATGCAGGGGCCCGGGAGGCCGTAGGTACGAACCCATGGGCTCCGCTGGTGAACCGCTATACCTGGTCAGGCCCAGTCCAGAGACCAGGGGCGTCCCAATCTCCCAACAGTGCCCCGACCAGGGATCGGCCACCAGGGGTCCCTTGCCGGGGTGACGACCCCCCCAGGCCATGCACAGCCAGCGAGTCCAGATCCTGCAACGGAAAGCGCCAGATCCCACTTCTGCTGAGCCACCGAACGGCACCACCCAACAATTCAAAACTGCCACGCCCAAAAGAGGTGCCCCAACCAACACAAGGAAGACCTCAACGACACATTGTCCTCCCCAGGCCCGGCCAGGTATGCACCAGGGCCGAGCGGGACCGCACCTGGGCCCCAAGCTCCAGACATCGCAAGCCACAAATGCACCAGCATCAGTCAATGGCAGGAAGTGACAGAGGGGAAATAGGTCCCCATTAGATGTAGGGCCTGAGGTGCGCAGGGTGAGAGGACAGCCGAAGACCCAACCTGATATTCGAACTACGAGGGGAGAGCACCTGTGCTAGATAGTAACCACCTATCCACCAGCAAGGGAGTCCTCCAGAGCCACCTGCGCATGGATGGCCCCTGCGCTGAGGCAGTGTCCCTAGTGCACCAACTGGCCCAAATATCCAAGTGACATACCTACCTAGACCTGGAATACACCGAAGCCCCGGGGGGTCGACATCCACCACGCTGACCACTGCTGTCCGATGGCTCAGCAAGCAACCGAACCCAGTGCCCCCACTGCACATCCACTAACCTACCAGCCTGCCAGTCCACCGTGGAGCCTGACTGACACCGGCAAAATGTCTGACCCAGTTAAATGCCCGACCGCAGCACCCCGCAGAGCACAAGAATAAAGACCCAGGAGCTTTGTCCAATGCCAAAAAGAATGACTGGGTCAAGAAACACTGCCCACCAACCGCAGCCACCAGCTAACACTCCAACGTGCAAATACAGCGAGCTGTAACAATCCTACGTCTTTATAAAACAAGGATAAGACCAGCATGAATATAAAAAGGAACAACACTTGGGCTATCGTGTGGAATATTACGGTAATTAGAAAATGCTCTCTACCAAGTATGAGAGAAGAATATGTCTCTCTCTTCAGTAAACCATGAAATTTACTCAGAGATTGTACATTTGTACATACTGTGAAATGTAGAAAGTTCAATGTGATGCTGAAAATAAAAAAAATCCTCCAAATCTTGTTTCTATACTGAACTGCAAAAATAATAATAAATAAATAAATAAAAATCTCTCGACAGACACAGTGCTTTAAGAAGTCAATAGAAAGCTCTTGAGTCCTGCAGGGAGTAAGATAACAGCTACATGTCAGAGATTCCACCTGTGGGGACTTTTTCTTGTGTTGGGAATGGCAGCCCTGAAGTCCCCGTGGAGATGGCTCTGTTCCCAGGAGGTCTACTGCTTGGAACCTTTTCTCGATAACTTGTGACAGCGCGCACACACACAAACACACAAATCAACAAAGAAGTTGACATTTTACTGCATCTGGAATCCGACAGACAGCTTAAAATTGAGACAGGTGCAACACTGCCGCTGCGTTGTCATCAGCCACATCTCTGGTTCTCACTTGGTTATAATTTATTATCATCTGAACAACTGTGTTACTTCCCCTTGCATCCTCTGTCACAACCTAACTTGCACACTCCAGCCGTTGTTCACAGAGTAAAGGCATGCTTTTATGTTTATGCATGATATCTCAAATGAAGTATGACTGAAAGGCTTTGGGTGACTGCAGTAGGCTTTGAAGTTGGAACAAAGAGAATTCCTGCTCGTCCCATGATACAGGCCTTTCTTTCTTTCTCCCACTCTTTTCCTTTTCTCACTCCCTTTTTATGTCCCTAAATAGCACACCTATAATCACCTATTCCTTTTTAACTCACCTCAGTAAAAAAGCTCTGGTGATGGTGATTTATCCTCCTTTCTTGGGTTGGGATGGTTAAAAACTGTTCAATGATCCCTCTACTTATTGTACTTTCTCCAATTGTTTAGTGACTGAGGCCCAAAAGGAATGATGATTCAGCTGACAGCAAGGTCAAACACTCTGTCCATAATAGCAGCTAGATTGTACAGACGTAAACCTGAAAAGCAAAAAGCAAAAACAAAAAAACACACATGGCAGAATGCTGAAGATGCACACAGTTACATCCAGGTGCATGATGTTTAGAAAAGGAGAGGTGCAAACATGGCCAATATCTTCAGGTCTGAGGAGTTGCACCTCTGGGCTCTGAGCTATCTTTACCTGCTTAAGTCCTCAGACGGTTAACCCACTGCGCCCTTACAACAAACAAAGCAGATGGTCCCCCGAGGTTTGTTCCATCCAAAGACAGATTCTGCTTAGTATTGCTGACAATTATCATTAGCTGTTCAAATAACTGTGGTTTTATATATATATATATATATATATATAGGTACAGTTGAGACTGAATTTTAGAGATGCAACAAGTCACAGATGCAGCATTTGAAGTTTAATTTAGAGCGTGTTCTGATAAAATAAAGCAGGCTAAAATCAGCTAGTATGTAAATACCTATAAAATATATAATCTAATATTGTTTGTTGTGAACTGCATATCTTAATGTAAACCTTTCAGGTTTGCAAATGAAAATTCTAGAAGGCATTGACATGATATTCTGTGCTGTTTCATATATACCAATGTCGTCAAAGTCGGCCCTGGTCTCTAAGTTTTGTTCAGTAATGCATTCACCGCTCCCCCTGAGACCGCTGAAGCCATGCTTTTATCCTCCACTCATCCTGCTCTTTGCGGGGCAAGAGCCTGGGGGCACACTGCTTTCTCTGTTCAGCATCCCGCAGTGCTGGCCACATCTGTGTGTGTGTGAGAGTGTATGTCTTAGTATATGCATTTGTGTGCGAGTAACACACAGTTTTCTCTCATCTTGCATCATTTTCTGCATATGTGTACAAACAGCATAATGTAAAGTCCAGTGCTGTTACTGTGTAGAATAAATGGAGGCATGTGTTTATGTATTGTGCTTCTTTTAGGAATCTGTATATGCAGTCATATTTACATTTTTCCTAAGCTACCTCTTTTTCCTAATGCTGTGTAATAGGCAAAAAGTTTCAAAAGTTGATAAAAAACCACCTTCAAGTTACTAGAGGTGAGACGGATATTAATTTTACATGAGGAATATTTCCAAAATTGCTTTCATTTTCCATGTAGAGCATATAAGGACAGGGTGTTTACATCATTTACAAGATTTTTCCACTTTTGTGAAAGTATACTAAACAACATATGTAGCCATTAGCACTTGCTCCTGGTTTGCTTTGTTCTTTTTAGTTCATACTTGAAATTACATACTTCTCTTGTGAGAAGTTTCTAATGAAGGAAGGATGTGCTTAAATAATTCACATATCCAGCTTTTGCTGCTTACTAGCTATACACACAAATAATTTGTTCCTACAAAAAGCAAGAAAAAAACACCGTATTCATTCAGTTGTTGCCAACAGCAACTGTTACTTTAACCATAGTTTGATAGCCATGGCAATACACCATTAATTAAAAGTAATCTTAAATATTTTAGGAGCATTTCTTGGGAATTTTTCCTAAACCATTAACTATGGCAAGTTGAGATGGTTGCACAAAACTAACCACAAACTATTTTGACTCACAGACTCGAAATTGTTTGTGCTCGACAATTCAGTGTAAACACTAGGCCTCCATTTTTACAGGGAAAAGTGTTACACTTTAAAAACATATAACCAGCAGCCGTCTTCTTCCAAGGTCGTCCAAGATCTGAGATCATTATATGTGTAACTGCACTGCCTGTGAACGGATCCAGGGTAGGAAACTAATGATGGTCATTTTGCAGGAGGTCAGGGTGTCGCATGATAATACTATTCACCTTATGACGTTTACCTCAACAATAATTGTGGTGTGACCTAACCTGTAGAAGCAAGCAGGATGTATTTTTCATGACCAACACTGTTACAGCTTACAGTCCAAAGATTGGGGGACAAAAAAATCCTAAACAAATACGTCCTTAGAGGCTACATCCAGAATAGACTTAATATGGGGCAAGAAATGGGGGCCCATTTATTTTTGTAGAAAAAGGGAAAAATAATCAACAACAAACCTTAAACACAAACGAAAATCTTTATTTTTGTGTCCACTATGCACAAATTATTAAATAAGAATTTGCTTCTGCAAAAAAGTTGTATATATTTGGAAGAAGGTAGTTCCACAACATGTCAAAAACAAATTTATGATCTTTCTTTTATTGAAGATGAGCGAAGCTAACAGGTTCTGGAAGGAAACCTTGACACACAACAGTGACACTCGAAAACTCATTTCAGAGTTCATCAAGGTATTCTTAGACCTGCAGAGGTATGCAGTCCCTCCAGTATTCTGACATGGATGCTACTGGTGCTCAACACATTGCGCATGGTGAATACAGCTGCGCTGTGACAAGGTCAGTTTTGCTACATTTCAAAATACTTGATGCCTTCATGTATAATAAATCAGTGCTTGCCCAATAACATGAATAGCAGACATTTTTAAAAAGCCGGGCTCAGCAGTGTCACGTCTACCTTGTCAAAGATTCAACGAGCTACATGTATCGGTCAGGTAGGGTATTTATTTTGTGGATATTTTCCCTATACAAGTCCACTACAGTATATAAAAAAAAAAATCAATGTTGCGAACTGTATTTTAACTAATGGTAATACTAACTTTATTTTTACAACCCACATTATGCTATTGTCTGATTTAGTTCTTTGTCAAAACTTGTAATAAATTACATTTGAGTTCATTTGAAAGCATGGAAATATCTTTTTTTTTAAACTAATGCTGTATTTGGGTTGTAGCCAACCAACTTTGTTTGTAGCTACTGGAAGTTACTGACTGTTAAACCTAAGCGCTAATTCTTTTTGAGCTAGGGCAAGAACTCTGTAATGGGTGTGCTTAATGGTCTGATCCCAGCGGGACATTGCTGAAAAACCTCAAAAAGAATTCTGATCATATGACAAAACTACGTTAGATGAGTGATTGTGATGGAGGAGCAGTGACTCTAAATAAAGCTAATCTGTCTGATAGAGCACCTCACTGGTTTTGGTATTGGTATTTCCCTGGTTGGTCAATCTAATGAGAAAGTTAATTTTAAACTGCTGATTTCTAAAAAAAATTATTCACTTTTGTCTTTATCCATAAGCTCTGATAATAGGCAAGTTTCTGAGCATTAACAATAAATCGTAAGATTCACTTTTTGAATCAGCTCTTTCTACATCATGACAGATTGGATTAATGCCCACTTTAAACCAAACTAGGCACCAGTCCAGCTATCAATCTTTTATGTCATCCTATTGTTACATATTAAGAGCAATGTTGGGGAGAATACTTTGTAAATATATTTAGTTACAAATGCTGAATACCTTCTTTACAATGTATTTTGTAACATATTCCGTTACTTTGCTGATTCCTGGTACTGAATTCTAAATACTTGGAATACTTCCCCTTAAAAAACACATTTGAGTCTATTAAATGTCACAAAATGCGCTGGTAGCTACTCCCGCAGGAAATCAGAATATTAATGCTAAACATTAGGTACTGACTTGGAAAAAAAGAACAACACTGGCACAACACTGCTACCTCTCAGTGACCAACAAACCAACCAAACTGGTTTGTAGCAGTAATATCTCTTTAAATTGTATTAGATTTTATATTTAATCATTTGAAATAAAGTTTGGTCGTTTAACAGCCACAGCCATTTAGGCTATTTGTCACTTTCTGTTATTAATATGCAAAGTACTGTAAAACTGACTTGCTGTTGACATTGTCAGTGAGCGGCCTAGCTTCTTGAGACCCGCCAGCAAAAGTTTACACAAAAATGTAAGAATTTTCCAACCTATATAAAAATATTTTAGGTGGTAATACGAATATGCCACTTCATTCATTGATACCGAATTACAGCTGCTCCAGCACTCACTGGAGTTTGCCTGCATACTTTACAGCTTGACACTAGAAGCATTGCGGTGCGATACTATGACTAATGTTGCCAGATTTGATCTTTTCCCCCGTTTTAACCACCATGGCTTTAGTCGGGCTTTTGTCAGGAATGCTCGAATGAAATATAGCATGACATGAAAGAAAAAAAAACTGCCAGAGAGTTCCATTGAATGCATAATATCCTTCACTGCTAGTAGTTTTATTTGGCTGCGGTTTAGGCTCCAACCCCCCCAGCTCCAGGTCTGAATCCATACCTGGCAAATCACGTTAATGTTGGTGCTTGCAGTTCGGGAGTGATTTGGCCATAGGATATCGGGTTTTAGCGGCACGTTGTTTAGGGGTATTATGGGGTAGTCTACACAATGTGGAGACACACATTTCCCAAAACTTATATCTTCATCTTTCAGGTGGAAAGGGGAAATACACAAGTATTCCAATGGTATTAGGAAAGTAACTGTATTGAATACCATGTTTAAAGAATAGTAACTGTAACTGAATACAGTTACTCATAATTAGTATTCTAAATACTTACCACGGTAGATGTATTCCGTTACTACCCAACACTGATTAAGAGTGATAGTGCACTAAAGAAGTTTTTATAAACATGCTAAAAGCCTGGTTTATTACAATAGAACAAAGCTTTATAAATTATGTCACACCACATCTGATCAATAAGAACTGACATTTTAAGGACTGCATATTCTAGAACAAGAAAGAGATCTGCCAAAATCAGACCCAGGTTTTCACAAAGAGAAGTCATGCAAAAAATTCACACCGAGTGCAGAACGGATGCGGTCCAGACTCTGTATGGCTTCCACAAACATAAAAAAAAAAAAAAATTAAATCCAATAAGGACATTCTAAGTGCATGCGGTGCAGATCCAGACACCGCATGCAGACTTCATAAAGTTCTAGAACTTACATGAGCCACAAATAAACTGGGATGTGAGCCAAGGAGGTACATCCGGTATATTTAAAAAATAAGGCCCTTGTGGCATTTTTTTGAGGCTGCTTTTATTTTTAATAACAAGGTTATTATTTTAAAGTGCATGATAGTCCATGTTATTTTTAAAAGTTAATATATAAAAGTTATTTTGTCAGTGTTTTACAAACTATTGCTAACGTTCATTATTTTCACTCAGTACTTTCCAAAGACGTTTCGCCCGTGAATCAAAGTCTGTACGGAAGCCATAAGGAAAATGGACTTGGTACGTTCCGCACTTGGTGTGAAGATGTGTGAAATTCAATGTGTGGTATAGCTAAATTATTTAAACTATGTTTGTATACATCCTGGTATAAGGGATGCATGTATCAGCTCAAACATGCAGGCAAACATATACATACACACACACAGAAACACATGTACACATTATTGTCTTGCTGGTATTGGTGAGGACCTTCATTGACTTACATTCATTTTAAAGATTGTATTATACCTTATCCAGACACTTTTCCTACACCTAACCTGAGTTAAAACTTAATTTGCATCATACCTCTAAAACCAAAAAGAAGCGCTCAGTAACATTGGCCAAAAGTGAGGACCACACATATTGTACTCACTTTATATTAAACAGTCCTCACTTCACAGATGAAAAACTTGAAACGATGGAAAATGGTCCTCAGTTTGAAGGATAGACAGGAGCACACTCATACACACACACCATTTGTTTCTAATCCTTGAACTCTTTTTGATCCATGGCCCACCATGCAAGCAAAATAAACAAACAAACACTATAATGGTTATTACTTAAGTAGTTTAGTATAATGTGAATACTATACTTTCTCAAAATTAATTCATAATTTCTTTCACCCAGTACTCCTATCTTTCTCCAGGTTTTTTAGCCCATCACTTGGTACGATCATTGCTTTACATATTTAGCTTAATGAAACATGAAGCTGATCAGAAGATTTAGGGGTAAAAACACAATTTAACAGAAAGCAACCAAATTGAAAAAATAAAATAAAATCTGAGAGTCTTTCGAAAACAATACCATAGCCTCAGACAATGGACTGGTGACCATTCTCGTCCTGTTAGATCTCAGTGCTGCCTTTGACACTGTTGATAACAATACTCTCATAGAAAGGCTTCAAAGTGTCGGTATAATAGGAACAGCACTAGGTTGGTTTAAATCTAATTTCTCTAACAGATTTCAGTTCGTTCAGGTAAATGATAAATCTTCCTCAACCTCAATAGTTACTTGCAGAGTACCACAGGGTTCAGTGCTTGGGCCGATTCTTTATACTATACATATGCTTCCTATTGGTAAAATAATTAGGCAGCATGGGATACATTTCCATAGTTACGCATAATACACAGCTATATCTATCCATAAATCCTGATGAATCCAATCAGTTAGATTACAGGCATGTCTGGAAGACATAAAAACTTTGATGACTCTAAACTTCTTGCTTCTGAAATCTGATAAAACAGAAGTTGTCGTCTTTTTACCAGAAGCTCTGAAAAAGAAACTACTTAGTCAACCCCTTCACCTAGACGGCATTAAATCAGCCTCCAGTAATAAAGCAAAGAACCTCTGTGTTATTTTTGACCAAGATATGTAATTTAGATCTCACATTAAAGAAGTCTCTAGGATTTCCTTTTTTCACCTTAGGAATATTGCGAAAATTAGAACCATCCTGTCCAGGAATGATGCTGAAAAACTAGTCCCTGCCTTAATTACTTCAAGGCTGGATTACTGTAACTCTTTAATATCAGGTAGTCCACAGAAAACAATTAAAAGTCTTCAGTTAGTCCAAAATGCTGCTGCTAGGATTCTGATGAATATTAAAAGAAGAGATCACATTTCCCCTGTTTTAACTTCTCTTCACTGGCTCCCAGTGAGATCTAGAATAGAATTTAAGATCCTCCTTCTGACATATAAAGCTCTTAATAATCTAGCTCGATCATACATAAGAGACCTGATTGTTCCATATGTTCCTAACAGGGCCCTTCGCTCTCAGACTGCAGGTTTACTGGTAGTTCCTAGGATTTCTAAAAGTAGAATGGGTGGCAGATCTTTCAGCTATCAGGCTCCCCTCCTATGGAACAGGCTCCCAGGGTTGGTTCGTGAAGCAGACAATTTGTATATCTTTAAAACTAGGCTTAAAACTTTCCTCTTTGACAAAGCTTACAGTTAGAGATATGTTATTAGGCAGTTAGAGACAGGTTAGACAGGTAGCTAGGAAGAGACAGGTTAATGTTAGTAGCCAGGTAGAGTGTCAAAAGCTAGGAAGGGATATGAAAAGGTAGAGTAGCTGGGTAGAGATAGATTAATTTAAGCCAAGAAGAGAGTGTTAGTAGCTAGGAGACAGGTTAATCTTAGTAGTCAGGTAGAGTGTCAAAAGCTAGGAAGAGATATGAAAAGGTAGAGTAGCTAGGTAGAGATAGGTTAATGTATGCCAGGTAGAAAGTGTTAGTAGCTAGGTCTCTTAGTAGCTAGGAGACAGGTTAATGTTAGTAGCTATGCTGCTTTAGGCTAGGCTGTTGGAGGACATTATTAGGGTCTGTTCCTACTTTCTCTCCTACTTCTCCCCAACTGCATGATGTGCTGTCAGTTCAAGCGCTAACCTGCTTTCTCTTAGTCTCTTCCTACAGTAGGTGCTCCTGACCCGCCCTGCTTGACGACCCTGACTAAGATGGCATTGCAGTGACGGAAAGTTCTCCACGTCCTGCAACAAACTTCTGCATCAGTTCTGTTTCTCTTTCTGTGTCTCTGTTCTGTGTCTCTGTTCTGTATTCTCCAAACCACAGACTGTCTCGGCAGGTGACCGCTTGTGCTGAGCCTGGTTCAGCCGGAGGTTTCTTCCTGTTAAAAGGGAGTTTTTCCTTTCCACTGTCGCTTCGTGCTTGCTCAGTGTGAGGGATTGCTGAGAATTACACGACGGAATCTTCTGTGGTTCTCTAATTTCTACATTAAACATTGTTTTGTAATAACTCTTCTTGTAAAGTGCCTTGAGATGACATCTGTTGTGAAACAGCGCTATATAAATAAACTGAATTGAATTGAATAAAAACGTATAAACTTCTCAGTAGTTTTATTTAAGGCTTTTTAAACAAACATAATTTCCCTGAGGTCAACAATTATGAAGTGCAGATAATTACCAATGGTGTTGAGTTTGAGAAATAAATATAGAGGGGAAAAATCCTCATCCCAGAAAACATGTGAACATAACATATGGAAAACAAAAAGATAACACAAGAAAAACAAGAGATAACAGAAATAAAACCAATGAAAGCTGTTCTTTGGATCTTTAGGGATCAGTATACAATCTATGGTCAGTGCCCTGGGCAGTTAGCTGGAAGACGGATGATGATTTACGGTGTAGAAATAAATCAGAGAAGAAATAAATGACTTCATCATGTTGCAGAATAGTCGTGAAAGGAAAAAATAAATCACTGCCAATTTGAAATTGAGATTAGGCAATTACTTGGAATTCATCCAGTAAAATTAAAAAGCTTACAGAAAGGTCTCAGCTGGTTCTTGCTAAATGTACACTGAAATATCCAATGTTTGGCATTTCAGTAAGGTTGCTTTATTCTCCACCTAAATTGTATACCTTTTAGAGTGGCTGTGCATTTTCACGGAGATGATTTATCTGTTATTACCGTGCTAACGCGCCATTCTGCACCTAAAACCACAGACATTATTCAAGTCTGTAGTCAGTGTTGTAAAACCACACTGCATTTAGTCATTTGCATTTATTTGTTCTGGCATGAGCTTTAGATTTTAATTAATTTATTTATTTTTTACTTTGAAATTTACACTGTAGTGAGATTTGACTTTAACCTGAAACTGAAAGATAAGATAAAGCACAAAGAAAGCAGAGATAATGGATGAAAGATTCTAATGGATTAATTATGATGCATATCACAGGATCTACACATAATCAACAGTAGGAAAGAGTAAAGTTGTAACATTAAATGTTGAAAAACTAACATTTTTCCTCACAGGTACAGGGGTTTAAAAAGACGAAGGAGTGATAAGGAGGCCATGCACTAGAACATATATAAACATAATCCCTTCTCCCGAAAGAAGACCGTTTAGGATTACTTCAGAGCATGTTGCCTCGTAGCAACAAAAAAAAGTAATCCCTTGTCACTTTCTCACTTCCATCTCTCATTTTCCCTCCATCCCCTTCTAAAAATCCTCATCTGGTACAACTTCACAAAGCCTGGCATCACCACATAATGTCCATTAATGTAGGGGTTTTGTGCCTGCCACTGATGGCAAATACCAACAAGTGGGTGTCAGAACTTCCAGACTAATTGTTAGTACATGACATATTGATTCTTTGATTGAGTCTGACTCTGCATATTAAATTGCCTCCTGCCTATGTATTTATGAACAGAGCCTTAGATGGCTGCACTGATGACTGTGATGGCATTTCTCTGTGACAAAGTACATTTCTAACTGCCTCTGAAACCCAGTAATGAGGTCTGTGTACAATGAGAACTCATGGCGGATTTCCGACAGCATTAACAGAGTGTGTATTCACAAAGTAATATGATAATAGAAATTGAGTCAAGCCATTTCTTGCCTTAAGTTGCTTGTTATTGTGGATGCAGAGAGAGCTAAAACTCTCTTTAAATGGGGCTAATTGCCGTATTTGTTACTGCTTTCAGAGGAAAAAAAAATTTCTTAATAGAATCATTTAAATGTATGAACAATACACAAATGGAAACCTATTAGAGATTTAAATATAAACAAAACAGCTGAGCTACTCGAGGATAAGAAGTTGGGAGGAGCACAGGCTTTTGATTTATAGTCCCCTTCAGTGGATCCAAGTGTCACTGCAACAAGTCTTAATTGGGTTGAGAAGGCGAGATCTGTCATACTTGACACAGTAGAAACAGACTGAAATATAGATGCTCACACAAAGGCAAACACAAGGAACCAATGCATCTTCTATTTCAACATCTTGCTTAAAAATGAAAGCTTTCCATGTTCATCCATGTGGAAAAGGTGAACCATATATATTTGAGAAGGTATATAAATAACAGCAACCTACATAAAGAGACATCCAAAATAACGGTCTGTATGAAAAAGGACATCACCATCCACGCAAAAAACAAACAGTTAAAGGTGTGTAAAAATTATTAAAATAGATCAAAATATTTCTGTAGTACTGTTATAATAAACATTCCATTTAAAAAAATAGAACCTTTGAGTATTTATTTGAGAAATTATTCAGCAGAAGATAATTTCAAGAAATAATTGGTTTGGTAAAAAACCCAGGGACCACACTTTTTGGCACCCCCCACAAGTAACATGAAACAAATTTAACTGAAACCAGTTAGTTATTTAGTTTAGTTATTTAGTTTCTAATTTATTTTCGTTCAACTTGATCAGGGTATTAGTTAAACATTTAGGACCTCTTGTTTTCTTGAGCCTCTGTGACACATAATGCCTATACCCAATTTCCTTTATTCTCCAGAATGCAAAAGACTGGAGAACATAATTCAAGCAAGATGCAGGTTGATGACTAAAAGTAGAGATAATCTCAAAAAAAAACATCTACTTCCCTGAATTTGCTTATAACTTCAATCAAAGCAATAATTACAAAGTTTAAGGCAACTGGAACCAGATGATTAAATAATAATCCGCGTTTATTTTACCACCATGCACAGTGAGGGGGATGGTAGGGGAGGTGAAAACTTTTTTCCTCACAACTCACTGTTTAACTGCCATAAAAAGTTGCATTTTGTTGAAACCAAGAATCATTACACACTACTTACATGGCCAAATGGTTAACCAGTCAGACAGTAAGGCGTGAAAGTGAGGATGCAAAAAATAAATAAATAAAAAGTACATCTGGAAATATGAAAACATTTAATTAAGCTTTTCAGCAACAAAGACTAGATTTATCAGGCATAAATCATCTGTAAACTATGCCGTTGTGGACCTGTTTTTTTTTACCAAATGTTTTGGGGATCTCAATGTGGTTCAAGACCTCATGCAAACTCTTTCAGATCCCAGGAGCTTTTAAGTAAAATCTGTTAGTCTGTTCTGAAAAAAAAAAAAAAAGAGCAACAATGATCTAAAGCACGTAGTCAACCAACCAATCCTCTGCATTGATTATCACAATGCCAAAACCTTACGTCGATGTATTTTACGTGTCGACGTAATCGATTACAGCGACGCGTCGTCCCAGCCCTATTCTCATGGGTCTCTGATGTTATTCTCTAGGATGAATCCATTCTCTGCCCCCCAACTGGAGATGGGGAATAAAACCCATTTCAGCCAAAGTTTTGAAATCAGGGAATATTTCTCAGTTTAAAGTAATCAGAAGTCGTACAAACTCTGAATCAGCAATTCTCTTACCCACAAGGTTCAGCGGGAAAAAATATTGAAGCATATGCGTCGTTTCTGCACCAGCAATTAGCACTGCACAGGGCTCTTTGAAGCGCATCTGTGATAATCTGCACCAGACACAGATGCACTCCAAAGCCTAAACACTTCAAAAGCTGGTGAGCTCCCAGATATTGAAATGCATTGAATACGGTGTCCAGGTCTGAGATGATGCTCAGATGCTCTCATGGCAAGCTTTATTGATGTAGCTCCCTGCTCATGCGTAAAGTTCAAAATATCTGCATCAAGTGGTCAGGGGTGTGAATTGTAAACTGTCAAAATGACGGAAGGCCTTTTATTTGGATTAATTTTATGTACGCCTGAATTTTATGTACGCCTGATTTGAAAAGCCAGTTTTTAAAAAGATTTTTGCTATAATAAAAGGTACTATATATATATATATATATATATATATATATATATATATATGTGTGTGTGTGTGTGTGTGTGTGTGTCTGTGTGTGTGCGTGTGTGTGTGCAGAGAGCAAAGTAACATGATATTAAGTAATGGTAAGAAAGAAGAACAGGAACAGCAGCAGAGGCCACAATCATATCTAAGAGGATAAGATGTGATTTTCTGCTCTTCCAGGCTGTGGGCAGTATTCACTGGACCAGTGATCTGAGGTGTCTTCAATCAGCAGCTGACTGTGACAATGTTGATAATATTGTAGATTGATAGTTCCGTTTGGCTTCAATAAAGCATAGTAAATGTAATCCTGTGCTTTTTGTCTGTTTTTAGGTGATCAGAAAACAAAGCTGAGATGTGTATCATTAAAAGCAATAATTCTTTGCACATTATTCATCTGGGCTAAACCCCTGATCATCCCCAATCCTAAATCCTCCCATTTCAAAATAACCCTTGGACAAGTGGACAGTGGAGCACGATGATTCTGAGCGGGCCCTGATTTGACACCCAGTCATTCTAGAAAGCTCAAAATAATTTATAAAATAAGTCGACTGCTGAAGCGCTCAAATAATGGATTTATGATTGAGCGTGTATATTTAATCTGGGTCAAGGCCCCTCTGTAGAACTGTGCTTTGACAGATGGAGGGCATTGATATCCACCAGGGAAGGTGGCACGGAGCTGGAAATACATCTCAATGAGACCCTAAGATGCCACATCTGGGGTTACCAAGGCAACCGCTTCCCAAGAGTAGGCCAGCTGACAATCAAGTGTGAAAATGATGTGAGTGAGTTTGTATTTGTGCGTATTTTCTGTCACCGGGCTGACAAGGCGAGACACTGTTTAATCTCAGCAGATTAACAGTGTCTTTGTTTACTGTGAGTCTGCCATAAAAGACAGCAGAGGATAAAAATGAAACAGGATTTAAGGGATTTAATTTGTTTTATTTTTTTACCTACAAAAAAACACAAACAACTGGCCAGTGGAGGATAGCGTGTTTGAAACTCAAGATGAAGGGATAAGAGGGACATAGAAGAAAAAACGTGAACCAAGGGTAAAAACGAAGCCCATAGGAAAATTCTAAAAGAAGGTAACAGAAAAGGAGACAGCATGAGAGGCATGGTGCATGGTTTAATTAGTCGCTATAAATAACCTGGGGTCTGACATTTGAACATGGAGTACCACTGAATGTCTCTGTGTGTTTTCTGCTAGATGTGCCTGATGCTCGAACACATGCTGCCGATTTCTTTGCCCCACTCACCTCCTTCTCCTGCTCCTCTTCTTCCAGTCAGCTCTCTCCTCTGCACCTAACCCACTTGTCAATTCCCTTGTCTTTCTCAAACACATGTAAACGCAGGGACCCACGTATATGCATGCTTGTCAGTCATGTCCCCATATAATCCTTCTGATTCATGTACCAGGAAAGAGTAAAAGTGACATATCAAAAACGGCTTTTTCATTAGCTGCCAAGAAGAGGAACAAGCACTCACAGACAGGCTTGGCACCAGGTATGATGTTGACACTCAACCACTTATAGTTCATCCTGAAATCCAGTCAGTCAGACTAAAACACATATCTGTCTCTTCATGTTGACACTGAAACGCTAATTTTGCAATTCTATTACATACTGCACAGGCAGTCCATTTGGAGATAAACTGACTTCTCAGTATATTAAAATTTCACTGAGAAATTAATTAATTTCAGCAAATCAATGCGAAAAGTAAAACTCATGTGTTGTAAAGATTTATGAAACAATCAATCATATATTTAAAGCACTTATTTGTATTAACATTGATTGTGGTTTATAGCTAATGGAAACTCAAATTCATTTTTTTTAAATTACAAAAATATATAAATCAAAGCAGAAATGCTATGTTATGTTCATTTTAGAGGCTGTACAGACTGCTGACTATGCAGCTGTCCAGTAGACAAGCCACAACAGGTCATTGCTAAAGAAGCTTAGAGTTTACAGAGTGCTGTATCCAAGCGTATTTCCCTCACGCAAATTTTCGTTGAATAAAAAGGGAAAAACGTTTGCCTAAATAAACTTGAAATTGAGGCTGAAAAGTAATAAGTGAAGCGATGTGCACATAAAGATATCTACTAATGGGGTTGAATGGTGGTTGGGGGGGAATAAAAGTTTTAACATCTTTGTTAAGATTATATCTAGACAGGACTTACGACATGAAAATGTATTATTTTTAACCTATGTTTTGAACTGTTCAAGCCTAAATAGCCCTAAAAAATGTCCATACACACCCAAAGTTTAGAGTGTTGGAAAGTGAAGTGGAAGAAAACATGCAAAAGTATAAGTGTACATGACAGGGCAACAACCTCACCTATCTTAAACCACAAAGATTGTCTTTTGTCCAGAGGGCAAAAAGAGACACCCGAATAGGTACACACAATATTAGGAAAAACATACAAATGTAATATTGTTGAATATTACAATGAAAATCATGGTTGCAATTAAACAAATAAATAACTTGTCTCAATATGTATTGTTTCCCCCCAGCATCAAAATGTAACCATCACTTTTAAGTTTTATCATGTGAATTACTAAAATCGATGTTAGGTGTGGACATTAAAGACAGGAAAGTCAGACTACTTGGTGCAAAATATTACTGGAATGCAGAGTGCTTATGGATAGCTAAAAAAAATGATAGAACACCAAATATAACAACCAAGCATACCTTTTCAATTTTAATTCTGAACATGTTGATAGTGCAACAACTATTCAAGTTTATGTCTTGAGCAGCTCTAAACCAGTTCCAACATTGCAAATCATCCAAAAGCCACGGTTAAGGCAATCTAGGCTGCTTTAGCACCTTAGCATAGCCATACAGGATTGATGCACCAATTCAAGCAAAAGGAGCCCTAGCAAGTACTAAATGCAGATGTTATGCACCACATTGCCTTATTTTTCCAAAAGTAGCATTTCAGTATTAGAATATATTTTTATTGGTACATTTTCTTTTAGCTTACATGACTAAAAGAAGAAAGAAATTCTTTAAATAGATCAATCAGTAAAATCAAGCTATCTAATATGAGATAAAACAAAAGTTTCATCTTTTTAAAATATGAATTACACAAATAAATGAATCATCTATATAATTCACATGATAAGTTCCCTGTTTATTGTTTAGTTGTTATAGTGTATGAAGTTTGGCCTTTTTGCTCATCTCTTAAAGGTCTCTTCTTCGTCCTAAAAAGTTGCTATGGGGACTCTGGGGGCGACTGTGGCTCAGTGGTAGAGTAGTTGGCTTGCAATCGGAGGGTCGTAGGTTCGATTCCAGCTTCCTCCAGTCACATGTTGATGTGCCCCTGGGCAAGGCACTTAACCCCCAAATTCATGTTGGGTGTCGGTGTATGAATGCGAGTGTGAATGGGTGAATGTGGCTTCAATGTAAAGCGCTTTTGAGTGGTCAGTAAGACTAGAAAAGCGCTATATAAGTTCAGTCCATTTACCATTTACTCTTATTGCTGCAATACAAGAGATGAGCATGATATTGAAAAGTCTGAACTACAGGCTATAAAAGAACGAATCACAAAGAAATAACGGAGCAGACTGAGCGTTCTGAATCTAAGTGTCAAAAACAAAGAGCAGTGAAAGAGGAGGGTTAGGGCTGAACAGACAGAAGAATGGTGCAGGAGTTAAAGAGGACACAGAGCTTGTTCATCTCTGTCACAGCGGAGCCGACCAGATTTGCCCATGATAAGGCCAGCGATTACTCATTGAAGCCCAGCAGTAGCACCTTCACACACACACTGACTTGTCTGTCTCCCGATACATGCACCCAACCATTTTCCTTGTATGTGTCTGCAGGGGCCTGAAAACATGCGGAGGTGAAGGAGTGAAGCGGAGTCCAGACATCTGGACAGATATACAATAAAGCAGACGGCAAAGATTGATAAGAGAGAAGCAGCAGTGACCCTGTGAGAGCAGTCAAAAGGTGCAAAGTGGCTTCTACCAAAAAGTATACATCCATCTTACAAAATGTTATGACGCATTTAAAGTGTTACAAAAAAACCAAAAAAACTACTATATCCCTGATCTATTTTAAGCAATATTATTAGGATTTTGACCTAGCATGAAAACAAATAAAAATATTACAGCAGGTATGTTCATTTATGGTCGTAATCTGTGGAGACACCACTAATTCTAGCAATCAGGGATGGCATGGGAGAAATATTGGTTATGTCAGTGTAATGCTCATTCATCTCACATTTTGTCTGTCAGGGCTGGAAAGAGGTTAAAATATATATATTTTTGGCTATTAAATTGCTATAATAGTAGTAATACAAAAAAACATCACTTAAGATTAATTACATTTCAAGTAAACCGTCATACAGTTTGACTAACAAGTGTTACAAGGGTTATAAATCCCATATTGTATTCTTTTTAAAGCATGCAGAGACAAAGGGATACAAATATGTGTTTCTAATTTGGATGTAGCCAAATTGCGGGGGTTTTTGGACAACCAAGAAAGACAGATAGAATTTTTTTAAAGGTAACAATGACCATGTATTTGAGAACGAGTGGATATTTTATATACAAACTTTTAGACCAAAACCTAAAAATGTGTGTTACAGTTGGTCCAACTAGAAACTACTGACCTGGCCAGAAATCTAGGTGTTATAATGGACTCGGACCTGAACCTCCAAGGTCACATAAAGGCAATAACAAGGACAGCTTTCTATCAACTGAGAAACATTTCAAGGATTAAAAGACTGATGACGAGACGACCTAGAAAAACTCATCCATTCATTTATCTCTTGCCGCCTTGATTACTGTTAAGGTATCTTCACAGGTCTACCAAAAAAAAATCAAAAAAAAAAAGAAATCAATGAGACAGCTGCAGCTGATCCATAACGTTGCTGCTCGTGTTCTCACCAGAACTAGGAAAGTAGAACACATCACTCCAGTTATAAAGTCCTTACACTGTCTCCCTGTACCTCGGAGAATAGATTTCAAAGTGCTTTTATTAGTCTGTAAATCAGTGAATGGGTTAGCAGCAGGATACATTACAGATCTGTTATTGCAGTATAAACCATCCAGGTCGCTCAGGTCCTCCAGCTCTGGTCTATTGACTGTCCCTACAACCAGAACCAAACATGGAGAAGCAACTTTCAGTTTCTATGCTCACCCCATGTGGAAGAAATTACCGGATGAATACAAAGCTGTAGAGTCACTGAACTCCTTTAAATCAAAAATTAAAACTTAACCTAAACTCTATTTAGACTTGCTTATGAGTAACTGATACGACTTTTGCTTTCATTCTTTTTAAGTATTGCTTTTGTCAATCACTAAATGTTTTCTGTCACTAATTGTTTTCTTTTCTTTTAATTACATATTGCTAAGTGTTTTAATTGATTCTTGTGTTTCATCAGTTTTTATTTTACATACATTTGCTTGTATAAATGTTCTTTTATGCTTTCTTTTAGTGATTCTCTTTTAATTTTCACATTTCTGTAAAGCACCTTTAACTGCATTGTGTTGAAAGTGTGCTATACAAATAAAATTGCTTTGCCTTGGCTACAGAAGACAAAGCAACAAGTGTTACAAACACTCTCTTCTAAAATATGTTTTTTGCTGACCTTGCTAACGCAATGAATTGCAATATTCTTACATACAACACAATAAACTCATGTTGGTGTACCTTAATGTGACTGGCTAGGAGTTGCATGACTGCGCTTGCAGTTGGAAAACCTTTATTTCTACCCTCATTCAATAGCCTGGTATTAAGGTTTTAGTCTGGCAATGTGGTGCAGCCGATAAGGACAAAGGGCAATAATCCGTGCAAATATTAGTTCAGGTTTCACAAATGGCTCTGTCGAATCAAAGAATTTGTGTATAATATGTTTGTTTCATGTTGAGAGCACATTACTGTCTACAAGCTTACTGCACCATTTGAAAAAGAAGATTTATAATATGACTGGACAAACAGAAAAAGCTTTATTGAGCAGCTAGAAATTTGAACTGTTGGGTCACATTCACCTTCAAAGCACAAATCAACTAGAGCCATTGGTTTTGATTCACATTTACTGCTGTGCACGCTTGTAAACCTGTGTTCTGTACAACTAAAACAAATAGAATAAATCAACCCTCAACATTTAAGCTGTGGTTTGTAGGTTTTTCTTTATTATTTAGATTTTTTTATCTATCTTGTTTAGTTTTTCTGTCAGCAGTTCAATCCAAATGATGCGATAGTAAAAATAGATTGAGTGTTTTTTTGTTGTTTTTTTTTTTATTGGATTATGAGCCAAAATGGGCCTTCATGATTCTGCAAGTTGGGAAAAAGGATGTAATTATACCAATAACACCCAGCTTCAGTAACTGTGTCTGTGCAATAAAAAAAAATATTTGGGCAGCAGCTTGAATGTAGAGTGCATCTGTTAGACTGTCAAAGAAAGCTCCAAGAATAATATTTATCTACAGGAAATAAGACCGTAGAATGCAATTTAGGACAGGGGCTGATAAAGCGTAACAAGGCAGCAAGACATTTTAGATTTTAATAGAAAATACTCAAAAAAGTTTTGATATTGTAACAAAACCTGCAGCCAAATAAGAAAATGAACCAAACAAAAGCACCATCTGTACCATCCTCTGAAGCCCATTTTGTTTTATTATATGCACTGCAGTTTGACGCCAAGAAAAGCTCAATAGCAGCTTAGGGCAAAGCTTGTCGAGCCTGCAGTCATTTCCATATCATTTATGGTTGAAATTTGTTCGCAGTTACCAGCAAAATAGGGATGCACATCTAATAGGCTTAAGAAATTAAAGAAGCAGTCAAAAGGAGCTAGTTTGTCTTTTCTATGTTTTTAGCATTAGAATGAAGAATCACCACATATTATAGATTTGCAGGTATTAACTTTTTAAAAACATATTTTTGTGGCCATAATTGAAAGTGGACAGTTTAGAAACTGGGAAAGAGGTGGGGGAAGGACTAAGGCCTCCAACACATGGGGGGCCTGCTTCAACCACACGAGACCCCAGGTTTTAACTTTATTATTATTATTTTGAAAATGCGTTTACACTTAATCTGCAAAGCGCTGCTGTGGTATGTAGGATTGCAAGCAGAAGCTCATAATTTCCAACACATGCCACGTTTGATAATCTTTTAGAAGAGGAGCACTAAAGTTGTTGTTTTCTTATGTGATACAAGCCATAAAATCATGAATGTTACAAAATAATTTAGAGAATGTTCAGTATTACTTATGATATTTAACAGAATATTGCTTCCTAAACACTTATAAAACATCTACAACATCCACTGTTTATTTATTTTAACATCTACTATCTAAATATGTAAGATTAATGATTATTGGGACATGTGAAACCATGCCTATAAGTATGTACAGTATCAGTGCTATTGTACATAATAATTACTGGGTCATCTTATTAAATGCCACCAGCACCCTTTATGAAGTAAAACAAAAATGGCTATAAAAAGACACCAAAAAACTGCAATGTATTTTTTTCTTTGCTCGGGTTTTTATAGAAGTGGCTAAGAGTGGTAATTATCACAAAAGCCTAAGAATAAAACTTTTGCAAATGCAAACAAAATTCTTTAAAAGTTGGTTTATGAACCACAGGGTACCTGCAGTTAAAAGCCTCAAGTAAAACCTGGCGCTAGATCAGTTCAGTCTTCTGATACAGACACTTATGGGACTAATTTCATTGTTGATCCCCTGAAGAAAATCAATTGTTCTTAAAGTTGTAGCTGATACGTTTGTACTTTAAGAATCAATAGGTCATTAACTAAGCAATCAGAAAAATCTCAAATGAAGCACAAAATGTACTCAAGAGAGGTTTAAGAGACTTATTTTGTTCTAGCTATGTTCTATCCCTGTTGCACCGTAGCAGACAGATATGTTAGACTTCAAAGTGTAAGAATCTGTAGCTTACGACTGGAGATAGTTTTTAATAAACGTGACTTGTTCAAATGTAGATTTTCTTTTTTAATTATTGATTTAAATTATAGCAAATGAGAATTGAAAGTATGAACATGCGCATAAGCACACAGAGTCTGCAAATGTGCTGCTCACTTATTAAGGAATAACTCATGAAAATACAGTTATTCGAACAAGATAATTGTATTAGTAGTATTGCAAAACAATGCCACCAAAGATGAGACCAGAAGAGATGGAGGATTTTAAGAATTTGCTTAATTTTATGTTGGAAGAGCTCAGCAAGGTAGCAACAAAGCAATCCAAACTTGCGGGCTTATTGGAAGAGGTAAAACGCCTCAAACTCATAATCAACAAAAAGGATAAGAAAACTGAAACACTGGAGAACAGAATAGATGATTTGGAACAATACACATGTATGGATGATTTGATCATCTCCGGATTGGAGACCTGTCACCGAATTTATGAGACGAGTGCTTCAAACATGGTCAAAGACGAAGACGCACTGCGCCAAGAGGCAAGGCAAGGCAAGTTTATTTGTAGAGCACAATTCATACACAAGGCAATTCAAAGTGCTTCACAGTTGCATAAATTAAGAAAAAAGATAAACAGGAAAAACAAAATCAACTTAAAAAATAATTAATTACAATAAAAAGCAAGAGTGCAGATAAAATAATTTCAATTGTCATATGCACGGGTAAAAATAACTGTTTTCAGCCTGGCCTTAAACATTGTTAGAGTTGAGGCTTGTCTCACATCCTCATGAAGACTGTTCCAGATTTTATCTGCCTGAAACTGAAATGCAGCCTCACCATGTTTATTGTTGACTCTGGGAGCCGCCAGGAGACCCCTCCCTGAAGTTCTCAGGGCCCAAGATGGTTCATATGTCTCTAACATGTCAGAGATGTACTTTCGTGCCAAACCATGAAAAGACTGGACTGGATTGGACTTTGTCATTAAAAAATACTGCAAACTCATTGCACTTAGATGTAGAAATTAGTTCTAAGGGGGGTGAAACTTGAGGATTAGTTAATCTGTTCACTGTGGCAAACAGAACACGAGAATTGTTTCTGCAGTTTGCGATGATATCAGAGAAATACTTCTCCCTTGCGCCACGTAAAATCTGGTTAAACAAAGCAAGCACTTGTTTTGTAAACCTCATAATGAACCTGGAGCTTTGAATTGCGCCATTTCCGTTCGGCTTTCCGGCACTCTCTTTTTTGTGCCCTGTGTTGTGATAAGCCAAACATTAATGTGAGATTTGCAAATTGGAAATACAAAGTGGACTTGCTGAAAGACACTGGTGTTTACATAAATGAGCATCTTACTAAAACGAATTCAGAAATGGCATGACAGGCCCAAATTCTCCGTAAGCAAAACAAAATACTTGCCACTCAGAGGAGGAATTGTAAAGTAATGATCGGACTTAATGATGACTCATCAGATGGAGTTAAAGTAAAATGGGTCAAACATGTAACTGTGAGCAATACACACCGGACCATTTCCGATCCACCCTAACATTAAACAACTCATTGTCACTAATCCATTTTAAAGTTTGATGTTATCACTTTATCAGAGGCATGGCTTAATGAAAAGGAAAAATATGTACAACTAGAAAAATATGAATTACTTGCAATATGCTATGTACAAAATATTTTTGAATATAATGTAAAGCAAGAAATGACAGCAGTAGTAAGTAATGTCTTGGAATGTATTACAGTTGAAATGTTTGTTAAAAAAAAAAAAAAAAAAAAAAAAGTTACAATAAGTTGTGTTTGTGTTTTGATTTAATGGTGGCTGATTAATGCAAGAGCAATAGGGACTTTATGTATTCAATGAACATTTTATGGCTGCTCTCCACAATACTAAAACAATCAGGAATAAAACCGAAAGTGCAACCTTAATTTATACCGTATTTATAAAGATACAGTAGTTGGGAGAACAATAACCAGTGGGCTCCTTATAAAAGACATTAGGACCACCAACCTGTTTTTGTGATATTGCAAAACTTTTTTTTACAACAGCCAAGCAACAGCCAGAAAATGGTTAGTCATAAATCCTTGACTGCTATGAGTCAAGCCCAGTTTATGTTTCTCTGACCACAAATTTGCACTCAGACGCAAACGTATTGAAGGAGACGTTTTCTGTTTATAGTACTCCGCTCTTCCAGTCCATTCTCTATTGTTTTTTCAGCGTTGCTCGACCAGGACAGCAGGGGGTGCTAAGTTTTCATGGGGTCTCTGCCTACTATCACACAGCACCGCTTCTGTTTTTTTCTAGGCTTGTGAACACATTTCTTCCTCAAGCCGCAATGAACGACAGACAGTAAGTTTTGATTAAGCTGAAAAGGTTTTCACTAGAAGTGCGGATTATAGAATACTCTAGAAACATATGGAAACAAACACAGCAGCAGTTTATGTTGTTTTCCTACACATCCTTGAGTTCAAAATCGCCTAAAGAACAAATTAGATCAATGATCCTTTCAATATAAAGAATATAGTGGCAAAACACTGCATTAACTACTGATCAGAGCGACTATAGAGCCCCGTTCTGTTGAAGCGATCTCTGGCTGTTGCTGAAACTGACCAATCAGACGCAAACGCTCTCCGTAGACGGATAGTTAAAAATTGGGCCTCTACTCCGTGCGTCCTTGCGTAGGTGAAGGAGAGCCTTTGTGTTAAAGGATAGTGGCGTTGTGTCAATCAGTCTGGTTCAAAACGCAGAAGCATAACCTAGGCTTTAGTATGCCACTCTGGGGTGAAATATATACAAAAAATGACCAAAACAACTTCTCAAACACTATTTTGTCCTTTTTTTCATTAATTTATGATAAATACTGTCCAGTTGGCTTTCAAAAAATGCTAAACTGTAATTCAAAACCTTGGATAACAAAAGCATTACAGCGTGCAATAACAAAGAAAAACCTTTCATATAGACAGTTTTTCAAAAGCAGAACTCGAGAAGCAGAAAGCTGAAACAAAAAATATAAAAACAATCCTGCAAGAATACTGAGGACAAGCAGACAAAGGCAATACTAAGGGAACGTGTAAAGTAATAAATATTATTATTATAGAAAAACAGCTAAAAATAGAATATCCAAAATATTTTAAGAATGAAGGAAATATTACTATATCTAAAAATAACCAAATTTTAAATTAATTTAATAAGTACATTGCAAACATAGGATGTGACCTTGCGAAAATAATAAAAGCTCAAATTAAACCCGAATTAAAAGGCCCTCATTGGAGCTCGGAAGCTCGATTAATCTTGATCATTGTATTTAGTAATCAGGAAATAAATCAACCAGTTAAAATTACAATAGACCATGTTCAATTAGGGCAGACACTACATTCTTTGGTGTAATTATTGACAATAAACTACAATGACAACCACATGTGGCCCATATTAAATGCAAAATGTACAGGACGCTTGGAATTTTACACAACGTTAAGTACATACTATGTCCTAGCTCCTTGCATCTCTTAAATAATACGCTGATACTGCCATATATGACATACTGTGCTGAGATGTGGGGGAAAACCTATACAATGACCATATATACAATTTTTATACTACAGTCCATCTTATCAATAAAGTTCATTACAATCAATATACTCATAACCTGTTTATGAGCTCCAAAGTTTAAATATTTAATGACGTAGTTGAATATAAAATGGGTGATTTATGTATAAAAGAAAAAAATAATATAGTCCCAGATTGGGTACAGAAAATCTACGAAAAGAAAAGAACTCCGTATCAACCTAGAGGACCATTTATGTTTACAAAACCGTAAGCGCGAACAGACACTAAATTACAAAGTTTGTCCTTCCAAGGTGTGAATGTGTGGTACTGTTTAGAGGATTAGCTAAAATCTTGTTCATCCTTCTTTCTGTTTAATAGAAAGCTTTAAGATAAAATAATGAACTCTTATATAATTAACTTAAGGGAATTGTATTTTTTTTGTTCTAGTTAATTTAAGAAACATCTGTAACAAATGTAACAGCTGTTGTGTACTGTATTTAATGCTCTCCCTTGTAAATTTTGAAAAGTCTAAAGTTTCAACTAATGATTTCATCTTAATAAATGTGTATTTGTTTAGCCAAGGAAGGACTTGTTTGTCTCTAAAGTTAATGTAATCTAGACTTTCTGATTCATTTTATTGTGTAAATATATATTGAGATATAAACATTGCTTCAGCCAACTCCTTTTTTAAAACATTTTGAAAGACAAACTAAACCTGAAACCAGAATCAATTAAAGAAATCGTGTTGACTTGATTTTGACGCAAATTATTCTCAGCGGTATTTGAAAATTCAACCTGAGATTATCCTTAATTAATGGACCTCCAATTTGCCGACTGAATCAATTGGAAGTTTATCAAGTAAACGAATTCACCAAACTGAAGAACATGCTAATATCCTATGCTAAAAAAGCAACTCTGGCATCAAATATAATGTTTTATCTAAAAGACAAGAAACCTATAAAGATGTTATTAGGTAAATTAAGAGGGAACGTAACACACAAATCCGGTAAAGGTCAGCCATGAAAAATAAAGAAGCATAGTAATTAGCATCATTATTTGAATGGGGGAAACATCCTTTAGTTAGGTCTCTATGAATTCACAGGGGGAAAGCAAATTATATATTGCTAGGGTCACCTGCCTTTTTACAGGTGTAATAAAAGCTTTCTGGTTAGCGTTTATCAGCCTAATGCCATGTGCTACTTAAATGTTGACATCTTAACAGCTTCTAGGACTCTCTGCTGACCTCCGTGTGCAACCCAGATTTTTGTGACTGCATTAGCTATGTGTACTAACTGGGACAATAACATTCCTCTTCAAAGGACGGTGCCAAACATACAGCAAATAAAGAATATATAGAGTCAGATTGTACTCTGCACAAGGAAAATAGCAAGGCTTGTTTTAATAAGATATAGGGAGGAAAGAACAACTGTTTTGCTTTAGTGGACAATGTATCCCTTAGGGACAACAAGGGACAAAAACTGCATTGACAAACAACTTATTTATTTCTTTGCTGTTCTTTTCCCTCTATGAGTATGAAACTTCCGTAAAAATTGCATACTGCCGAGTGGAACACTGTTATTCAGTGGATCTAGAACTATTATGAATTGGGATGCATGCATGTCCACGAGGTCCTAGCGGCTCACGTACCTCAATACAACATTTAGCCTTCAATAATCAACCACAATAACCCTGTTTGCACAGACTTACTTGTTATTTTTCGATTTTTTTTTTTAGATCATACAAGATACTGTATAAATTGCATGTATCTTGATGAAATAAAGAACTGGGCTATTTATGCATTACTTGGATCTGTTTGTTGCAGCAATTAAACAAATTTCCGGCAGTGAACAAAAGCAAAGTCATTCTATATAAGGAGCACAGTCGCTGTGCTGGTTTTTGGCCTCTAGGTAGCCAGTGTGTTAGTGTGTTACCCAAGCTAGATTGGTCTCTGTGTCTGCTAATGTAGGCACAGAAAATAACTCGATTCTAATGTAAGTCAGTGGAGCATAGAGAAAACACACACACATACTGTATATGTACACATTAGGGGACTTTCTAGGGCAGAGCACATTCACCCAGACATAAAAGGGGTAGAAAACAAGAGCATAGCTACAAGACGGAAACAGAATGAGCTACATTTTTTTCTCAAAAGGTTCTTAATACATTCACATCTAATGCAACAAACTACAAGAACATTGTGCTTCCATAAAACAAAGCATTCATATTCTGAAGCATACAGTTATGCACATCAAACTGGTATTGAATCTTCCAGACGTGCCTGGTGCCAACTCTATGACTCCTTTCAGCTAAAGATTTATTTCTGTATAGAACTATTTTAAGAGCTGTTATTGATCGGTCTGTCTGCGACCACAGAGTGAGATCGGGCTTGTTTGACAATCTACAGATACAAGGATAAGTGCCACATGTGTCATGACATGCATGACAGACGTCATAAAATGGTGTATTTCGAGATCAGTCGTGCATGTTTAAGCCCCCAATCCTCTTTGGAAAGAGATTCCCCAGAGTGAAAGCTGAGGGTAAAACAACGAAATAATCCATGTCGTTTAAATTCCTTCCACTTTTTTTTTGTTTTTTTAAGAGAGATCACCTTTAATAGCATACAGTATATGAATGCCTAAAACCAAAGCTTCTCTTTCCCCATCTATATCAGTTGTGAAAATTTCTGCAAATCCATAAAAAGAGAAATTATTATATAACATCTATATAGGAGTGTTCTGAAAGTATACTTGTATGTATTATCTGATCTAAGTGCGTCAGCATGTTTGGCTCTCCTCAGTGGTCTCAGCTGCTTGTAATTAGAGTGTACGCAGTGAGTGTAAGAATAGTGATCCCAAAGGACGTAAGTGACAGTGTTGAATTGGCACAAAGAACCTTTATATTCCCACACATACAAAATCACAAAAAGGCACATTATTTTACATTACTTTAGGGTTTTTGCATGTGGACTCATGAATAAGAGATTGATGGTACGACACTTATCCTAATAAAGTTACAGTGTGCCTTGCAATGCATGACAGGGAATTAAATAAGTCTTTTTTTCTTTCTTTACAGAATAGTGAGAATAGACCTTTTACCATGTTATGATCAACTTTAAGCATTTGTAAATCTGCCTATTAAGACCAATAGTGATATGGCAATCTACTAACGTAATGTGCCAACATAATGTGCTGCTAAATATAATTTTATCATTTCAATCTTATTAGGATTGTGCAGTGTATTGTAATAAAATATACACAAGGGATATAGAAAAAGACTAAATCGCACCAGTGTGTTTAATATATTTCAAAACTATGAATTTGCTGAACATTTAAACCCAGCCTTGTCAAAATTAGTTGAAACTGTGTTGTGATCATGTCTGAAGTGCGTACCTACTGGACATCAGAATCAACTTCTCAGACTTTGCAAGAGATAGACTGCGGCGACTGTAGCGTACCAAATTAACAGTCACTCCTATATGTTGACAGATCAGCTCATATGCTTTCTTGCCAATACGAAAATATATCTTGGCATTAACCAATTTCTTTCATAGCTAATTAAAATTATGAAAATATGTTTTTGATGACATACCACATACATATTTAGGTCTAATTTATCAAAACAAGAATAAATTGTTTACACCGAATGCCATTTTGAAGAGAGCTGTCTGTTAAGTGACTGTGACTTGTTCTTTAAGTCACTGATCAAAATTAGCTTCATGCACCTTCACATTGGTTGTCAACTGTCAAAGATTAGCTTTTTCCTGCCAATGTCTGTGCCTTGTAAAGACAGGAATGATAAATTAAAGCTGCTGTAACACCTGCTGTGTTTTTGACCAGCTCCAAATCAACATTCCCAAAGAGTTCAGCCAACTTCTTAGGCAAGTCCCCCTGCTGCTTGAGCATCAAGAAATGGGAGAGGTGCAAATCATCTTCCAAGTTCTGCTTGGTTTTCTATATATGAAGAACAAGGTTACTTAATTTACTAATTTTCTAAAGAGAAAAACAGTTTTGGCTTATTATGGACATATAATAATACAGGGACTAGGGTTCTATGACAACTACTACAATTACTGCTACAAGAAGGTCCTGAATTAGAAACCTTGATCCGGGGGTTTTCTGGGTGGAAGTTTGCATGTTTTCCCTCTGCATACACTGGTTTTAGTTGGATAAAAAGGCATCCTCCTTCAATTCAAAAACATGCAAGTTATAGTAACTCTGAATTGCCCTAATCTGTAAAAGGGTGTGTCCAAGGTGTTGGACATAATTTTCAATGTACTGAAACTTAAGGTTTTTACTTGCAACAGACTCATTCTTAGATGGTCTTTCTAAAATAAATTATATTCATGTTCAATTTTGTAATTGTATTGGGTAATGAAGCATTTAAAACTAAACTGAGCCCACCCATGTGTAATCCCATTATCTCGAACAGCCTGTGTGCTGCAAAATAGTCTGCAATTCTGTGGCCAAATTTCCCACGTTTACACATGGATGTAACGTCAATCTACAATTCTTGCGCGTTCTTGGCTTAACAGGAAGAAGGAAGAGAAAGAACCCGGACTTCAGACGCGGACAATTAAACACTATTACTTACTTCGTCGCTAGACATGTTGCTTGTTGTCGTACAGCTGGCGATGTGCGCAATGTGCGGTGGCTTGAAAGTACTCTGTGTCACTGATTTCTTTACTTTTTGTACACGCTCCTGCGGTGGCTGCAGTTACTCGCAGCGCCGGCTGAGCAGTCAAAGTCGGGAGTTTAATTTCTTAAATCGGGCCGCCTGCTCCTTTAAGGCAAAATACCAAAATACTTCCAAACAATGTTGTCAACAAACTTAACGTTAACTGTTTTACCTTTAAGCACAAATTCACAGTTAGCGCCGTAAGTCATTCTTGTTAGGAAGTTGTTGCAAGAGGGCCACGGGATGAGACTGTGTGTCAGCAGCACTGCAGTGCAAAATTAAATACCAGCTTGGGAAATAAAAATGACTCAGTTCAAACCAACTTCAACCATTTTAAAAGTATGCAAGGCAATTTTATTTGTAAAGCACACATTCAACAGCAGAGTAATTCAAGGGACTTTACATGATTATGGGATAAAGTAAAAATAGCAATAAAGCACAAAACAAACAAAGAACATGACACCTAAAACATTATTCGAAAGCAGACACGAATAGAGGATAACGTAAAAACAGCATAAAGGAAGAAACACACAGATATGATACATGAAAACATTACTCAAAGGCAGCTCTAAGCAGATGGGTTTTAGCTTTGATTTAAAATAACTCAGGGTTTCAGCAGCTTTGAAGTCATCTGGAAGTTTGTTCCAGATAAAGGGAGCAGAGAAACTGAAAGCTGCTTTACTATGTTCGATTCTAATTCTAGAGATTAGAAGACAAGAGCTGGAAGACCTTCGTGGTCTGGGGGGTTGATATAGTGACAGTAGATGGTAGAAGTAGTACATAGATACATATTTTTTATTTTCTAATTGGATTATCTTGACAACAGTTATACATACAATTACATTATAAATTAACCCAAAATGCATGTTGTTATGAATAGTTATGCTTTGTCCGTGGGACTATAAATGTTTTTTGTTTTGCAGATCCTATGGCTCAGGTTGGTGTACTTATGTGGTTTTGTAAATTCAGTAATATACGAGCGACTTTGACCATGCAGAGCTCTGAAAGTTGAACCCAGAAAAAGAAAAAAATAGATCTAAATGACTATGTCAGCAGCGCAAATTTACTAAAACAGGAGTGATGTTAGTTCTTCTGTTTTTTATTGGTTTTGTTTTTTGTTTTAGCTAAGAGCCCTGCCACAAAGTTTTGGATGATTTGAAGGCGATTGGGCCTTTTTTTGTTGTTGATAAAAATGAAATGTGTGTCACAACAATCTTTATTAAATTAAATAAAAGCACACCTAGTAATCTCAAATTCATGTTTTTATGTAAATTTTTCAAATTTAGAAACTTTATCATATGATACAAACATTTTCAGACAAGTTGATTTGAATGTCTTTTAAGAGATACGGACTGGACAAAAACAAACCTAAATCCTTAAAAGGGCCTATATAATGCAAAATCAAGTTTTTGTAATTTTCAATCATCTGGTAGTGCAATTTTCTCATTAAAAAAACCCTCCAGATTGGTTTTTGGCTTAATTCACACATTTCTGAGGAATCCTCCTGAATTCTGGTCTCTGAGCAACTGCCCCTCCCTCCCTGTCTAAAGCCTGGAGATTTAGTAACTGAAATAGGCTTTATTGACTCATTTTTTTACCAAAAAATAAATAAACCAAACATCTGAGCCCCTAATATAACACAGTTTCATTGTGGTACTTCGTATTTTCACTGTCACTGTCAGAATACTGTTTGACATAAAGCTCAGCACTGCTTTTCTGAGTCTGCGCTGCTGCCGGCTCTGCACCGGAGAGGAGCAGAACAGAGCGGGGTAGGAGTGCTGGACGCGGGATTACAGAGAACCAAACTGTTTTACTTCGCGGTCCAACATTAACTATGGGATAAATGTTAGGATACATTAATACTGTATAACACCAATGGTAACATTTTATCATATATATGTCTATCCCAGAAGTAGAAAGCTGTAAAATAGCATGATATAGTCCTTTTAAAGATATGGTGGAGGACCTTTTTTCTTCTAAGCCATTGTTACTCCTAATTGTCAATCATTCTGAGAGTGCGAATATGTGTTTTTGTGTAGCACACTACGCCTTTCATTCATTCTACCTCACAGTTCTTACCGGGTCCTTTGAAAATGGCTCTGAGTTGCAATAGAAAAAGTGTCTTCGAAGTGTATGAGAAGAACAAAGAGGCCTCAAAAGAGAGAAACAAGACCAGAATGTTTTTAGGGGACCCTTTCTAACGATGGTCTTCACTGAAAGCACAGGTTTGTTTTTCAACTGATTCTATTCGACAGATAAGCTAAAGTTCAAAATGCTATTTGGAGAAATGCATTTCAGATCAATGTTAGAAGTAGTCATCTGTGCCTATATTGTTACTTTTCAGGCAAGATCCGTTGTTGTGCATGCACATTATTTATTTTTTTTCTCCAAAAGGTGGAGAGGGCAGCTCTTTTCTGAAATTCAGAAAAATCCTCCGTTATACCTTTAAGTTTAATTTGACAGACAAGTTCAAATGTACAGTTTGTTCCCTGACCAGAAGAACCATACACTCCAAGGCAATGATCAGACTCTCAGTCTTCTCCGAGTTCAGTTAGAGGGAGTTATTTTTTAATCCATAATTTCTTAAGGGCACACAAGTCTTTAAACTGTTTTAAGAACTCAACAATTTTTAAAGAGCAGTACAGTTCAATTTCATTAAATTACATTAAAATAAGTTATTATGACATGTTAATTATCTCTTCAAGAGTCTGTCTACGGAGCAAAAAATGATAATTTAGAGCTTGTATGATTCCTTAAGATCCTTGGCCTTCCAATTATCTGGTGAGACCAAAACGAGAAATCAATTAATGTATACGCACCATTTTACGTTACCACATCCATTAACAGATGTGCAACTATGACGGTATCAGGTTCTAGAATATGGTCTCATGCTAATGAATCCCACTGAAACCATACATTTGTAGTTAAGCCTCATTGCCTCACACTGACAGTGTTGCGAGTGCTGAAGGGCTCCCTTGTGTGGCCCTGCCTTCTTTCTCCTCTTTCTTACCTCATTCTGTTCATCTCCAGCTCTCGGAGTTGCAGTCAGCACACAGATGTAGCCATAGCACATCATTAACAGTCTCTCGCAGCAGTCTGCACCCCAAATGAAGAGAGCGGGACTTTTATGTGCCGTGCTTGATGGACGGTCTAATTCTCTATTAATGGAGGCAACGCAGCCTCATTGCTCATTAAAAATGAATGGAGACAAGCTCCCTGCACTGATAATTACATTTATACACACACACCTGGGCACAGCAGACTCTGCGTCATCCAGACAACAGCGGGCATTTAGAAAGACAAACAGTGAGAAGGAGGCAGACGAGAACAGACACACATAAAAACAAGGAGTCATCAACACTCAGCAGGAGAGCAAAAATTTGTCAGAAGATTAAAAATAACGCCTGGCGTGATGGAGGGCCAATCAGACAGGGGCACAGATTGAGTTGTTTAAAGAAATCTAGGTAAAAAATATTATAAGGCTAAAAAAAAAAAAACCCAAAATGTCTAAAAGCTCATACGGAGGGGATAGAAGTAAAATACATAGGGTTATACTTTTGTGGAAGACAAGCAAAAGAAAGATATGTTTTTACAAAGTAAAACATATCACACGACTGTGCAGAGCAAAGGTTAATAAAAGCCAGCAAATAAAGCAGAGATAATTGGAATCACTATATTAAATACCAGAATTTAATGATGGCTGTCTAAGTTTCTCCCCCCCCAAAAACAAAACAAAAACAACAACAAAAAACAACTATGTGGGTAATGCCATTATGCTAATGCAGGAGGGTAATTAACTACTATGCCTAATTAATTCTAATGAAAAAGGCATGCAGCTGATTGGGGCAAGAGGTTTGAAATGATGAAAGCAAGACGCCAAATGACTGTTATATCGACAGACGAACTGGAAGAAATAGAGAAAAAAAATCTATTTTGGTCAAAACTGACTGGTGTACAGCACACACCAGCAGGCATTCAGCCGTGCAAATGTGACTGTTTGTTCAATTACTGCTAATTTATGTTTACACAGGAAAGCGGAAAGTAAGCTAACCAGGGCCAAATAGCCCCCAGGGCCAAAGCTATTAACTAAAGCAGCTTTTTTTATTGATTGACTCAGATATTAAAACTGCAGCCACAATCAAGACCCCCTGTTTAACTATGTTCACATTAGAGGATGAGACACAGTGATAAATTGCTCTGGGATGACAGAAGTTGCCTGTTTCAGATTCAAGCCACAGTCTCTCCACATGACACAATTCCACACAAGAAGGACTGATCCCTGGTTAAAAGCGCTGAGTTGTGACTTCTGCTGAATCACAATTAAAACAAGCAATCTGCTCAGAGGGAGAAAATAAATCAGCTCATCAAAAAAGCTTCAGCCAACTGATTTTCCCCTGGAGTAATCTATCAGCCTTCATGCATTGGTAATAAATAACTGCACTAAACAGCATGTTTTTTTGATTCCAACGACAATTTCATAGTTTAACTGCTGTAGTAGTATATTGAGGAAAAAAAATTAGAACAAACAGGTAGAAAAATATGTCTGACTTGAATATAGTCCAGTCGTCTAAATGTAAAATACCAGTTCCAATGGGAAAAAAGTCGAAAGTTAGTCAGAAAACTATGGAAATTTAAAAATCCAGTTTTTTAAAAATGCCATGAGGAATTTGTATATCACAAAATGTCTTTAAAATAATCTGTAAAATATGCTGATTTTACTAGTCAACATATTGTATATTTTATGTTTGACAATTATATGGCGGTCCTGTGACCAGTATTATATTTATAAAGAGAATAAACATTTTAACATTTTTAAACTATCTTTAAGAATCTGTTTTCGGTTTGAGCTAGATAAGTCCAAGTATATAGATATTGTTCTAGTTGTGATTAAAGTTAGATCTGACATTTTAAAACCTCTAATGCTACCTTTATTGTAATAGGTGGCTAATAATTAACCAGCCACAGTATTCACACAATGTTTATCATATCTTCTGTCATTGTTTCTTTTTTTCATTTCGTACCCAAAATCCTGGATATTAAACACAGTGTTTTTGGCCAGCCTCAATAGAGGTATTTATTATCTGACTGGGTAATATCATTGGGGAACAATAGCCGCTTCCTTTCTTATTTCAAAATAACTGTCTCTAATAAAGAGTGTCAAATCTCAAGAAATCTTTTTCATATCCATTCATATTACATTTTCTTAAAGGTTAAAGGTATGTATATTTAATCAATACCATTATTACCAACTAAAACATCACATTATAGAGTATAACATGATGTAAAAAAATATATATATATAATAATTAGAAACAACAGGACAATAGTTCATCCACACAGAACTAAGTGACCTAGGCAATAGAGAAATGTATAGGAACTCAAACCAAAAATCAATTAACATTATAATAATCCTAATCATTTCTTAACTTCATCAAGTCTGAGGAGGGAGCACAGCTGATTGCAACATGTCATGCTGAAAAATCTTAATCCTAATCAAAAGAAGCAAAGCAGAAGGCAGTGATTTTTCCCGATGAACTCTATGAATCACAAAATCAATCAGAAAAGAAACACATCTGAATGTAGTAATGTGTAATATAATTGCATGTCCATCAGCAACACTAAGTCATTAGCCTTAATGTAGAGGCTACATATGTGAAGAGGGAGACTAACTTTAGTTTAGGTTAGGGTATTATTCCCTTATCCTCTTTCATGATTTCAGGAAAAATAACCTTTTAATGAACTACAGACTGTTACAAGTAACATACGTACCTACTGAAAGTCTCTCTTACTTGTGCACCTCTCTAACCTATTTTAACTTATCAAATATTGGCTGCTTTTTCCCATTATTCATGTTCACTGTGAATAATATGGTGCAAAGCATGAAATTGCATGGAGAATATCATATTCAAATTATGATTTGTGTGAACATTAAAGTGCTACACAACCTCAGTACAGTCCATTTCTGCTTAAAAAAATACACCTTTACAGAAAAATGCAAAATCAAAAAACAAAACAAACCCAAAGCTTTTCTCAGACAACAAATACATTTTTTTAAATCACTGACCCAAATCTTTCTACTTAGAATACAAGTGAAAACTATCAGTCATTTTGATGGATTAAAACAAGAATGAATAAGCGCAGAGAGAACAGCCGTAGTTGTCCGCTGTCTGGTTTGAGTGTACATTATTAATTAAACACTGTAACGGTCCATGTGGGCGTCATTACTGATCGAAATACCATAGCTATCCAGGGGGCTGACAGCACATTAAATGGATATTAAAAAGAAGGAGTGTGTAAGTGAGTACTACAGGATACAAGAGGGCAGCATCCCTTGGTACAGAGGTAATACACTATGTGGAATTTATTTCTAGTAAAGCAAGAACTTGCAGGATCGTGGGATCATAAGGAGAGACTGCTAACAGTTACCATGACTAGTGTGGCAGTAGCACAAAAATAAACCTTCTGAAAACATGTACACCCTAACCAACATGTCAGTTTTGAATCACCTATTAACTGAACATACTTGTTTTTGAGCTGTACAAGGAAGCTAGAAAAACCGTAGGCAGTTCCCAGTCGAGGCTTTTTGAGTCAATATACCTTTGGGTAACGGTACACATTATGTGCATAAATTCTTTCGAACATTTAAAAATTCCATGTTAGTGATAACCTAGCATTTGAGCCAACTCCTTGGAAAAAAAAGAAATCGGCAGCAGGACCCAAACATGAATTTACTGAAGACCGTTGCAATATGCACTGACAGAATTTTTCACTCTAAAGAGAAAAGGATACTGCAGCGTCCAGAACATTATTACTGGTTGAGTTATGTGGAATGTAACACTGAAGTGCATTGTTTTATTTTATTGTACTTTAAGAGATACTAAAGATTGCAATGCTTCTTAATTTTTACATTTTCTTAACATGACATTTCTTTCAATGAAGTATCAGACTGTCTAAGCAAATGACCAACAAGACAACGAAAAATCCATTGTTTGCCATTCAATGTTTGTTGCACTTGCTCGTTGACGTTGGGATCATACCAGCTCTACAAGCATTTCTCTTCAACACTCTTCATTACAGTTTTGTTGTTAGATAATTTTTAACAATCATCAATATTTGTACATATAGTTCCAAGTAGAAGACAAATCCTGTCCTTTCTTCTCCTTGTTGAAGAGGTGCTGAGAGAAGAAAGCTGTGGAAGAAGGAGATGATGGATTCAGGACTTTTTTTTTAACATCTAGCAGACGTTTGATTTAGCTAAATCTTGGCTGTTTCCTGTTCTGCTGCATCCGTTGCTTGGAAGATTGCTGCGAATAGGCTTCAAAAATATAACTTGAAACTATTTTGAGTGTTGTGTTGCATGGTGATGCTCGTAATATGTGCGTATAACATGGCCTGTGTGGCTTGTCCCATTGATAAAGCCAAAACCTTATGCTGCGTGCTATGGACATATTCAGTTACACTCGCATTCTGCTTTGTTGTAAATTTGGGGTAAGTCTGTCGACATCTTGGGCAGCTATTTGCATGCTGGTCTGTAACTGCTCTGGTTGCTATATAAAAAAAAAAGAATATCTTCAATGAAATGAACCGATCAGTTCACTACATATATGTAAGCAAACGCACACAAAAACATATTGTTTTCTGGCTCTACATGTAGTTGTATGCTGCATTCCCTACAATTGGTTTCTAGTTAGCGAGAAGCACACCGCTGAAATGTTTGCATATAAAACGGGAACATAAGAACAGTCGAATTTTCTTCAGACTGCAGTTCATATTAGGGCTGCAACTAACGATTATTTTCTTAACCGATTACTCTGTTGATTATTTTTACGATGAATTGGTTAATTACTTTAATTATAAATAATATTTGGCTATTAATTTCACCTATATAAGTTATTAAGAACAATTTTTTATTAAGAACAGGGAAAACACAAGAGAATTGTGGAGTTCACTGCAATCTGTTTTATTGGACCTGAACACAGTCAGTGTAAAATGAGTGTAACAGTGCAAAATATTTGTCCACAATCATTTTTAGGCATCAAAATAAAAAATGAGGTAGAATTCCATCCAAACTAATGTACAGCATATTAACAATAACATCTCAGCCCATGAAATGAAAATCACATTTTCATTTCATGAATGAAGTAGGCTGAATTAGGTGGGCAGTGTTTTGGGGGCAACATTGGGGATCTCAGAAATAATTAACCTACCTTCACTAAAAACAATATTTTCATGATCTGTGGGGTGTTCGAGTAAATGTGGCTTTTTAAATTTGGATCTTCTGCTTTCAATTAAGTGCACTCAAACATTTCACAGAAAATACTTGGAATAAACACCAAGGGACCGTTTACCTCTCCACATTCAGTAAATCAGTTTAGAGATTTTCAGCATCACCTTTAAGAACTTGTCTTCTAAAGCTAGCAATTTAGCTGCTGTTGATACCTTTGAATGAGAAAACTGCTCTTATAAAAGTAGTATTTTTTAATAATAATTGTGTGGTTCACTTTAATTAATTTAACCCGAAACAAGAGAAATCTGTAAAGAAGTCCTCTTTATTTTTACCCAGGGCCTTTCTGCATGGAGATTGCATTTTATCCCCCCTGCATGTGTGGGTTCCCTTCAGGTACTACGGCTTCCTCCCACACACATGACTGTCAGGTTAATTGATCACTCTAAACTGTCCTTAGGTGTGGGTGTGTGCGTGCATGGTTGTTTGTCCTGTCTGTCTCTATGTGGCCCTGTGATGGACTGGCGACCTGTCCAGGGTGTACCCCGCCTCTCGCCCGTTGACAGCTGGAGATAGGCACCAGCCCCCCCGCGACCCTTGGAGGACTAAACGGTTCAGAAAATGGATGGATGGATGGATGGATGTTTTAAGGTTGTAAAACACCTTGCAACCCAATTTCTACATGTTTCTAACCCTCTTTTTTTTCCATCCCCGCCTACATCTTTTTCCATGCAGTTGTCTTTTTTTATCGTTTCTGTATTTCTTTTTCTTATTCCGCTGTCTTGCTCAGTGAGCATGCGCTACAGGCGTGGTACATCATGAAAAACAAGGGTACCTATTGGCTGATTTCTTATTCTACTGCTCCACAGGTAGATCAGTGGCTCATTACTGTCACACACTGGCCGCAAATATAACAGATTGTAAGCAATGTAACAGATTGTGTTAAAAATAGAACACTTACGGTAATATGTGATTATAAAGCAACTAAACAATGACTTGATTAGTTGTCAACCATTTTAAAAATCAATTTTAATCGATTACTTGTTTCTGCTCTAGTTCATATGGAAGATAAATATTGGAACTGCACACTTCATAAACAGTTTCCGGTATGATGGCGTCTGTGTTTGGCTTCGCTGCTACCAGCCTAAATTTTTCTGTATTTTTCATCATTTTTCTCTTGTTTGCTCTCTGTTTTGGGGATGTGACACCAATCCGTCTCCATGATTGGCAAACACTGCTGGCCATACGGTTTGGCATGTTGGGTAAATACGCCTTTCCCTTCGGTGCCTGTAAATGGATTTTCACCTGCCTTCCTTAGTTATGTGGCAATGGGGACGCACACATCTAGAAGGCGGAGGAGAAGAGGTAAGGAAGCTGGTGTGCAGGTGAACCTCAGGAATTAGTGGATGCGTGGGATCGTTGGCAAATGGTTGCGCAAACTCCTCAATACTGGTTGCTCTTTGTCTCGTGCCGATCAGGTAATTACAATTGCATCCCAACCAGATTCAAGGCCTCTTGGACCACTGTGCCACTGCAACCTCCGGTCTGTTTTTCCAGACTTCTCGGATCCTCTACAGTTTTTTTTCTCTCAGTTATTGGATTAAATTACCCTTGTGGATATAATCCCCAGTTTATTCAGTTTCTAGAACGGGCTACCCCATGAGTATTCCACCTTCTACACTGTTTTGCATGGCACTGTTATATGCGCGCTCCATAACAAATAAGACGTTCTTGATAAACTCATTATCTTGTAAATCTGATGCCATACGTCTAACATTACACAGTATGCGTCTTATGAACTACTGTTAAGTAAAATTGGACACAAATAACCTTTTTTATTGTTCTGCGGTGTACAGGCCCCCTGGTCCAAATTGCACCTTTTTAAAGGATTTTGGTGACCTTTTATCAGCCTCATCAATGTTGTCTAGGCTAGTTATTATTGGGGATTTTAACATCCTTATAATGATAAGACTGACACTTTTGCAAAAATAAATAAATAAATGTCTTAACATTTCATAGGATGTCACTGGTCCCACTAAATCTAAAGGCCACACTTTGGACCTGATTTTTACAATAGGCTTGACCATTGATTCTATCTGCACTAGGGACATTTTTATCGCTGACAACCTCTGTATTCTTTTTAATTTATCTGAAGCTGTTTCTCAGCCTGCCGAGAAGTTAGCTCTCGTTTCTTTAATTGTGAAACAGCACACCTTTTTTCTGCTGATCTTAATCTTATGCTATCTCCTCTTAAACATACTGGCCTGATGACTGAGGTTTTTAATGATTATTGCCTTGCCATTTTGAAGCGTATCTGCCCTTTTAAAAAGAGATTTTTACCTCTTTCAAATTTCACACCATGGGTTAATGACTGTATTCACTGTCCTAAACGCACCTGTAGGAAGGTGGAATGCTTATGGAGAAGACAAATTTTCAGATTCATCTTTTTTACTTAAAGGGTCTAAAAGTTAATTTTAATAATGCAGTTGAAGAAGCTTGTTCAACTTGTTTTTCTAATTTGATTGCAAGGAAAATGGCAATTCAAAATTGTTTAACATTATTAGTGGTATCACAAATACTGCTGCAACTTATGTCCAAAGATCCTCTAATGAGAATGGCCAACATTTTGTTTCTTATTTTAATGATAAACTCACTAATGTGAGGAATAATATTGCTCCTCCATCTTCTGGCTTGGTCTCTTCGCCTGTAGTTCTACTTTTTAATTTCAAGACCTTTCTCCTAAAATCGTTGTCTTAGTTAACTAAGCTTGTGAGCTACACGAAGGCATCTTCTTGTTTGTTGGATATTTTACCTGTATGTCTTTTTGAAAGCTTCTTCAAAACTATTGATCCCAGTGTATTCTCTTTTGTCAATGACTCATGAGCTTTGGGTCAGGTAACAGCTTATTTGAAAAGCGAGTTATCCACCCATTCCTAAAAAATGCTAATTTAGATCCCTCCTATTTTAGCAGTTATAGACCCATCTCAAAACTTCCTTTTTTAGCAAATATTTTAGAGAAGGTTGTGGTTAAGCAGTTAACCTCTGCTTTTGATCAACATAATATACATGATCGCTTTCAGTCAGGTTTCCATAAATTACATTCAGCTGAAACTGCTCTTCTTAGAGTTTCCATTAAAATTTTGATCCAGTATGATGCTGCCAAATGCTCTGTACTGGTAATGTTGGACTTGACATCAGCATTTGATTCTGTGGTGTTCTTATGGTGTTCTGTTTTAGGGCCCATGCTGCTTCTGCTTTATTTGTTATTGCTTGGCTCGATCCTGTCCTCTTTAACCTGATTCATTGTACCTTTAACCCGATTCATACCGGGGTGCATCCGTTCTCTGCACACAATGTGAATCGGGGATAAGGACATTTGCAGTGTTATGACAGCGAAGCAGCAAGATTGGAAAAGAGAGGTCAGAGAACAATTCCTTCCCTTCACTACTGTAAAAGATATTTTCTGTCCAGCTGTTGCTCAGGTTAGGTCAAAGTGGGATTAGCTTCTAAAACCCAGTGTTACAACTTTTCAGTTTTGTCTGGTGAGCTGCTGTGAGTGAGACGCAGAGATACAGCAGAATGTATGGATGGTGAACTAGCGGTGTTGCTACTGGACTGGTAAGTAATAAATGCTTGCTCCAGGGTTATTAGGGCATGATAATGTGATACAGTGCTGGGAAAACTGTTTGACGGTTTAATAACTGACGTGGCATTAGTCTTGTTGTTTGCCTGATGAGCTGTAAAACTGTCAGTACACTTATTCAGAAGCGCTCTATAGAGATTTCCACATCTGCCTCGACTGTCAGCTCGGTCTTGCTAATAGCCAGCAGCCCCCATGTTGCGATGCAAAGAGTATAAAGCTGCCTTATTTATGGTTGTTTATGCATTTTGGTTCACTATATAGTTTCAGCATATTTCGTAATTGGTTACCGCTGCGTTAAATTGCGCATTATTCAAGTGATGTTTTTGGACTTAAATTAGTACTAGCTCACTAGCGCAAGTAGCTCTGCAGATCTTCACATCATAATGATGTGATACCATTTCGTGTTGTGCCAAGATATTTATCCTCATCAGAAATTACATCCCCTGATAGAGAGCACACACTCATTCAAAGCGGTGTCTGCTTTCCTCCCCTCTTTGATGGTTGATCAACTGACACAAAGTTAGTTTGATGTTTTGTTGTTTAAGCTGGTGAGCTTGCAAATCCGTCAGTATACTTGCTCATATGCATCCATATTGGTTTTACGACAGTGACATTACGACGCAAGCCATTAGAGGGCAACAGAGGACAAATATCTGCAAAGTTACGCAGTGTGTCCTTAAGGCCTTTTTAGAACTGTAGGTCTCCCTTAAGTATTCTGTTAAAAACCTTGGAATAATGTTTGACTCTGCTTTTATGTTTGCTAATCATATTGAATTGATGACTAGATCTTGTTTTTATCATGTAAAAAATATTGCTAAAATGAGACATATAGTGTCACATCCAGAGATGGAAGTTCAAATTCATGCCTTTGTATCATCATGGTTGGACTACTGTAAAGCGCTGTATACATGTTTATCCAAAACCACTCTTGCTTGGCTGCAAACTGTTCAATCGCTGCTGCAAGGCTCTTAACAAGGTCCTCGGAATTTGGGCATATCACTCCTGTACTGAAGCATATACTCTGGTTACCAATTTAATATTGCATCATATTTAAAATTCTGATTCTAACATGGAGAGCTACCCAAGGACAAACCCCTGCCTACATTGAAGATCTACTGCATCCATACATTCCCTCCAGAGGTCCTGTGAGCAATATTTACTGACTGTTTCTCATACTAGACTGAAAACTAAACGAGACCTTGCTTTTTCCGCTGTGGCTCTGAAGCTCTGGAACTTACTGCCCCCGTCCTTAATATCTGTGGACTCTGTTGCTGCTTTTAAAGGCCAGCTTAAGACAGTTGTTTTTAAATCTGCTTTTATGTGGTCCTTCTGTTTATTTTTATCTTTTTCTCTGTTCTGAAGCATTTGTGATCTTTATCTCAAAAGGTGCTATATAAATAAAGTTTTACTTACTTACTTATTTACTTACTATATAATGCTTAGCAACTAACAGGACTTAAATGATTTGTTGCCAACATAATGGTTCCAGATACAAAAAGAGACTACAGGGGTCTTCTAATCAGGTTATGTCACATTTACTCTTGAGCCAGGACCCGTAACACTTGATAACTTTGAAGATTGTCTTATCTTTAACCTTCTCTTTAATGCAATCTTAAATATAAAAAGATTATTGTTTTAACTTTAACTAAAAAAAAAAAAAAAAAAACCCACCAAAGACTGTGTCCAGTCAGCAATAGCTATGGACAATGATGATTTGAATTTTCTCGTAAAGATGATAATGATTTAGATGAACAAGAAAGTTTATAATGTGAAAGCTAAACAAATGTATTGATTGACATCTTTATAACAACTACTGTTATTAAAATTAAAGAATGATTATAAAGGAATTCATGCACTATGCCTGCAATCACAGCATTTCTACATCACATACAGTTGCAACTATTTCTTTCTTGGAAGAAAAGCAATGATTTATTTCACTAGGACTAACATATGTGGTGAACATAATAAAAAGAACCAAGGGACATTCTTTTGTGACAAAATGACCGAACACAAATGGCAGCAGTACAAAAGAGCTTGAAAGCTGAAATATGACATCCTGTTTCAAATGGAAAGTATTCTGTTCAAAATGACACACTCTCAGCATACATTGTGTTCCTCCCTGCCAGCAGAGAAAAAGCATGCAGAGCCATACAAATGGGCTTGATGTTCAATCTTGTTCCTCACTTAAACAAAACATGTTCAACTGATGAAAAACAGAAGACGCAGAGGGGTTTATGGTCTGAATATCAAAGTAGAGAAGTGATGAATAAGTGGAAGAGTGCATGGGTAAGCATATAACCAGACATAGACACACAAATATGGAAACCCAAAGCCCTGAATGCCAATTGGGCAAATAAAAAAAAAATAAAATAAAAAGAATTAAAAAATCCCAAATGTGTCTGAAGCATTCTGCGAAAGCCCTTTGGCAACAGGGTTAATTTGTTCGATTTTTATGTGTGGGTGTGTGAATATTTCGCCACGCGCAAAAGAAAACTCTTGAGAGAGATGGCTCTGTCCATCCGCACTGCTGTGACCCACAACCACGGGCAACAGATTCTGGATAATTCATCATCTTCATTATTCCACAGGCCATGAATAAACAGATTGAAGGAGGAAAGGAGGATGCAGACAACCAGCCAGCCACCACCAGAACAGCTATTTGTCCTAAAACACAATCTGTTACCGCTGACAGATTACCGCACATCACTGGGCCCAACATTAGTCTGGGACAGTGTTTACTGCACAAGGCTCCCCTTCCAACTCTTTCACTCATTGAGCTTTAGGTTTTAAATAAGTAAACAAAACAGCAGGGGTCTGCTGTGGAGTCATGTTAACTCAACTTTTTATCTTTTTACCAAAATAAAACAAAGCAGGGAAGCAAGGTAATGAAGTTGGCAAGTTTTCAACAATGCTCATAAAATAGCTAAATGTCATAAAAAATTTGGATCATTATTATAATTAAGAAAAAAAAAAGCAAAATGAAATTGAAAGGATACATACCGAAATATTCATTTCTTGTCCATGATTGGTTTGATTAACAAGAAGAGAGGACTTCGATGAACATAGACTAACATTAATTACATGAACCATGACGAACATACAGTACATAAACATGAAAAGTAGATTGGCAAACCAAAGACACTGTGGAGCAAGTTTAATGCACTGACTGAATCCCCAAACCTGAACGTGTATTTGCTTCGAATGTATTCATCATACGGATGTTTATGGGACTAATTTGAACATTCTTTTTGGTATTGCACTGTGTTGTAGCACCATGTATAGGACACTACTGAAAAACGTATATCAGCTTCCATTTTTGCTTATACATAATTTTCATTCAGTTGGTGTTCTTTTTTTCTTTCACTTTTTCTATTCATGAAGGCAGGAAACATTACCCTCAAGCAGATTTTTTAAATAGCACAGACTTAAACACAAAGGACACCATATCATTTTGCCCCCTTGCAAGTCCACACTTGACCATTCTGTCCCTTCCTCCCTCCATTTCGAAACCATGAACAAATTAGTTTGTACCAATATACTTAAAATGGCATAATTATATATTTTTCTTGGTAGGTAAGTATATTTAATACATTTTGTAGATATTAAGTCGTAAAAATGGTAAAACTGTACATGAACTTGATATAAGGTAAAACTGATGCCCTGCAATGGACGAGCAACCTGTACATGATATACCTCACCTCTCGCCAAATGATTGCTGGAGATAGGTACCAGCCCTCCCACAACCCCGTGAAGGATAGATGGCATAGAGGGAGAATGGATGGATGGATGAATGAATAGATGGATGAAGCAAACAAACATGAGCAGAGTCAACACAAAATAAGCTCAGAAAATAGAAAATGCTTTCATTTATTAAGAAAAAAAAACATCATAACCAACCCAGGCCCTTTGTAAGAGTATTTTTCCTAAAACTCATGGTTTTGCCACCTTTGTCAGAAAAAAAACCCCAAACTCCATTCAAGAAGTTGCAATGAGTGGCAAAAATTTTTTATATCAATTTTTGGTCAGATATGTTTCTGACCTTAGCACTCTTCTATTGATGTCGTTTTTGCCCAGCCTTTTCCTTTTTGTATAATAATGAGAATTGACCTGAACAGTTTTTTGACCACAAGACAACTCATTAGTGTACTCTAGAAATAATTTGGTATTCTGGCCTCTGTGGAGAAATTTCACCAGTAGTCCATTTTTTCTCTGTTTGTGGATAATAGTTAATTAATATGGCCTTGAGCAGAAATGTCTTTGTGACCCGTAACAGACTGATAAATGATAGTAACATTGTTTCTCATCAGTTTTTGGGCTTCTTTTAATCAGGAGATCTTTAACCATGGTGCCAGACAGTTTTTTTTAAGTAATATATGGATCGTACAGGCCAGGTAAAAGGTTAGTGGCTAGTAAAATGAAACCAAACGACTGTCAAAGTTAGTTCTTTATTTATTTATTACATATTGGGCCAGGTTTGCTTGGATAACTTTTTCTAGCACCACATGAATAAAATCATCATTTAAAAACAGATTAAGGTAGTTGAGTACCTGTATGATAATTGTTATGTGTGCTGAAATATTTAATTGTGAGAAAAAGAAAAAAAAGGGGCAAATACTTTCTTTAAGCAAGATATGATGTGCAGCTTTACTGTACATGTTCATCTAAAATTAACTTGGACATCCTTGTGATGTGTGGTTGAAAAATCAAGCAATTGTAAGCCTGTAACCTTGCAAGTAGGCTGCAGAAGAACACAGGACAAATGTGAATCTCAAACTCTTTTACACAACTGAAATCAGACTTCTGAAATGCATGTATACATGGTTTGAATCAAACTGAATGGGAGTTTCAGAAACCAGATGAAGCATTTGGGAATCAGACCTTGAAAATTAGCAGACGCGGAAGTGCAATTCAGCAACAACATAGTGGTAGTATAAGGAGAATATGGCGTTTAAGACAAACGTAAGCGACCCATCAGTGCATGTTTGGACTGACGAATAGTATAGAACAGGATAATCATTTAATTGTCCCACTTTAACTCTGTCTGCTTCACTCCCACCAGCCTCTGCTAACTGCCTGTTTTAGTGTGGGGCGAATGGAAAGTAACTGAGGGGATGACCAGTCGTTATTAATGTTGTAAACTTGGTTTTAGGCAGGTACAACCTTCAAATGATTGGTTTGTTCCTCTGTGCTGCAGCATGTAAAAATAAACCTGGGCTAAAGAAAAAACCCGTCGTACAGTCTTTGTTTAAATCTAGCTGTTCTGAAAGCTGCCATTTCAGATGCTAATACTATTTTAACATTGACATCTACTTCAATACCTCCTGACCTTCTCCTTGTTACATTACCATTTTATTCCACCATTTTCTTTCTTGCAGAACATGTACATTCTGACCTCAAAAAACAGCACCCGAATGCGGTTCATTATGTGTCTTAGCATGAGGTTAGCCTTTCCTGTTTTCCTACCAATCCTCCGATGCTTTTCTTTCATGAACCCCACTGGTAAGAGTCAGTGGTTCAGACCTCCAAGGACAGTATCATGTCTGCTTTCCATCTGTCACAGCAATACTTGCCAGATCCTCACAAACCTATTACATTGCAAGGACAACTGCAACTGTCATATATGTTGGATACACCAACAAGTGAACTGCAGCTAAATCTGCATGCAAAAGATAAAAATTACTTGAGGACTTTACTGTGTAGTTACATTGAAGCCAATTATATTTTCTTCTGAAGTAATGAAACTATTGAATTCTCGAAAGATTACCATTCCATATAAATGAAATAAAGATGCAAAAAGGGGCTTAAACATTTTCCTCTAAAGCAACGCTCATTTATATTTAGGGCGTGTGCATGAACAATGTATGACTGCATCTGTGAATGCTTTAAAATAAGCAGAGATGTACTATGCCAAGACGCACACTGTGAAACCACAGTCATCAAATCAAAAATCAAGCAGTCTTGGACACCTTCTCACTTTTTTCCACTGGGAAACAAATGAAAAGCTGGGTTATTCTATCCATCCATCCAACACTTACTCCCTCCCTCCATCCTTACTACACATCTCTCCACAAGTCCCCATTTGCTGTACTTTTACTTTTTGGCTTATATGCTGACCTAAACTGATTCTTTGAAAGGAAAGGAACAATCTTTAAAGTTTTTCTTCTAAAGTAACAAAACTGCAAATGTAGCAACTTTGTTACAAAACCAATAACAGAACAGGTGTACTTTCTAATCTAAAGGTGCAGTTAGAAAAAAAGTGCTGAGTCCAACCGATTGCACGTCCATCATGCAAGTTCCTACAAATCATTCAGAAACATCTGTGTTTTCTAAGAGTTGCAATTGGATGAATAAAGCAATTTCCCAGATACCTTAAGAATGGGGGGATCTGAGGTTAAGACCTCTTGGAGTAACTTCCTTCTGTCATTACACTCCCCAGCTCCTACTTAAGTCAATGCTCTAAGCTTTAGATGTCCTCTTCATTCATTTTCTCTATGTAAGAACAGGTAAACTGGTCAAGTAAAACATAGGAACTAGGAAGATATGTTGTTTTTGAAAAATCTTTTTAAATTTTTGAACTATAGGTTTAAAGTAAAAATGGCATGCATTTTAACAAGATGACATAAAAAGAATATTTGATTTTCTATTTTAATTGTACAGGGTATATGCAGGAAATCTCAAAATCAATTGTAATATCTTTTCAATACTTTAAGATGTTCTTAAATAAATGTAAGAGTTAATCACAATGCACTGATGAATTATTAGATTGATAATATTAGGCTATTTAATTATGAACATATTCTGTGATGGTCGAATCAGGAAACATAGCCTTGAAAGTTCCATTTGATGCATCCTAGATGCACAAAGGAGCATTCCGCAGGTCTTTCCTACATGCAGGTGTCAAACTATACAACCAAAACTGCTCCCAGCAAACACAGAGGTTTTCACCAGCACTGTAATACTAATAGTGTACTAGTGCTCTTTCTGTAACTATGTCCATGATGTAAATATTTTTTCTTGAAAAATTGTGTTTCTGTTCTGTGTTCTGATCTCGTTTTTGCTGCTTTTACAACCACATTTGCCCTTTGTGAGGGAATTAAAGGATTATAATAAAGTAACATGATACAGAAACCTGAGCAAACAGCCAGCATTAAGAAACAAATGTTCTTTTTGTTTTGTTTTAGTAGTTAAAGGAGCAAGGGGCTTAATTTCTAAAATAAAGTATATTCATGTTCAGTTTTGTAATTGTATTGAGTAATAAAGCGTTTTAAACTGAGCAAATTAGCCCACCCAAGTGTAATCCCATTATCTTGAAAAGCCTGTGTGCTGCAAAATAGTCCGAGATTCGGTGGCCAAATTTACCGCACTCGCAGCTTACATGTGGATGTGACGTTAATCTATAATTGTTGCGCGTTCTCGATCTAAAAGGAAGAAGGAAGAGAAAGAGCCCGGACTTCAGATGTGGTTAATTAAACACTATTACTTACTTCATCGCTAGACATGTGGCTTGTTGTTGTACAGCTGGTGATGTGCACAATGTGCGGTGGCCTGAAAGTACGCTGACTTTATTTACTTTTTGTGCACGTCCTGTGGTGGCTGCAGGTAATCGCAGCACCGGGCGCGGCAGTCGCGAGTTTAATTTCTTCAATCTGGCCCCATGCTCCTTTTACATGCATCTAACTTTGATAGACAAACTTATTTAAAAAAGATGTCAACATTAACCAAGTTTAAAACGTAAAAAAAAACTTGATTTAAAACTTGATTACTTTTCAAGCATCTAAATTTTTGTATGTATTGATGTATTGATGTATGTATGTATGTATGTATGTATGTATGTATGTATGTATTGATTTTTAAAACTGTAAGACCCCGCAGATATCCTGTTGTATAATAATGAAATGGATATAGAGCTGGAGACCAGACCAATATGTATATAACGTTTTTGTGATATGTACACTCACTGGATACTTTTTTTTTTAAACAACTGTTCAAATTGCAACTTTAGGCATTCACATAGTACCAACTCAAAGCATTCAATTAAGAAGGGGTAAGGAATGAGTGATTTAAGTGACTTTGAATGTAACGTGGTTGTTTGTGTCAGATCGGCTTGTCTTGAGTATTTTACAAACCTACCTACTTGGATTGTTACACACAACCATTTCAATAGTTTATAGAAAATGGTCTTAAAAAAAGAGGAAACTATTAAACCAGCAGCAGCTGTATGTTCTTTGATGATGTCAGAAGCAAGAGAAGACTCCTGAAACTGGTTCAAGATAGGGCTGGGCGATATGGCCTCAAATCACACAATAATCTAAAGCCTATGTGGAAACAATATGTATTTCAAGATTAGTTATTTTAAGGGATTAGTAATTATTAGTAAAAGCAGCAGGGAAATATTCCAGAATGCTGGAGAATCATGGACCTTTAACCTACACTGATGCAGTTGGAGGATGTAGCCGTTATCTTATTTTGCATAGCTAGACCCCAACATAACACACTCACACAGCAGCAGCAGACACACAGACAGAGAGACGCTATGTTAGACTGGGAGACCGTTTGCTCTGTTCGTCTAAATAAATATGTAAAAACTCAAACGTAGACTGAATCATCCTTATCTTCATCTACATCTCTATGAAAATATCCTAGGTCAACAGTATTTTCTTATTTCTTTCTTTATATAGGTCAAATTACTGTCTTTGGACATTCTCACTCTCCAGACACATTGCAGCAGAACAACTTCACATTTTTTAGAATGCCATTTAAATAACATTTTTGTGCAAAATGCATTAAAAATATATTACATTCATTTTCAAAAATACTAAAATACAAACAAAATTAAAACATACACATCTTTTATATAAAATAAAAGCTAAATATTATTTAAAAAACTTTAAACATTTCCGCTATCCTATTTATGCATTTAATATTGCACAAAAAAACCTGCATATATTTGAAGTAGAAATGACTCAAGTTCAAAAGGTTTCTTTTCTATTAATTGAAAAACAACAATATTTAAACTTTCAATATCTAGTGTGAAGACAAACACTGAGCATCAGTATCCTTTTGTACCTGGTACAAAGCATGTAGGCACAGCTTGATGACTTCAAAATGCATAACCACGGCATAGTCAAAATATCTACCTTCGGCTAAATTTATATAATTTCTACGTTACACCTTTTATATTGCCAACTACTAGCTCAAGATAGTAGAATGCTGACAGCAGCTGAAATAGCCAGTCGTTACAACAGAAAGAACAGTTCATGGAACCTTGAAGCAGATGGACCTCATCTGGAGCAACTTCTGTCGGGACGAAACAATAGGCACAGACTCAATCAAAGATTTTCTTCAAAGTTAACTGGTTTGATTTCAGTTGCAACTAAAAGAGGGTCAAAACCTGAAATTGTGGATCCATTCTGGGTTGTATCAACAGTTAAGATTAAAAGTGAAAGTGTAGTGGCCTACTCAGATCCCCTTTGTACTAATTATTTTATTACCCCATGAGCTACCTCTGCATTGTAGCTGACCATCTTCTTATGATTACTTCCAGGAGGAACAAGAGCCGTGCAAATGAAACAAATGTCATTTCCTTCTTTAATGTACCAATGTAACAGCTGGACAATACACATACAAGTCTTACCAAGATATTATTATTTCGTCCCATCAGCTTTATTTGGTACTATTGATGGGATAACAAACTTCCAAAATTGAATGTGAATTTTGACTATTTTTGAGTGTGGCGGTCCTGCTGTATTGCCAGTTACAGCTTTTTCCTGACAGGTGAACCTTTAGCTTCTCAGACGTCCAATAACTAATCTTCAACAAAGAGGAACAACGTCATAAAAAAAAAATCCAATAAGATGCTGGAAATTCTTGGAATTTTAGATCAAATATATTTTAGTTAAAATAAAAATATAATAGTTAGGTTTTCGACAGTTACTAAAGACTGAAACCTATGCTCTAACCCTTGACAAGCCATATGCAACATTTTTCATGCAAAGAAAATGTAATCAAGTCTTTTCATTTCCCCTTTACTGTCTGCTTTATACATAATCTGGTACTGAGTCAGTTCCTACTCTATGCCTCCTGGGAAATCACAGCTGATTCCTGCCTCTATTGAATATCCATGCCTTTAACTCACCACCTCCATTTGTCTATTCTCTTTATCCCTTCGAGCCACAATGGACAACTCGCAATCGATCATGTGGTTATCAATTAACAATCTTATCCTTACTGATCAATTAATCTAAATGCATCTCTGCCTCCTCTCTGCAACATCACAACATCCTTTTTTCCGTGCCGTGCCTCTTAATAAGCTCACTCCCCCCGAAAAAAAAGAAAAGAAAAAAATGTTTACACTTATACCTCCACTCAGCTCTGCTGGAGAGCTCTTTTAAGTGCTGGATCAAAGTAAAGAATACAGTGGGTAAACGGGCATGTAAACTGGCATCCTAAATTCTTCTCTGCCAACGCCTAACAATTTCTACACACAGGGATCTGTAATGTGAATATGGATCTCACCATATTCTTATCTCAAATCAGATATTTCTTTAGCTTATTTATGCAAATGAAAAGTAAAAACCCAAACAATTTAGGAGGAGTAATTGATTTTCCTTTAGATTACAGGTGAGATTAGAGCACCACATGGGAGTCATTAACAAAGATATATATATATATATACACACATACATACATACATACATACATTTATATATATATATATATATATATATATATATATACACATACATACACAAACACACCTCACCCATATATCAAGAGCCACCTTCAGTGCGACAAACATATTTACTGTCTAATAATGTGTAAAAAAAGAGAAAAAAAAATTTAAAATTATCCATCCATCCATCCATCCTTTTCTGCTTATCCGGGGTCGGGTCGCAGGGGCAATAGCCTAAGCAGAGAGGCCCAGACTTCCCTCTCCCCGGCTACTTGGGCCAGCTCCTCGGGAGGAATCCCGAGGCGTAATCCCTCCAGCGGGTCCTGGGTCTTCAACAGGGAGGCGTCCAGGAGGCATCCTGACCAGATGCCGGAGCCACCTCAACTGGCTCCTCTCGATGTGGAGGAGCAGCGGCTCTACTCTGAGCCCCCTCCGGATGACCGAGCTTCTCACCCTATCTCTAAGGGAGAGCCCAGCCACCCTATGGAGGAAACTCATTTCAGCCGCCTGTATCCGCGATCATCTGAATCAAAATTATTTTGGTTTTAATTTATTGTTGTTTATGGTTGTTTACTTGTTGCATTAAAGATTTAAACACGCACATAACATGATTTAATCACTTTTTTTAACTCCTTCAAAAACAGAACAAAACAAATACTACCTCTGTCAAAGCTTATTAAAGTAACAGATGTATAACCTGTTCATATTTGTTAGTTTTTCTGGTCATGTCTACAAGTTGGGGACCTGTATTTGGATGCCTATCAAACATTGTGAGGCTATTGAAGATTTATATTAAGCCTCCTGGGAGGAGGCACTTCATTTCTGTGCAGTTTGTGACTTTTTGTGCTTCCTTCAGCAACTTCAATGGAAGTGTGCAGCAACATGTGTTAGCATCGCATTACTCTGCGCTCCATACAGTCAGAAAAACAATCAATTAACCACAAATTTCCATACCATGTTTTTAAACTGTAGGAATGTTATGATGTAAAACTTTTTCAGTTTTGAATCTATAGTTTTCCAAGCCAACTAATGATTACACATAAAGTAATACTACACACTACATATTAAGTAGATGCAAACTAACTTCTTAAATCACACTACAGTACTAAGACTTGCAACTCACATCCAAAGCATAGCTTTAGGTTTTCACAAATGGTTTTAAAATAAAATAAAAATAATAATAAATAAAAAAATTGGTGAATTCTTCACAATTTTATTGAATGGTCCTCATTATCATTTCATATACATATCATCTAATAGCAGCAAAACAAACATGCCAAGTAGGAAATCTTTGTAAACAATTTACATTATTAGTTTGTAACCTGTTACCTTCACTTAAATGTATTTCATATGCAAAGTGGTTAGACTATAGATGTTAGGTATTGCATAATGTATTGATTAATCTTATTTTGAAATATTACAGAAAATGCTGTCCACTGCTCCTTCATTTGGAAATACCAATTAATACATTTAATTTATGTAAATCCTACATAGTATTAATATGTAGGCCTATTCAAAAAGAACTATTGAAGAGGAAATTAAACTGGGGACTCTAACAACTCCTAGCAAAAAATATATGTGTGGCAGGTTACAGCCCTTAGGGAAGAGCTACTGTCAATGCTCATGTTTAGCAGTGCTTAGTTAATGCTCAGCCAGTTGTTCTTTTTCATGCGAACATAGCTAAAACCTATATTAAATGTGGACCTTAATACAAGGAGAACAATGCATGCACCTCTATTCACAGATCCTAGGACATTTGAAGAAAGGCTAAAATGCTATTACAAATTTAGAATGATGCGGTAAAACTAAATTTCTTATTCAAGCATACACAGCAATTTCCCACTGTTTGTAATTTAATAATAATTAAAAAGGTATGTACCATGTGTTTCAACAATTTGATCTCTTTTACATAATCAAGGATGCTTGACCTACCATCCCGCTCTAAGCGCCTCCTCACTTACACAACTCTCAAACCTACAAGACTCAACATCTTTCATTACTTATGAAGCCGAAAGAGGGAAGAGCGAGATGCAGAGCTATGATGTTCACCTACCTATGAGTAAGAAGCAGCAGCACCGTTTATGAGTCAGCTCACTTGTGAGTCAGAAGCAAATGATTGTTCTGCTAACTGTAACACTTCACACAAATGTTTGTTTGATTCACATATATAGGGAAGTATTTTAAAATATTTAAAATATGTGGGAGCTTAAAATGTTTAATTGGCATAAATCAACCCTAAAATTTAGCCAATATCAGTCAGGGTGTTTCCTTCAGCAGGCTGCTTGCAGCACCTCTTTGACCATTCTATCAAACTGATCTAGCCTTGACAACCTTGCACCAATCCAAAACTGTTCTTTTGACTTCACCAGCTACCTGAAGCCCCAGTGAAAAGACAGACTGAATACATAGCCGTCTTTGGGTCATTATATAGCTTTGTCTAATCCTGTCTGCCCCTTCATCTTTCCCCTCTCTGCCTTTTCTTACACCCTTTATCTAACAGTGAGGCCTCTGACCCCATCTTGTTTCAGTAAATAACACGGATGCCCTTCAAAAAGAGTAGTGATGGCAAGATGGGAAAAAAGTGAGATTAGAGCAAAAAAGATGCTATAACGCGAGGACGGATAGGTCAGCACAAGGTGTTCTCAGTATGCTGTGAATCTAACATAAATGAACAGGGAGAAAAAGGAAAGGTGGGGTGAAAGAGGAGTGAGAGGGATGAAACACAAAAGATTGTACTCTCTAACGTTATAGGCATTCCTTGTAAAAAGCTGTTAAAGATGTTTTTATTTTGTCACAGTAGTATAATTGCACAATTAATTGTTTTTGAAAAATGTGCAAAAACTAAGAAAAATCTTTTGATCTAAATCATGGAGGTCACACCTAGTGGTAACTTAAATATGTAGTTTACTTTACAAATTGATAGGAGTTTTTAGGAACATTTTATTTAATCCATGACTTTCTAAAAATATGACCATATTCAGAGGCTCCTTTTTTCTTCTTAAAAATGTGAAGGTCAAGAGAAAATATAATTAAAGTAAGACGTGTGTTTTAGGTAGGGGTGGGACTCAATTTAAAAAAGAATTCTAATTAGAGGCCTTGTAATTAATAAATCTGGATTATTTGCATTAAAAAAGTAAAAAGAAAAAATGCCCATGAAAACACAATTATTTAAATATGAAAGGATTTTTCATGATGACAATCAAAAATCACATGTGTGAACACGGTTATCTTAAGGTCTTTTCATGTTTAAAAAATGCAGTTAAATGCATGTCAGTTCAGAAGAATAGTTAAAGAAAAAAACTGAACAGATCGAAAACTGAAATGTAATTTTAAGTATATTTTCAGAACTCTGTCATTAAAAAATAATATCAAAATACATTATTTTTTTTTAGTGACCATATTCTGATGTTTAATAGACACTTGGCTTTTTCAGTGAGCATTTTGCCCGGTCCTGAAACACTTTCCTAAAACACTTTCAGGACTTGGCCTAGACTTTTAGTTAAATATAAAACTTCCAACATGTTTTAATGAGTACAAAAAAACTTTAAAATAATTACACTCCTAAATTAGACATGTATATCACCTAATGCTCTCATTAGGTAATTGATTGGTTTATCTTATGCAATTCGTACAGCAAAGCGCATGGAGGAGAACTCATATCAACATAACGGGCTAAAACCAATGCCAATTGGTGTTCAAACCAGTGAGCTTTCATATCTGAACCTTATCCATAATATCGTAAAATAGGGTGGGACTGACAAATTGCATGCTATAAACGAATCAGAATAGGCATTAAGTGGCCGCCTGTCAAGGATGTCAGATGAGAAAAAGGATGGCGTCCTGCATAAATCGCACCAGTCACTTTAAATATGGTCCCCCGATAAACAAGGAAAACCCCTAGGAACCCGAGAGCGCTTGTAAAGTGGATGATCCCTCACCAGGTATATTCAAAGTCTCACCTTATAGCCTCACCCACCAGAGGTTGGGCTAAAAAAAATTTTTGTCCGTCATTTTGACCGGCAGGGTCAGTTCAATAGTATCTGTTAAGTAGTATTCATTCAAAACAATCTGACCAGAGAACTACACATAGAAGTGAAATTAAACGTGCCATTATTAGAATACCTGATGCAGTTTGTGCACGGCATGGGACGAAAATGCTCACTTTTCTTTTTTTCTTTTCGTGTAATCAAATAGTCGCATTGTTGCAGAAGTTATTAACATGAGGTTTTGGATTTTTTTCCGTGGACAGAATACATTACCCCTATGGGAAATCATAGCTGTTTTCTCTGCTGGCAGAATCCGTGCTTCACTCAAGTGGAGACTGCAATTATGTTATTCACTTCAGACAAAAAGTTTAACATTTCTCCCATTTTAGTGACCATAAGTCGAAGACTCTTACAACGAGCTGGTTCCTGACCCGTAAACTACTGGATAAAAAGCCAACAACCAGCAACATGTGCCACACACCTGTCTGTGGCGCACATTGGGCTCTATCGAGCAGGTCTAACCGAGCACATTGGGATGGATGGACTAGCGACCTGTCCAAGGTACACCGTGGCTCTCACCCGATAACAGCTGGAGTAATGCACCAGACCCCCTGTGACCCTTCAAGGGGAAGTGGGATAAATAATGAATGGAATTTATTTACCTGGACTCTGTGCATAGAGTTGAAAAAAAAAATCTGTGCATCACGTAAAGGGGTCAGAGGGAGGTTTGAAAACTAATATGTAAAAATGACAGATAACCTTCAGATTTTTCTGCTGCTTTTTTAAATAACCCAGTCAAATATGGAGAATTTTGCATTAATGCGACCCCTGAGCCTCATGTGTGCATCATTGTAATCTGCGTCCCAGGAAGTCATGCACAGACAAAAGTTCTGCATTGACTGGAATGAAAACTGTGATTAAATGTGCTAATTTTTTTATGCAATATTTCCTAAGTAATTATGTCATCATAATTAAATTCTCACCTCTAGTTCCAAACTGTATTAGTTAGGAAATACTTTAAAACTTGCTACTTGTCTAAAAGTGTTGAAATTCACAGCAAGAGCAAAACTTTGGAACAATAAACCATTAAAAACTTGAACAAAGCTGGAGGAGGACTTGGGTTTATACTTCCAAAGCGTAGTTTTATCCTAAGCAAGGAAAAGCATCTCAGTTTCACAAAGTCTTCCTATAACAATTTTTTATATATCTTTACCACTTGCCAGCAAATGTGGTTGCAAGTCTATGTGTGGAAAAGAGCCATCCTCATCCTAAAGCAATCAGCTTGCTTAGTAGTTTCATGATGTGCCAAGGTTTTTGTTTTTTTAGTCATAATTTCAAACCTATGAAAAATTTCTTTCATAAAATTGCAGTGTTATATATTGTTTTACAGAAACTGCAGGAATCCGTCAGGAATTGTGTTGCATAGTTTTCTTTTATCCTTTATTTTGTTAACTCTGTATGATCACCAGAGGAGGACACGATTTTGACGTTTTTTACGAAGAGGTAATTGATAGAAATAAAGCTCAAAAAGCATTATGTATTGACCAGACCTTGATAACCCTAAGCTTGACAGACAATGACTGATGACAGCAGGTCTGATGCTGCATTTGGAAATATTGTCAACCTTAACCTAAGTTAAGGTAAGGTTCTATATTTCTTAGTGATTAGGGTTTTAGAGATACTAGCCCCACAAACCATGCTTTTTGATAATATTCAATACAAAATAAAAAAATTAAAAAGCTTTATCCTTTTTGTAAAATAGTCTAATATTTGTTTTATAGATACAGCTATATCACATTGTGAGACATCTCCTCTGCTCCAAATATGTCAGAAGATGACTAAAAGGTAAAAATAAAATAAAAAAAAACACTAAGTTCAGCATCAGACAAAACTGCTGTTTAAGACAAAGCTTTACAACAGATTTACTGATGAATGTCTAACAAAGTTATCTCACAGTCAGACTCTCTTATCGATTCATTTTCTGATGAATGCTTAAGTCAATTATACTATTAAATGGTAGGATTAATTGCAAACTGGACTGATTGTTTATTTACAATTCCGTATTTGAATTGAAATCATAAAGATACTGAGACAATATTGTCACCTCACAACACAAAATGTGAATAATAACTCATTATTTATGGAAACTTATCTATTTGTATTAAACTTTTCAGAGCCAGTGGAAAATTAATAAGTATTAGTGGTAATCAGTCGGTGGTTCCACATTAAGTTATTTCTCACACTGAGCCAGTCAGCTTTGGCACATTATATCCTCTGTCTTCTCTAATAATGTTGTTGTGAAATTAATTATTACTGATATTAGCAGGGGGTGGTTTTAATGGTAAGAAAACAGCTACACATCACATCCAACCAGGCAACAAAACACAGAAAAAACCTAAGTGAGCAAACACTTTTTATACAAACACTAATAAGAACTACCATATTTGCCGGACTGTAAACACACCTGATTATAAGCTGCAACAGCCTATTTTCGGGAAAAACTATAAATGTGTACAAATACAAACCATACACAATTAAAAGCTACAAGTGTTTTAAAGTTTAATTACCATTTGAAAAGGTTCATGCAGAGTGAATTGTCAGGAAAGTGGTGTTTGGGGAAGCTTCGATTTTATTAACGTTTCAAGATGGTTGAAAAACCTCAGCCGTCCTCTCTCTGAGTGTTCAGCCAATATTCACGAAAGACTTCAAGTTTGAGCCATCTGCTTTATGCTTTTATTACATCTGAAACCTTTTTTTCCTTTGATTGCATTGAGATAGTTACACACTGGCATCTGCAACGTCTCATTTATTCAGTGCTGCCAACGGTACCTGAAGCCGCTCTATTCCTTCTTTAAAAACCATTGTTTGGGGAAACTTCCTCCTCTCTTTTTCTATTTTCCGGTCTTCTTAAAGGCACAGTATCCTTTGGTAAAGGACGTAACCTGTACAATTCATAGATCGAAGAGGTCCTCTAGTGGCCGTTAGTTGGAAAAATCAATAAATAAACCACACCACATTATAGGCAGCATGATTCTAAACATTGGAAAAAAAGTAGCATCTTATAGTCCAGATAATACAGTAAATTTACTTTCGTTTTAACCTAGGCTATAATTATCCTAAAACCTGTGTAGTTGGATTTTTGAGACTCTTACTAAATGAGAGAGATTCCTTTAAGCGTTTGGAGGTTTTAATATGATTTGAATTGATCGTAAGGGAGGACAGGAACACATCACAGCAAATGTGGAATACTGACCTGTCTCGGTCTTACAACAACAAGCTTATATTATTACTAGCAATCTTGGTCTATCTATTCTATTCGATAAAGTACAACCCTCAAGATGAAAATCAGAGACTTTGTGGCGCCTTTCCCTTAGATCAGAAAGCTGAGAACTTTGTGTATCTTTAAGGATGCCCGGTTGAAGAATCATCTCCATGGTAACACAGGATATGGACAATCATTATCAAAAACTCTCTGTTCCTATCCTGGGTA